>VWZF01000227.1:4341-106213 GCA_013396755.1 Sclerurus mexicanus | reverse complement strand
TTTTTTTTTTTTTTTTTTTTTTTAAGGATCCATGCTTCTGGAGTTATACAAACAGATAAAATTTTCAGTAATTAATTTTTATCACCCATAGTTCTGTTGTCTTAGGAATGTATCTACATTTTTTTTCTGGTAGTATAAAAATGCTTAACATATTTATTTTTATTTCTCATAATATTTGAGAATCTCAATTTGCAGTTGGGAAGCCAGGGTACATAGAAAGTGGGACTCAAATACAAAAATACATATGTTTTATGCCCACTGTCATTGATAGCTCTTAATTGCTTGCATTTCTGACCAAATTGAGTGTATAAGACCTAAGGTCTAAAAAGAAGCCTTCCATATAGTAAAGAGCTTTAGTTTACTTCAAGACCGTACACTACTCTACTAAAAAGAAGTGCTCCTAGAGACTGCCAAAATCTAAACAAAAGGAAATACAAAATATACTTGTTATTGAAAAAGAAATTCAAGTCAATCTTGTGATTTTGAGAATCTGAATGGGTTTAGGTTTGAAAAGGACAGGAGCTTTGGGCAAGTATTTGGGCATTGGCTTCTTCTGCTATTATTAGGTCCAGATGTACAAAGGCAGAAAGATACAAAACTATAAGCTTGTAGCAGTTCACAGCTGTATGTTTGCTAAGAAGCCTTGTCTGTTCTGCCCCAATCTTTTCTTGTCTGCATGACTCTAGAAAAATCTGAAAACTGTTAAAAGGTAGTCTTAATAAGCAGAATGCTTACCTGTGATATATGCAGCATGTTAGTTACCACAGTAGAATTTATGTGATAACTGATATGATATCAGAGGTTTTGTTCTGAGTTGAAGTAGAATGTGTCCAAAAGGATCCGTGTTCATGGATGTAGCAATTTTTGGTCTGCCTCTTAGGTTGGCATGGTCCTGCACAGAACTACATTTTATATTTCCCCATTCTGGCTTTCTGTATTTAAGGTGCCATGTTCCCTATCCCTTACCATAGTTATCATAATTATACTGTGTTAAAGATTTTTTTAAAGCTATTTTTTGGGGTTTTTTTGATCCAGACACCTACTTCCCATGAGACTAATGAGAACATAGATGTCTCAGATCTCTTGTTACTCCAGCTTCCATCTCCTTATTAATTCATCTTCACAGCTTTTAAGATATTGCTGCCACCTGGTCAGTATTTCTAAAACTTCCACTTCAAAATTTAAAATGTTAACAGATGTTCAAAGGAAGTGTACAAAGTCTATATTAAGGATATAGAATAGATTTCCCACCCACTATAATCATGTCTCCTGTTCATGTGGTGAACATATGTAGCTTGTTTCCTCTGCATTTAAACTTAGGCTTGCCTTGTTATTTTCTTCTCAGGAGCATTCTGAGTGTGTCCTTCACTTTCATGCTACAGCAACATTTTGAAAAAAAAAAACAAAACAAAAGAAAAGCACAAACCATATATTAGACATTTCTTAACTGTTGTAAATATATTGAAAAATGTAGCAGTGAAGTGCCACCATCACTTTAAACCTCAGTATGCTCACAGGCTGTGTGTCTAAAAAACCTTTGTCATTATTTACTTCTTAATTTTGTAGTTTCTTTAATGAATAAACGTCTCGCTTGCTCTAGGAAAAGAAAACAAACAAACCAGTAACAACCATCAACTAAGTAACAAAATTTAAGTTCAAAGTAAAAAAGCAGCATATTCAAAGGCCAAGATGATAACAAAAGTTTCTGCATCCTGAATGCTTTTTTGTTTTATGGCTTCAGTGGCTCCCCTGGCTCTAAGCTTAACAATGCCATGTAATCAAAATGGATAGCTTTAGCTGTGTATTTAAAAGACAGTGATAAACAGCAAAATGGTGACCAAATTCAGCTAATTAGACTTCACATTTAACACTCCATGGAGATGAATGGGATCATTTCACACTTATCTTCAAGCCAGTGTTTGTCTATATCTGGCATTCTACATTATTAGGGTTATCTAACTCCATGGAAAAACTTCCTTTCAAAAGGAGAAAGACTTTATGGTGGAATTCTCTTTAGAAAAACACACAGGAAGAAATGAATTCCTTGGAATTAATGAATTTTTCACACTGACAAATTTCTTTTGTTCTTGCACATGGGTGTTTCAGTTTTTGCCTGTGTCTAATTACCAGCTGTTGTGAGTTTCTTTCTTTCTTTCTTTTATTCTTATTATATTATTTTAACTTTCTTTTATATTAATAGTTGTCAATGTCTTGGCAGTTCTCATTTAATTTATACAATGGTTAACAATTTGATATTCTTACTGCATTTGATGGTTCATTAACATAAGTGAATATTTGTGAACGCTAAACAATTTTAAATGTTATTACTGTTCATAGGAAAAGTACAAAAGGAAATAATTTAATGAGAAAGACAGCTAAATATCTAATTATAAAATAATTCAATTACATGTTATAAAAATGAATTCTTATGCAGATAATAGATGATGGCCTGATTGTTTCAAAATAGTGGAGTTCTTGCATGTGGTTAACTTTCCTAGTTTTAGATTTAAGCCAACTACAGTGGGTTGAATAAATATCATAGGAAAACTTTAGCTTGCTTGACTGAGTTGTCTAAAGTCCAACTATCTACTTTTAAGATAATCAGGCTTGTACTTTTAGGGCTGATTCAACTCGCCTATCTGCCTTAAAACAGATCAGATGCATCAAACTATGTTCAAACAACTGTTGCGTGAGAAGAATTGTACATCTATGACAGTAATGCACTATCAGTAATTTATATGAGAAAGTCCAAGTTAGTTTTGAAATTAAAGGAAAACACCTATACTTAATGACTGATAAGCTAAGATAAATGACATGGCACTTATGGTATGCCATACCATGAGGCTGCAAAAGCGTAAAAGAACAGGAGCCTTCAAAGACAAATGTTTGCTGAAATGAATACTTTTTGTAGCAAATAGATGCACACGCTTGCCATACTTGCTCACAAGGTGAACTGGAACTCCACATAAAAAGGAAAATCTTTTTCAGTGGGCTGCATCAGATCAAATTGGATTCTTTTCTAGAAAAACAAAAGTAAATTAGGCTATTATTGCATGCATGTCAGAGAGATATGGCACATAAGTACTTTTTTTAACTGAGACATGCAAGTCAAAAATTTCACAAGACTAAGATTCACCCCATTCCATTCAACTTTTGTTTCAAAGCATAAACAGAATTTTTGTGAAGCTATTGCCTCTAATGAGACCAATATAATAGCAGCTGATTCTGCTTTTTTTAATTAGAACAGCCAGTATTATCAGTCCCCTTTTCCAAAGGCCTAAGGAAAAATCAGACTTCTATTATGTACAAGATTTATGCAGACGCTTTTCTCTCTCTAGGAACACTGGATTATTTGGGTAATCTCTGAGTGTGTTCATGTTCCAGGCACTGAACCTTTAAAGTCATGTGCAATACTTAATTTGACATATTGAGCACTTCCAATGTTTTTTTTTTCTTTTCTTTTTTGTTGTCAGTAAGTAGTTAGATTCTCTTCTCACTGGGCAAACACGGTCTCCCTATCTATTTTCAGCAAAATATATTTTTTAACTGTCTCTGAAATTTCATAACATTCTTTACATTACTCTTATTTACCATTGGCCCTTAGTCTCAGTGGATGATGAGACTGTTGAGACTGTGATATTCCTAAAAAGCATGTGCATAGATGTACCAATGAGACATATAGTCAGGCAGCCAAGAGAAGAATGCTGAGTTACAGTAGTTTTCTGAGTAAATGTGCTTCCTGGAGCTGTGTACCCTAACTGTGAAAGTAAACAAGCTTAATTGTAACCTATTAAGTTAATGGGCAGATATTAAGCCATAAATAAGTTATGGATGAAAATCCCCTTAAATCATATAGATTAAAATTAATTTGGCAGAAATTAAGTAATAGTTACCATTGACTGAGTTCAATCTTTTGTTACACTTGCACCAACCCACGAGAACACTTTTTTATAAATACAGTAATCCATGGTACAAATTCTTTTCATTGTTCTTTTTTGAATTATCTCCTGAAAGGCCTAATTGTCCTTATTTTCATATAACATTACCATGTCATAGATCATTGATCACAGAGATATGCCTGAAATACTAATGAAGCTTAAGTACCTGAAAACACTGAATCATGGTGAAAAGATTGCTGCAATTAGCTCATTTCTGTAGTTAGGCACACCAGGTAGAAATTCAGTTTTTTTCATCCTCATTGAATGGTATGTTGTTAGATATGATTCTTTTTTCTTTTAAAATGCAGGGAAAAGGAATGATGACTGTTTTATGAGCTTACATGTGGCTGTACCTAATCATACTTAGCATATGTGTCTCTTCAGTTAGTTTGCAAGATAATAAGAGACGATGAATTTTGGTCCATTCATAAGTTAACAATTTTGTAACACAATTGACTGGACAGATAAGCTGAATGCTTTTGCGAATGTAAAACTTTCATTAAGTTGAATTTGGTTAGAAAGGTACTGCTAATGTCTTAACCAATTATATTTCAATACTACATACACATACATACAAGTAATAAAGGGGCATGTTTGGGCTGGAATACAACACCCATAATTTGAACAACAGAACTGTCCTGGGACAATCCTGCTAACTTCAGTGGAATTTCACAGAGAAGAAAACAGCTTTATGTTCATGAACTGATGTCTTAGATTCCTCCTTAAAGGCAATATACAAAGGTGAGTATCAAAAACCTATTTCCTTCTAATTTTCATCTTGAACATAGGAGATGTTCAGATGGGATATAATACAGAAATGTGCAATACAAATGTATTGACTTGCATTGCTGTGCAAACACCAGATCAGTGAATGTAAATCTTTAGAGAATAATTTAATTTCTCTTAAATTAGTTTTTGGAGACAAGAAATAATAAATAATGACTGTAGACTTTCTAAGAAACAAAAATTTATTATTAAAAAAATGTATGCAGAAATACAGTAGATTTGAAATTTGCCAGAAATGCATAAGATTTGTATTTGATTTACACTGTAGAGATTTCAAAGAAAAACTTTTCAAAGAAAAAATTCATTCAGTCCTAGGGTACAATTTAAAAAATTTATTTTCAGTCCTAGGGTACAATGATAATTTTATTGACATTAATGACACTCTTATCCTAGCCAAACAATTATTCAGGTGATATACTGCTGGACCATAGTGTTTGCAGTGGCTATAGCTAATAACTAAACTGTGACTTTGTAGAAATACTTTGCCAATGACACATAGAAAGAGCAAATAGCATAGGATTTTTTAATTTTTTTTTTGCAGCGCCCCAGATGCAGATTGTAACTCCGTCACAATCTACCTTCTGCCATCACCTCTGCATAGAATAGACCAGCACAACAGCTCTGTACTTCATGCAATTATATGGCCAGGTGCCACTGTGTTAGTGCAGTTACAGTTTTGGGGAAAGAATTAATATCACGGCTCAGCCTACTCTCTTCACACCATTATGAAAAGAGAAGTAATAGCTCTGCAGAGGTTGCCTTCCCACCTCATAAATGAGGATGCTTTCCCATTGGTAATGTAGCCAAACCTGTGTAACAGGCAAGAACGGAAGGTTGCTGAGGTAACATAAAGTGGAGCTGAGGAAAAATCAAAATTACTGTTCCATGGAGAAATTCACCTATTTCAACATTTGGTTTTTGTACCTACTTGAGTTGAAAAATTGGAACTTGTCAAAGAACAGTATACTGTAAAAACTGCTTTGGTTGTGAGGTGGTGACATTTCATTTTGAGTTCATACAGCATTAAAATGATTTTCTCTATTGCTCTATATTGCTGCATACATCTCACTATATATCTCTAGATATATGTTAATGATAGTGCACCATATGCTTTCATCCCATATAAGATTACAGTGGATCATAAATTTCAGAGGGTGTGTGCCCAGTAGAGAAATACTTGACTTTGATAATAGTAGTTTGACAGTATAGGCATTCTATTAATGAATAAATACAATGCATACACACTCTTTGCAAGAAGGCATCATTAGTATGCATTTGAACAAAACTTGATTAAAACTTTAAGGTAGTAGATCTTCATATGAGAATTCTAAAAAGACTTTACAAGTGATCCAACAAAAAGCCTTAACTACTTCTGCCAATTTCTTCCTCTGCTTGGACTTAATAATTACTATTAAATATTTTAACATAAATATCTGGACTGTGCTTTAAGCTCTTGTTTCTTTCCAAGGAGGTGGAAAGAAACCACAATCTTGTCCTGACAGACAGTGGTAAAATAAGTAATGCTACTATTCAAAATTAACACCATGCTTACGATCACTGAGTTGTACCATAAAGAACTTTGAAGAGCTGTGTAGTAATAGCATATCTTAGCTGTATGTGAGTTAAAGATATCCAGTCAATTTTTCAGGCTGCTAAAAATAGTCAGAAAAAGAAAACATATGGTGCAGTAAAACCACAAGGGAAATTATACTTTTTTAAGTTATTCCCACTAGAAAAATAGAGAGGTCTCCTGTTTATCATTATATTTATGAGGTAACTTCAATGAAATCACAAAAGTATTTTCTTATGAACTGAAGAAGCTTTCATTTACTTTTTCTGTCAAATCACTAAATGTCAAATGTCAAATACACCCTTTCTTTCAGGTGTATGGCAAAAATGGAGTCAATTTCCTACAATGTAACTGGGTTAAAAAGAATGAGACGTTTGGGTGACACAGGGCTTCCTTTGTAGTGGGGAAAAAAAGAAAGATTGTTGTGCAAATAATTGCCAGCATTTTCTCTGACACTTTTATGTGGGACATGTCATTTATTTAATGTGCTCAAATAAAATTTCCCTTGTTACATGGTACATAATTATAAAGCATATGTACAGACTTCAGATGAAAATATACATAGAGACGTTTCAGATGACACAATCCATACAAATATCAGTAACAATTTTACTTTACAATTTTACTTTCCTGTCTCTTTCTCCCACCAAAACTAGCATTTAATTTTAGAATACTTCCTAGGAACTACTCTTTTATTAAAAAGAAAAAAAAAAAAAAAAAAAAAAAAAAAAAAAAGATGATGCCCACAGAGCAGTTTGCAGTTCTGGAAATTTAAATAAAAACTTTAGGGTACCATTTTAAAATCATCTGAATAATTTAAGAATGAAAAACACCTTCAGGTCCTAGTTTTTATATTTGTGACTAAATTTTATTTAAAATATTAGAGGAGATACTGCATTTAAGTGGCTGTGTTTTTTCAGATGAGAGGGTCCTAAAGAAAGTTAAAGACTTAGGTTATAATATCTTATCCGACAGTTGACAAGGGAAAGTGATTTATTTACTTCCAAGACAAATGAGTGTTCCCCAAAATAATTTTGCAAAATGTTTTTTGCATTTACAATTGAACTCAATTATAAAAAATAAAGATTTAGAGAGTTAGCTGCAGATGAAATTTTATGCTATTATGTCACTTTACAGGGGCTAAAGAATCAAAGAAGGGTAAAGGTATTGGGAATAAAAGTAGAACAAATGAGAATTAGCAGGGAATATCTGAATCTGGGAGCTAGGCTTTGTGTCAGACAATAAAGAACATCATAGGAATGCCTAAGCCTCCTAAGTAGACCTAAGTGAAAAAAAGTAAAGTAAAAATGCAGTAAATTGTGAAATATAAAATTCTCAAAGAATGGAATAGATTTGGAAGGACAAAATTCTAAATATTTGGAGCACACTTTACCAGAACACCTACTTCTAAAATGTCTACTGCCTCTCATGAGAGACTGTGCATTCAATACACAGAGTGAGCTACTCTCCTGCAGTTCAATATATTTCCACTTTTGAAGAAACATGAATGATGAACCACACATCAGTGGCGGAATGAATCTAAAGAAAAATGAAAATTTAGGGTGGAATTCTTCCGTTCATATTCTTTCCTGAATTCTTCTGTTCATATTATTTCCTTTCATCTATTGCCCTTGGAAACTTCATACAAATACTAAAAGAAAAATAATAGCTAACTTTAATCTCCCTTTAAGTTTTGCATGGGCTGTAGAAGGTGACTAGAATGACCACTTTCCTAAGCCCTTATAAGGACGCCTGCCTGTCAAAGAACTGGAGATTCAAATTAAACAAGTTTTTCTGCTAAAACTCAATCCACATCTGATAAAAAAAAAGTTGAGAATATTTCTTCTTTGGGCCTTTGATTTAAAAAAAAATATAGATTGCAGATTTTAGCCAACTATTTTGTTACTTTATCAAAATTGTGTTAGAAATATCAAACAGAGATTTGTCACTGTATTTCTCTATTGTTTCCTTGGAAGTGTTAATGAGTAACTATGTGCAAACTTTTTGATGACTAAGTTTAGGCTATAAAAATCTCAAAGTGAAGTGATTCAATGCATATTTACAATGTTCATCTGTGCATCTCTTTTTATCAGTGATGTCAAAAAATCTCTCAGAAATAGCCACATGTAGCTAAAAAGACTATAAAACCATAGAGACAGCATGCAAAAAATTCCTGAAAAAGGATGTGTATTAATTATTGCCTTTTGTTTATAATAACATTGTTTCTTGTTTAATTGCTACTTCATGCATCATTCTTTGCATTTTTTCATGCAGGAATAATTATGAGAATTCATTTGTTAGAGCTTGTATGGAGTGGTTAAATCCTCTCCTTAGATAGAATCCTTGGTAATATTTTTCATTATAGAAACATTAAAGGGGTCTCTCACCATATCCAAGCCCAGAGAAAATAATATAGCATTTTCTTTAAGATTTAATGATCTTATTATTTTTGTCTTCATTCTTCCTTCTAAGAATCAGAAAAGTTCTGATTGTAAATATATGTAATGTTCTATAGTTATACATGCAATAATAGCAAAACCATAATGAAAATTATACCAACAGTAACCTTTTATTATTTTCTTGCAGTCACGATCAAAGTAGTAGATATTTTTGCCATCATAAAGATGGAAAGTAAAATTTCTATTCAGTGGCTCAAAATGCATTCTAGATCAATATAAAGTTCAATGAATAATTAATAATGAAAAAATAAAACAACTATATTTTTTTCCAATACTGTGAGAATAGAATAGCTCTGTGAGACAGGTTTCAGTGTTAAGTGACAAATGAATAGCAGCAGATGTAACAAACAAAGCTGATGAACCACACATCAGTGCTGGAATGAATCTAAAGAAAATGAAAATTAAGGGTGGAATTTATTTACATTTCATAATGCAAACATAGAAATAGTCTACACAGCTATTGAATTTTGGACAAAAGTCAAGAATATTAAAGTAATTTGAAAAGAGAAAATAAAAATTACAGTCAGAGTATATTTAGAAGTTTTGCAGTAAACTGTCAAAGAACATCTCATCTGTCTTGTGATACCACAGGTAGTAATGAGCAATATTTATGGGGCAAATGGCTTTGTTACAAGAATAAATTTCTAGCGTCTCTCTGTTAAGTCTATCTGTAAGGCTAGTGTGTGCATAAAAATGTCTTAAAGATGATAGTATAAAAGCCTTGAGCAGCAGTTTAGGCACCATCCAAAGACAACATTATTTGGAGCACTTGGAGTTTACATATGCTATACACTCCTTTTCCCTCCCCCATCTGTTGCCTCCAAATAGCTTTATTGCTTTATTATACAATGAATAAATGAACATCACTCCATCTCCTTTCCATTGGCTCTGCAACTGTGAGATGAATCCAAGATTCATATTGTCCATTCTTTCATGCCCAATTGCTTTTGAGGATAAGTGAATGGGTTATTTCTTTCATTCCAACATGTGTGGACTCAAAGTCTGCACAGAAGGAACACAAGAAGAATATTCTTTTTTCTGGTACATTACTCCAGAAAGAAGCCCTAATTTATAGTCAGGCAGGTTCCTTTAAAACACTCTTATGCTGTACTGGTATTGCTCAGACATTGGGGAGCAATGGATTTTGGGGTGGCCCAGATCCTGCAGAAGCAAAACATGCCCATATATGAACTGTTTCCATATGTAACACAGTATACATGTCTGTTCTCTGCTGCTTATAAAGAATAAGAAACAGATGGTGCTTCATGTTTTCAATTAATAATTTGGAAGTTCTGGGATCCACCTTTATTTTAATACACACGAAAATCAAATCTCTCCGTTTTGTTTTATTTTATTAAATACATACTCTAGTCACCTTCAGATATATGGTGGGATTTTGTTTGGTTGTTTTTTTTTTTTTTTTTTTTATGTGTTTTTTTTTTTTTTTTTTAATCTTACAGAACACAAAGAAGCATCTTTTATACTCCTGTACCAAAACTCAGTGAGTCCTGTAGGAATAATATCTCTTAATTATTGCCAGTTACAGATATTGGCTCATAATGTGCACATTGTGAAACTTTGTATTCCATTGTAATTTATACTTGTTTATAAAACACTACAGGGAAGCTCTGTAAATAGATTTGAATAAATTTCCAACAGAAACTGATATCAGTTGGTATTAGTGACATGTGGCACATCACTAATAAAAATGAATTGTCATAGTGATAAAGCTTTTAAAATATGAAAAAAAATATTTTAAAATTATTAATTGTTTCAATTATTCTGTCCTGCAAATGTTGAATGTTTAAGGGCAATTGCAATGCGATCACTTGCACTGAGAATTCTAAAAGGATAGAAATTGTGAAACATAAGTCAAGTTCACTGAAAAGCTGAAGTATCCAAGTAATTTTTAAAATCCAGTAAACTTAAAGGTAAATTTTTTGCTGGATCTAATGCTTCTCTGCAATGTATATAAAAAAAATAATTCTTTTGAGGATATACCGCTACTGAATATACTGGGTTGCTTAATCTGAAATGATAGAAATCTGAAATATTCTAGCACATCTATTTCTCTGTCTTTGGTACCCATTAAATTTATATACTGTGTTGTTAACAATGTATGGACCCAAAGTTTCGTTCTTCAGACAGGTAGTCATGCTATCTGTAATAAAGAAAAATGTACTATAAATAGACAAAAATGAATCTTCCATCTAAAGATTCAAATAGAAAACTGATTTCAGTGGGCCTTGAAAAATGATTGCTTTTAAACCCATGAGACAACATTAAATGAGGAAATAAAATTATTTTTTAGCAAAGAAAGAATATTTTCTAATACAAGGGGAAAATACATTTCATTTTTACATAGTCTTTGTTTTGGAGGAATTCACTGTAGATCTATATCTCTTCTCCTTTATGCCTTTGCAATAGCACATAGATCTAATATTTTGTTTACATAAGGGTATGTTTTCAAATTTGTATTTGTCTTTTTTTTCTGCTACTTCTTCTTTAAATATTTCCACTTTTGCCTTCTGAAGAGTCTGAATGCTTGTTTTCATTGCTTGTTCCGTTTCAAAACAGAAATGTCCACATATTTTATTTTTTTCGGTTTTTTTTTGTTTTGGAGGTGGAAATTATTATGGAATTACATGCTATTTTGCATTCTCACTAAAACCAAAGGAGTCCACCATCATTGCTGCAAGTATTCTGAATACTAAAGGATTTAATAATTTGTAAACTTTTGCATCTACTAGCAATACTTTCTATAGTAGCAAAAAAATTACTAATTCCTTTATTGTTCACTTAGAAGCATCATGTTGAATGTAAGTTAACATGGACATAGATAGAATAAGTAATTTCATGTCAGTTTATTTATACAGTGGTTAGACTTGTATTACCATTTATGCCAACTTCTTTCTCCTTTCTTTCAATTAAAATAAATTGAGCTCATGGTAATACTGGAGAAACTGTGTATATGTGTGGTAGTATGTGTGAGTGTGAGAATATGACAGAATCATAGCATGATGATCAGAAAGTAATAATGTATGTTACTTCTGATTTATGGCTTTGGCATTACTTCTGTGAAATTGGCACTTACTTTAATAAACTTACAAGAAATTGTTAGAGGCAAACTTTGGTCCTAAAATTTGGAAGATACTATTTTTTTAGCCTCAGAAGTGTATATCTTGCTAGAAAAATTAAAATATTCTTTAGTAGCAAATATATTCTAAAAATAAAGAAAGACATTAAAATTACTGTAAAAAAAATTGTCCTGGAAAAAAGTTAATAGTTTATCTGAGTAATAATAAACTTAAAAAAAATAATGGTTTTGCTGCTATAGGCAGTCTTAAGAGTTGCATAGATCATCACTTTTAATTCACCTACATGTTAAAAGTATTTTTTTTTCCATCTGAAATAGCTTATATACCTGGTTGCTAGTTTCTTTAAGGGATAGGTGAATTTAAGCTCAAGTAGCATAATAGGATCTCAAAACAATAGAGGAAAAGTCATGAATGTAAAGTTCACAAATTTATTTATTTTTACCATTTTACCTCTTTATGGGTATCTTTATAGGGCTTGTTAGCCAATGCACATAGTTATACTTTCAGACACTCCAGCTGAAGAATATGTGAGGATTAATTGGGCAGGTCTTGCAACTCCATGATATACAGGTTTTGAAAACTGAAAAAAGATTCATGAATATTAGACAGGAAAGAAAGTATTGATGTCTGAAATCTTGATTGAAGCACATGGAAAAAGCATTGGAGAATTTTGGACTGCTTCTGTCTTTGATGTTTCTATTCTACCTTTACTGAAAATGAACTTTTAAGAAAAAAAAAACACAAAACAAAAAAACAAAATGAGAAAATGGTAGATGCTTAACATTTCAGTCATTCTTTTTTTATAATTTTTGCTCTCTTCTCTTTGTTGCTAATAACAGGCTTTGAGTCATCAATATTGTTCACTTATTAGCCACACTGGTTACCCAGTTTGCTGAAAAGAATACTGAAAATTATTTCTCATACCTATTTGATATTTTCAGTGCGAAACAAATGTGCTAAAGGCCATTGTTTTAAAATCACTTCATCTTCAGAAACTGTTGTCTTGAAGGATTCTAAGTCAAAAGCAAAAATTTGCCATCCTAACTATTTTGAAGACCTTCAATGGCTTAAATAAATATGCTATTCCATTTTCCTTGAGACTGTGCAGCATCCATATAGTCCTGCCAAAAGTGCATACCCCTGTGAAAGCTATGAAATGAGGTACTTCGGAAAATCCCAGAACAGTGAGGGTGGAAGGAATATCTGTAGATCATCTAGTTCAATGACACTGCACAGAGCAGGTGCAGTGAGAGCCAGTTGCCCAGAGCTGTGCATAGTACATTTTTAAATATGTGCAGTAGGGAGATTCCACAACTTCTCTGGTCAATATACTGGAGTTGCTCTTGGCATTCATATTAAAGAGTAGTTTTTACTACACGGACATAGCTCTTAGAACTAATGAATCTGTGAGTGTAAGTTTGGTTTTGTGCTTCCATGTAAAGGAATTGTGACTGGGCAAAGACTAAAGTAAGTAAAGGTGGTTTTCAAGTTGCTGACAGGGAGATTTACCTTGGCTTGAAACTAGCAGAATCTGCTCTGCCTCCTTCTAGAGCTCACTGTGCACTCAGTTTGCACACTAGTAAGAATTAGAAGATACCAAATTTCTTCATAGCTCTGTGTGAAGAAGTCAGAGATGTGACCACTTTTGTCTTGAAAAATGAAGAAAGAAGAATTATGTAAGTTGCAGCATGGGAAGACAAAATGAAGATTGTGTCAATGATGTCATAGTTGAAGCTTTTAGTTGCTCTTACTGATTCCTCATATTGTGTGCCTTATTGTACAAATGCACTCCAGTGTATTCAGCACACAGTAGAACAGAGTGAAAAACCTCAATAGAATATTGTTCCTCAAACATTTTCTTCCTTGCTTCTGAGATCCTGAAAGGATTCGATAGAACCCTTCCAGTTTAGCAGTATGTATTAAAAACATATAATATTATATTGAAAAGTATCATGTTTAAATTAAAAATATTAAAATTTATAGGCTTTTCTAAATAAAGAAAGAAGATCATTAAAAGCTAAAATTTAAGATAATGACTTTGTTTAGAATCTGAAAGTTGAAATGTTCTCTTTTTTTACTATTAAAATAAAACTTCTTTGATATTGACAGGCTTTTATCCACATTGCAAATTTCTCTTTTACCGAAGT
Source organism: Sclerurus mexicanus (assembly GCA_013396755.1). Lineage (NCBI taxonomy): Eukaryota > Metazoa > Chordata > Aves > Passeriformes > Furnariidae > Sclerurus > Sclerurus mexicanus. Next base: position 92,215 of record VWZF01000227.1, on the reverse strand, counting down.
AAAAAACTAATGTGCTTTTGTTGGAAAAGAGACAATTAAAGCGTTTACAAGGCTAGAAGGTGAAGGTTCTCTGTGTAATAGGAAGGGATGACGTTTTTGTCTCATGAATACAATGGTTTAATTCGTTGACCTACTGTTGGCAAGAGCTGGTGTATGGCAAACACTTTTGGGTCTGACACATTCATTAAAATAAAATAACCTTCAGACCCTTCTCTTGGCAAAGGATGAAGTTGAATGTTTAACTTGCATGAGATTCCCTTCTCCTCAGATGATCTATAATGTGACTTTGAAGGTTGACTTAACAGAGAAAAGGTAAGAAAAAACGAATCTCTTTGCTTATCTTCCCTGTCTCACAAAGGCTGTGCAAAATAAAAAAAGATAAGGAAAATATTTTGAAAGGGTTATAATGTAAATACAAGCAGCTGGTTTAGACACTGCCACATGTGCGCAAAGATACAACAAAAAATCTGTTCTGAACTTCATTTTTGTGTTCCAGTAAGAAAAGTCAGAAAGTTTAGATGTTACAAGTAAGTTAACTCTTTGTTTATTTGACCATTAAACTGTCAGCATGAGACTATGTTTTAAACTTATGATGGCCTGGAATCTTAATGGTAAGTGAAGCCTGGAGACCTATTAACCTGCCCAAGATGTGAACCAGAGGCTGGTTAAGCTTCATTGCACCAGGGCAGAGGAATGGATAGTAACGAGTAGAAAAAAGATTGGAATCTCATCTTTGCTTGGCAAAGTTACGTGGCATAAATAACTGTTAGTGTCAAACTTGTATTAATAATGTATCTTTATGTATCTTTGCATTATTGTGAGGCTAAGTTGATTTCACACATTTACCTACAAAATGCCTGAAATTTTCTTTTTATGCATTCATACTTGATGTATAATATGAAAGGGCATTTGAGCAGCTAGCTCAGTTCAACTTATTTGAAATCTTCACGGTCAGTTCGTATAATGATAAATTTAATTACATGTATTAATTGATGAAATTAAAATTCTATTAATTAAAAACATTGTGGAAGTCTTTGGGTTTTTACCCCAACATTTCATCTAGCATTGAAGCATATTGTTTAGGTATAAGAAAGGCCACAAGGAAACAAAGCAAAACACACTTATAACACATCTATCTTATATAGTATTGTGTCTGACTTTCTCAGAAGTATGTCTTAAGTTCTAGAATATAATTTGGTTTGCCAATTAAAAAATGAGATATAATATAGTTATTAAAAACTAAGCATAACTGCATGTACGTTTTTTGCAATTACTTGGGTTATTCATCAGAAAGTCTAAGCAAGATTATAAACACCAAAATATAACCAACATCAAAATACAGACAGATAAAAGGCAAGTACAATGATTTAAAACCATTCTTTCTGAATTAAAAAAAAAGAAAAGGAAACATTTTTTGTATGCATAAAATACAATTATGATGAATAAACCAAACTCATATTTAGAACATCTGCACCAACTTCTTTGTGTACTGGAGCTTTCAAAATCCCTTTTAAGAAACATAATTGCTGTATTTAGTTACTTCTCTCATTTTCTTAAGTGTCTTTGCTCACAGCATAGGTAGGCTGTCAGCATGCCCTGAACCATGGCCTATACTGTGCATAAAACCTTTACTATCTTTGGCTGGACAAGGACTTGAATGTCCCTTCGTAGCATTTGCACAGCCTTGGACTGTCAGCCAGACTGTACTCCTGGTTTGAACTGTATAATTTCAAATGTCTTCGTTGTCCTCAGGAGCTCAGCATGGATACACGTGTATCAGGATGACAGAGAAGGGAGTTTTATCCCTTGTAATTATCCTAATCCTACTGTAGTCTATTCCTGTCAAATAATCCCTGGGTTTGGGTTATTTTTTTGTATTTTTTTAAGAAATGCTGCAAAGGACTCTGAACTGATCTAAACTGACAGAAGTCACTGACAGCCTTGAAGAAAAATAAAAAGTTTTCTTTAGGATATAACAGAAATTAAAGGAATTAGAGGCTTAAAAAACAGCACAATTTACTTTTCAGTTAAGTATTTATTCTCGTGGCTTGACCAAACCTGAGATTCACAGGGATTGTAGGATGTGCACGAAAAATATCATTCATATCATAATGATCAAGGATTCATTTTCATGTGACATGCACCACGTCCAAATACTAAATTAAATTATCCCTGGTATTGAAGAAACACAAAAATTTTAATCTATCTTAAAATAGTTTGTGTTTTTTTGAAATATGGTTGATTTCCTGATAAGATGTTCTGTATTTAAAATTCACAAGTAAAACTGTGCTATAAGGAAATTACATGAATTTCACCACTCTCAGAAACTTCCCAAGTAGAGAGACAAGTTTAGCTGTGTTTTAACTAGCAAATTATATATGTGTGAGACTGTAGAGTGGCATTGATATCAGTCATCACAGACAGGCAGACACCCATGTCATAAAGGTCTCTTCCCTGTAACACATGAAACTGCTTGCTGGGAATAGTTTTTCTGTGACCCATACCAATCTTTGACCTGTGCCTGGGAACTCTTTATGTCAAAGCCAATTTCAGGAGCTGTTTTAGCCATTTCATAGTGATGACAGTCAATTTCCAGAGGCTGGAACATTCTTTGACACTGCTTAGCTTATTAATATTGACATCATCTTCAGGACTGCTGCCTATAGCAGTTTAGTTTGCTGTAGCGTAGGCTATATGTATGGAAAGGAAAATCATGATAACAATAACAATAACAATAACAATAATAATAATAATAATAATAATAATAATAAAATGTTAGACCTCCTTCTTTGAGGTCCTGTTCACCGGAGTTCTATCTGAGTCTTATGTGTTGGAGAAGTTCTTAATGTGAGGTGTCTTTTTTTCTACGACCTCCTGAATTTGGAAGAGATCTTGCTTCAGCAACTAGGCTGCTACTATATTTCTCATTAAGTTATGATTGCAGAGGAAGCTGAAAGACTCTCTAACACATTTATTTCACATGTTTGCATGAAGGACCTGCTGTTGGGATCACTGGCTCCTACTCAGAAAAAGCTTGAAAATATTCCTCAGATGAATAAAGATTTGTCTTCTTTTCAAGAAAAGAAAAAGTTTTCTGGTTTTCAGCTCTCAGTGACTTCAGAATTTTCTGAAATTCATTACCTCTTTCAGGTCAAAATCTTCAGAAAATTTTAAAATTTAGCTCATCTAAACTCCTTGTCTAAGTTCAGGGGAAGCCAAAAATGGTTCCACTTATGAAACATATCTTGATGACAAGAACAAATTCATAATATAATCCATCCTTCCTCATAAGGAAAATCAAGATCATTAATTACTTTTGTTTTGGAGTGGTACCATAGTTATGTCATGCAGCATGAGTATTTTAGCTCTCATTCACTCTCTGTTAGCTGGAAACTCAGGTAGGTAAAAAGTGAACTTTTTTCCGTATTGAAACTAAGCATAGTGAGAGTACTTTTGCTATCTACATTGACATATCTAATATAATGAGTAATTTCTGTAGATGTATTAGCTTTTGTGGTTTTGGTGATGACACTAGTAACACCTCCTCTTCTTAATTTAAAAACGTGGCTTTCACTGATTATTTTTAACCACCTGAACCAATATAAAGTTGATTAAATAACAAATGATGCATGCTTTTATTCCTCTGTTGACATTTTTTTCTCTGCGCTTGCCCACAGGGCTTCCTTACATGAAAAAAACCATAAACCATAAACATCTCTTTTCTAGGCAGCGTTTGACAGAAAGTGCAATTGCAGCAGTGGAATGTCAGTGAGCTGTTTCTAAGTATTACAAGTGCAGTCTTGCTTCTTCAGGTGACCATAAAGAGATAGGGAAAACAACCAAAATGAGATAAATGTATGCAATTGTTCTTCACCTTTCAACTGTGTTTATCTTGCTTTATGTTATTAGGATACCCAGTAAACAAATAGAAATTGCCATGAATAAAAAGAATGTAATTTTAGAATATGACATAATCAAATAGATAAATACATACCACCTGAATTTCCTACCCTGAATATAGAATTTGACATTTTTTGTTCAGTATATTTCACAATTGTTGTTTATAGCCATAGTCATTAATGTTGAAAGAACTTAAACTGTTACCAGATATTCTCTATTGACCTCTACTTTACCTAAACTTAAAATTCAGTGACCTGAGTTTCTTTTGATACATGACTATGCTAAAGTAAATTAAACATTTGATTTGAAAAATAAACTCTTTTGAAACTTTTTATATTGTTAAATAAACATCTAAAATGAACTAAAAGCTTTTAGAACATTCAGTCTTTTTGAAAATGCAATCCCAAAACTAACATAATGGTTTTTTAGAAGACTCTTCTGCCTTCTGTGCTGTTGATACAATACCTCAAGGCCCTGTTTGCACACTATTCTGTATTTTCACTTAATCCAGATCTGTTTTATTTCAGAGTGAAATCCTACAAAAAAGCTAGCTCATAGCAACAAGGCTGTCTTTGAGTCCTAAATTATTGCCACACACAAAAAAAAGAGTTTTTACATGCTACATGGAGAGACTTTTTACAGGAAGGAGATAAAGGTCAAATCTCTTACAAAGGAGATAAAAAACATTCTTTCTTTGGTGACCAGTTCAGAAAAAAACGTAAAGTGTGTAGTCAGGACAAAGCTAAGCTCACACTAAAACTTAGGTTTTCTATCACGAGGCAGGAAAAACATGCATGTAACATTATTATGGAATCATTTACTTACATTTACTCATATTATCTTTTTCAGGAATTTATGTAGAAACTTGGCAAATATCCTAGGAATAGTAACTTTTCTCATCCTCTAGGAATGAAATACAGAGTTCTGCATCATGACATTCTTTACACCTATCCTATTATAGCACACCAGTTTTTCTTACTGTATTTCTTCTTTCTATACTTAGTGGGATTTGTTGTTTAGATGGAAGAAACACGCATAACTTGATTTTTTCTTTCTTTTTTTTGTTACATATGAATAGAGTTGACATCTGGATATAAACAAATTTTCTCAATGTAATTTAGCAAAATTCCTGGAAAGTGTTTAAATAAATGAAATATGCTTCAGTTATATGGAAGAAAGTTGAAATATTCTTCAGTTCTAAAGAAAGAGACTTATTTAATGGACATGCATTGACTTCATATTTGTGAAGCTTCATGTTCTACTTCTTATTTTTTATTTTTAAGTGAATCCTGTCGTGATGGATTGTGCAATAGAAATGCGGAAATCTGAAAGCTGAATTCACAAGTTTTCCTTTAACTACAAGACTTTTAATCTACTATGTGTGGTATCACGAAAAACATCCACAATAAAGAAAGCTATTCTCTGAATACTCTGGTTTGACTATAGGATTTGATACTAGTATGTTTTGAAAACTTGAATTTTTATGCAATTTATGAATTCACAACTTGCTAAATGGAATATTTTCATGTGGGTGTTCACATTTTGTCTCCTATACCTCTCTTCATATGCTTTGTGAGTCCACTTTCATAAAAATTTAATTCAATGTGGTATTTAATTTAAGTAGTGCTGTTAATATACTTAGGAAATGTAGTGAGACTAAATAAGTAAAAAAGTTGGGAAAAAAAAAGATTTAAGGCATACATATTTTGTATTTAAACTGATAAAAGACACTGAAAATATTCCCACATAACTGTGTAATCTGCTATCTGTTGGCCTAAGAATTGTAAAAAATACATGAACTTTTTTAAAATTTCATTGGTGAAATCCTACCTAAGGTGTGCCAAAACATTAGAAAGTGGATACAATTTTCATATTTACTGGAATAGTAGAATTGAGGAGCCTGATTCCTATTTTCTTTCAATGAGTTGAAATACTTTCAAAATACCAGCCATAAACACTATGGTATCCTTTATAATTGTATTCTGTATTTCTGATTTTCCTAGCAGGCTTTTGATAGTCTTAAACCTTTGGGTTTATAAACCTTGGCTTTTCTATTTATTTTATTCATCTTTTTTTTCCTATTACATTTTGAAAATTAAATGAATGGGGTTTGGTGCCCCTCCCCCCTGAAAATTAAGAAAATGCAATCTTTTGTTTTTATTTCACAATATCCATATTCAGCTCAGTTAAGCTGGTTTTAGTCTCACCTTTCAAGAAAACCCTTACTCTTAAAGACAAAATTCTAATATTTAACATTATTTTCCTTTGTTATGTTTTTTTGTTGTTGTAATATATACTCTGGCTATCTCATCCTTCATCAATTTTTATTTCTGGCACTGTAGAGAGAGGAGAAAACAGGAGATTAGTCAATAAATCCATTAGCTAAACAGGACAACTGGTCAGGACTCCCAAATGCACGCTGTATGGTCATTTGCTGTCTTGTAGCTGCTACAAAAAATTCTTTAAGCCAAAATTCTGTTATCTGATGTTTGTATAGGAATTCCACTGACTTTATGGGAGGTTTGAGCACAAATTAAAGAGTGAATTTGGCTCCTTTAACACAATATTTAGAACACTTCTGATGAAAATTAGTTGCCAAATACACAGTAAACTTTGCAAAGTTTAATGTCTCATCCATATTGTATAGTGCTTTACTGACAAATGTTCTTCTTTAACTAGAATGGAACTACCAAACTGCCATCTGTAGATCTAAATATTTGGATCTCTCTCAAACACATTATGGATTCACTGTTGCAGTGATAATTTTGACAAAACTGTCACTTAACTAATAAGTGTACTGGAACTGGCACACAATTCTGCAGACAAAACACAATACAGTTACAGTAAAACAGTTTTCATATTTTTTTCTAAAACTACATTCAGCAGATGAAGAAAGAACAGTGGATGTTGTTTACTTGAATTTAGTAATATTTTTGACCCGTCTCCCATAAATTCCTCATATTGACATATTGACACTAGATATTTTGTCTAGTACAAATTGTACTAGACATTGAGGCATCATAGATAGTGAGTTGGATTGAAAGAGCTGAGGTGAATCGAAAAAAAAAGATCTTTTATGGTGAGGTTGATCAAACACTGGAACAGGTTGCCCAGAGAGGTTGTGGAGTCTCCATATTTGAGAGATTTAAAACCTGACCAGACACAGCTCTGAGTAGCCTGTTTTATTTGCTCCTACTTTCACAGGGGAATTGGAATAGGTCATCTCCACGCATTCCTTCCAATCTCATGTATTCCGTTCTACGACTATGTGAAGGACCTTTTTATCCACCTGTTGCCTATCTAATCTTAAATATAAATATTGATATAGTCATTTTTATTTACTTTGTTTTGCTGAATCTCCTGTTTTCTTGTTAGTAGCAATACTTAAAAGTATAAGCATTTGCTTTCCTGCCTGACTGAAGTGCTTCCAAAGGTTGTGCACAAGATGGTGAGGAGAGTCTGGTGGAGGTTTTCATCAGAACATCATTACAGAGCAAAGAGACAGTAAATTAGAGGCAACAGTGTTTTCCACATTTGTCTAGGATTAGAAGGAAATCCCTGTTTCTGTGACTTTATATAATTATCATGTAATATATATAATGTGATACTGCTTGTTTTTGCTCACTGTTTGAGTGCACAAATGATTCTGACATGAATATTTTACTCTTATTTTTCAAATTGCTTTCCCAAACATCCAGAGCACTGGAAGTTGCTTTTCAGCAATTGTTGAGCTAGTAAATTTGATCCCAAGACTCCCCAAGAACAGTAAACAAAAGTTTTTAACTATATCTTATATACTTAAGTATAACTTTGTGTAATTTTGATATACAGCTTTCCATTCTTCATTCTACTCTAATAAATTTGATAATCACATTAGACAGACGGATTTTCATAATTCTATATTATACAAAATTACTTGTCTGCTTCATACCTGGTGTCTCAATGTTTTAATTGAACTTTCTTGCAGATAAAACTACCTACATGGGATATTTACTGACACAGACTCTGGGAGACATTAAAATCTGACTCCAGGTTGTAACAGTTGTAACTTGTAAATCTGACAGTTGTCACAACAGAACCTTTCAGCATATACTGGGTATGGGGTTTGGAGCTGCAGTGATTAAGACAAAAAATAAAATAAAAAAATTACCCAAATGCCCTAATAAATTAATCTGTACTGTCTTAACTTAGAATTCTTGATACAGAATATTTTGGACAAAACCATCAGATTCCCTGAGTATCCATTGTCCTAGAATTTGGGTATGGAGTTCATTTTGGTACATCTACTCTAATGAAAATCAACCTTTTCATTTTGAAACATATCAAAGTTATGCAACTTGTAATGGTGTCCTCAGACAAATGTTACTCAGTACACAAAACCTCTGCAATCTTGAGTAGAGAAATACAAAACTGGTTGTGCTTCTCTTATTAGTTTTTCTTATGAAAGGTGAAATGACACTACTTTTGGCAAGTTTTTTTAATTATATATTTTTTCCCAAGTGCATAAGAATTATCACCTCAGCTCTGTAGAATAAAGCAGGTTCTCCTAGAAGAATAATAAGGATTATAATGAGAACTCCAATGCAGATACACTGTTTAAAGTTGGGAGCTCACACATTGTTTAGACCTATAGAATTACATTTATCTGATCTCTCATTTAGTTTTAAACATGACCTTCAATTTCTGGGTACTTTACCTGCTGAAGGAAGAGTGGTTGACCCACCTTCTATACAAACTGTTAATTTTCTGACAGAGAAATAACACCATTCGAACATGGATATATGCTCATATATGCTATATGAGCCTCCTAATCACTATAAAGAGGAAAAGAAGCAGATATTTATTGTATGAAAGCATACAAAAGTATTGTAAATAAAGAATGAGGTCAGAATGAGGTCAAATTTTTCAAATTAACTCAGAGAAGGAATGATAAATGTTCATTTTCTTCTTCCTCACTGGCACCAGAATATAAATACAGCTAGCTATGGCCTTCTAAATGCAATTATTATTCAGTTTTGTTGCCACATGTCATTTATACCCATGCAAATGTATGTATGGGTGTATGCAAATGTTCACATTTGTTTCCCAAATGGGTTTCATTAAACTTCAGCAAACGCACACCTTGGACAAAGTACCAATCTGTACTCAGTTATGTATACACAAATACACAAATTTCCCAACAGAAAAAAAAAAAAACCAAAACAAACAAGGGAAGAAATCACACAGATGCATGTATGCAAGTGGATAAACACATACCATATACATGTAACACCCAGACAACCTGCAATAAAATAATATCCAAGTGCTGGTATTGACCAGACAGACCAATAATTCTCTAGGACATTTTGTGATGCTGTCTGTTCTTTTTTTCTTCTTCTTCTACTTGTTTTGTTTTTGTTTTTCATTTTTTGTTTTGGTTTGTTTGCTCTGTTTTATTTTGTTTTGTTTTGTTCCTTTAAGGAGAACTTGAAGTTTTTCAGTAAATTTTATTTTCGTGAGGGAGGCAATGTCTCTAGACACCATCATAATTATTTCTTCTTATTCTTCACAGACTACTTGGATAAGAATCCATATCCTTGTAAAATATTTTAAAATACTATTCTGTATTAAAATAATGCACTTCTACCACACACTCAATCAAGAAAACCCTCTGTGCAAGTCAAAAGAATTATGGTCTATTCAACATAAAACTTCTCCAAATTCATCTAAGATAATTTATACCCATGAAATTAAAACATCTTAAACTTTTAGCTTCAAAAGTTTTCCTTTAGCTGTATTCATGCAAACCCACTAACTGCACACTCTACTGTAATATAAGATTAAGGGTAAAACTTGGTCTGACATTTTTATAATTTGTTTTATTTTAAAACGGTACATACAAATGTGCTCCTTTTAAATATTTCACAACTGAATTGACTACAAACAGTGAAAAGCTACCTAATAGAATTTGTCTCATTACACTCCAAAACTACTCTAAAAAGTTCAGACACTGTGGTAAGTCAGAGACAATTGCCACATCCTCTATATAATTCTAAAACAAGCTTTCAATTTATTACCTCCTACAGATTTCTAATTTCTATAGAATCATAGAAGAAACTGTTCATAACATTAAGTTAAGCATTATGCATAAGCTATATTATCTGAACTTAACACTCTCTTGAAACTCCCTGCATAAAGATGGAAATATATCAAAAATTTGCATTATTGAGATGATTGAAATCTCTCTTAGGATGAAATACTGTGAAGTTCTCCAGCAGCTGCACTCTAAAAACTGTTGCATTATTGAACTATTCGTGTTCAGATCTTGTACTTAATATAACAGAGATGATTTATCCAAAAATAAATTAAAATAGGGTTCATATGTAGCTTGAGGTGAAATAATCTATTGTCAGAGGAAAAAAATAGTATATTTATTTGATCTCTTCTTCAAGGAAGAGACTTTCTGACGCATCAATTCTAGCAGTAACCATTAAAGAATTGATGGATATTTTGGCAAATAGTTCTTTCAATTTGCTTAGCCTCAAGGAATTATTTTTGTATTTAAAGTTTGTAGGAAATTGGTCTCTAACCATGTACTTCGAATACTAAAAAAGCATTTAAAATCCAATTGCCGACAAGGGATGACTAAGAACTTGTTGCCAGCTTTTAGTGAACAAAATATTTTTGCACAAGTGAAGAAAGGAGTCAAAGGTTAGGAAAACTTACTACCCTTCATAGAAACCCAACAGGGTTTTTACAACTTTTAATCAAAACCAAAATAATGGACCAGATATAAGTACAATAGGACTGGTGTGACTGTACAAAGAAGTGGTGTGTAATCTCTACTGAGACTTCATTCCTTAAGGATGAATATCAGTCTACACAAGAACTTTTAGTTCAGCACTGAAATTTATAATATACTTTTTTTTCTTTTTCTTCTTTTAAGTCATGAAAAATAAAACAAAAGAAACAGTTCTTGAAAGATTTGGAAGATAGTACAGAGTAGAAATTAGAATTTTATCCAACCCAAACCTTGAAGTTGGCTATCCCAAACAGAATTTCAGACTTAGCTCCCAGGAACAGCTTTTTATTTGCCTCTGGTTTCTTAGGGTGTCCTAAAAGCCTGCTGACACCTGTGCAGTTATCACTCACTGGACATTTCTCAGTACACTTGCTCTTACTTCCCAAGAGCTAACCCCACGCATTTCTTGTGCATTTGGGTTGTATCATAGTAGGGACTACCTCTCACTACATGCCTTTAGGTTCTGGTCACTTTTCTTTAGGGACAGCCCATGGAGAAGGAATGGCTCTGCACTTTAGGTGATGGATGTGCTTTCTCATAAGCACCTGGTTCCCTGGCCCTGGATGTGGGACTCACTTCCTTGGTTGTTCTTTACCACTGGCGTTTGTTGCCATTTATCTCATGTATTTAAAAAATGAGGACGGGAAGGCCTTTGCTTTAACATGTTGCCTTTGGCAGCTGAAGTCAGCGAAGGGTATCAAGTATTAAAAGTGTTATGAAATCATTAAGAAATGGCCTCAAGAGACAGTTCCCTTTTTCTTCTTTTCTATTTATTTTCTTGTGGTAGTAACTAACTGGCACTAGGACTGTAGTAGTCATAAAAAAGACAAAATACACTGATTTATATTTGCTTTAGCCTGTTCCATTTCTCAGAGAACTCACTGGGAACTTGAACATTTTAGTGCTGTAAGAAGACATTGTTTCCTAAAAATTAACAACATGCTGAGGTTTGTTTTGGGATGTTTCTGCCTGGTAAGAATGGCTCTATTGAATTCTACTGTATAAAGCTCCATCTTTCTGGGGGAGGGGGGGAAATAAAATTAGTATTGCCTAATCAGCTTCTAATTCTGAGCTTAGGAAAGAATACTGGATCTTGGGGCACAACCCTTCTTTTTAGTTTCTTAACCTTAACTTTCAAATATCTTCTGCTTTAATGCAATCTATTTTTTCTCACATACCATTTTTTATTACTTCAACAGAGTTGGTTTGAAACTCTTCTGTCAGCCTCTTCTGTAACAGTAGTTCCAAAATGCTGGCACCTCTTTAAACACTGATACTTTTCCATTTACATGAATATTTAACTCAAGCCTGTTATTGTGTCAAACATACTAAGTCTTGGAAGGATACCAGCTTTAAGGCTTAATTATAACATTTTAAGCATCAATGTTTTAGCATGAGCAGGAAGCATTTGTTGCCCTATTTCCACACAGGAAGCAGGGCTGAAGTTCAGTCAGATGGACACAAAAACAGAAGAGACTGTCTAAAGTTCACAAGGTGTTTGCCACTCCAAAGAAGGAATGCATGAACTGAGTAGACTGAAAGCTTCATTTCATTTGCATATCAGTTCATTTTTGTGGGGCACTGTAGCTTTAGACAAAGGCTTTTACCCCTCATGTCTTAGGTATCACCTTCAGGCACTAAGAGATGCCTGAAGATATTTAAGAAGTTACAAAGATAAAGTATTTAAATGTGTTATCTTTTTTAAACTTCTCATACTGATTCTTAAAAAGACAGAATAAAGATAATAATTGTTGTTAAACAAGTCATCTGTTGAAAAACTTGACAGTAAAAATGTGGGAATTCTATATGTTCAATTTATTTTTTTCTGACCAGACTTTGATAGTCCTCTTTTCAGTGCTGGTATTTGCAGTTGCTTATGTTAGCATGATGATACTGTATTTCTAAGTCCAAAAAGAAACCTTAAAAAGAAAATACTATTATTTATTTTTTCTGTGAAGTACTTCTCATTAACAATTCATATAGTACAGTTACATGTCTGTGATCTGATGACAGAAAAAAACAGCACAAACCCATGAAGTTTTACATATATGCTAAATAAAGAATCCACTAATTTTCGGTTTCCTAACTAACCATAACTGAAAGTTGTTGCCTTACACATTAGACATTGTAATTAACAGTGCAAACACTACTTTGTATCAATACAGAATCAGCTCAGGGTAAATCAATACTATTGGTAATTAGACTTATTCTCTCATTTAGCAGTTAAGTGGGGTAGGAAGTTGCAAAAGATTTAAAGCATCTGCACTGTGAGGTCTCTATCCAAAAGCCAAATGGAAGTAATGAACATGGTCATTGCTTATTGAACAGTTTTCAGTTTGACTCACAGAGCACATCAGTAGAGGATTTTTCTTAGTTCAAGAAACTTTCCGTCTACATGAGAGAAACAACTTCCCATTAATACGTACCCAAAAGAAGACTGACAAGTACTTTTAGAATTGATATATTAAACAGTGATAACATGTTTGGAGTGATAAAATATGTCCTTTTGAGACTAGTATAGTTATATTAAAACCCATTTTAAATGATTGTCTTGTATAGCAAAAAGTACGCAGTTACTTGTCACCCAGTAACAAATCTTCTGAAGTTCTGATATCTTCTCCCATTTTGTTTCCCTCAACCATCTCGTAATTTCTTCCTCTGTTGAATTTCATCACACCTTTCTCTGAGATTCTTTGCAAGGAAATTGAGGTTGAAAATGTATGCAAAGAATCTAACTTGGAGAATGGGACTGAATAGAAGGGAGATAAAAAACATGATGCACTTGTGAAATTCTTAGTGAAATAAGAACAGTTTCTTTTGCTCTTATTCAAAGGGTACTTCTGAACGAGTATCATTCAACTCCAGAGAGCTTTTCTGTGTCTCCTTTTTTAATTGGAAACTTAGTTGTGTACTTTTATCTACTGGACATCAACTCTTAATCAAGTAGGAAATTAGAGTTTTTCTCAGCAGAGTATATTTGTTAGTCAGAATTAAGACTCATTTGATGGATCACTTCACCTTTATATCTTCCAGTCTTCATTCTTCAGCATCATTACTTCTGTTTTGATGTCACATTTAGAAACAAGGAATGCTAATGTGAAAGCCAGGAGATTTGAAGTATTTGTGGCACACATACTTTCATTCTTGTTTCAACATTCTTGCTTGTTCTTTCAGCAAATTATGTATGCTGTTTACACCCCTTACAGTGATTCTAGAGACTAACTTCTTGGTCTCCTAGAAAGTATAAAGCATAAAAATTACTGGCTACTTCATAATGCCAAAAAATTTATATATAATATATTTTTTTAATGTATTGGCTTGTGAAAATCTAGTGTAAGTTGATTAATTAACCATTATACAGTCATTGTAACTGAGAACAAACTGTAGGAGAAGCCAGTACGCTCCAATGGACTGAGATTAGTGGCATCAAAAGGAATATTATTTGTCTTTGTTTTTGACCTTTCAGCCTGTACTTATTTACTGGGTCCTGTATTTCCTAAGACATAGACCTGTAACCTCTATTTAATATCTAGAAAGCCCATGAAACAAAGAAATGTTGAATATTCAAACAGAAATCAAGATCATAGAATCAGAGAATTGTAGAATGGCATGGGTTGGAAGGAAGCTTAAAGATCATCTAGTTCCAACTCCCTTGATGTGGACAGGGACACCTTCCACTAGGCCAGGTTTCCTAGAGCCCCGTGGAACCTGGCCTTAAACACTTCCCGGAAAGGAGAATCCACATCTTCTCTGGAAAACCTGTCCTAGTGTCTTACCACCCCCACAGTAAAGAATTTTTTTCTGATATCTAATCTAAATATACTCTCTTTTAGTTTAAAGTCTCTGAATCCTTCCAGCATTTTCTGCTGCAGGAGAGACAAATAACACTGAACAAATTTCTTTTCAAATTTTCAATAATTTCTGGCATGTGGAACATTGCTGGCAATGCTAATACATGTCTCCACACATACAAAACAAAAGGAAGCTATGTTTGGGTGTTTTTTTGAAAGCTTTGAAGATCTTCACACATCAATATTTGTGACAATATTTAAATCAAATTTCATTTCATGAATTATAAAATTACTTCTAATCATAGATCTATACCTGCAGAAGCAGATTTTCGTCTGTGCAGTGCTACACTGTAATAGATGCATTTGAATATATTCCTTAATGGTAGCTGGCTTGCAATTTTATTTTTCCCCACAGCTTTCCAAAATTTCTGATTATAAACAGCAATATAAATAATAAAATTCTTAAGTAAGTAATATAATTTGGTGTATTTCTGTACAACTACAGTTAGATGAGTTTTTTAACTCCCTAGCTATTTGGATATAAACCAGGCTTGGATAAAAACTTCATAGCTCTTTTATCACAAAACCAAGACTTAATCAAAATCCCTACTACTGAGCCCTGAAATAAAAGATAAAGCACATAAAGTACAGGGCTATGCTAATGCAGCTGTATGGGAAGAGATTAGTTTTATCTGTACATGTATGCACTCAGTCATGCACTCAGTAATGGTAAAGGATACAAGTTCTCAACATTAATCTTTAAATTCTCAGCTAATGTACATCATTCACCTACAGATAGGTTTATATTTCTCACCCAGTTGCTGAGCAGTGTTAGATTTTGGCTCTGGGATTCTGAAATTGACCCTAAAAACTATATTGCACAGTTTATTATACAAAAAATGATGGATGCATTTCATTGCAGAATGAAAAGAACCCTTAATTTTGCAAACTGGATGTATTTCTATTCTTTCACTATCTCAATTGTAATAGCATTGCTTTAAAAGGTTTATTTCTTCGATTAACTGTATAATAGAATTAATGTACCTATAAAAATCATAGTGTATTTTTACATTTCAGTGACAAAATTTTTCTCATGGCAAAATTTACTTCAAAATCTTTCCATTTTCCCAGTCACATCCTGCTTTAAGTCACAGAAAATTGCCCATTATTCTTGGTGGCAGAGGTGTCTGGTAAATGATCAGTCTCTGTAGGTAATAACAAATCATGCAGGAAAAAAAAATCTAGTTTCCTTTGATTCCTTCAATTCACATGATTTTACTCTATGGGCAAGAATTGTGAATCCATACAACATACACAGTTTACTTAGTAGAAATCATTCTTCTTAGCAAATTTCTTTCAAGTAAATTCTTTGTGTTTGATAGAAGACACCAGGTGTAAAAATCGCTGTAATTAGGCCCACACATCTTTGGATCTGTCTTTCATTGAGTTGCTTGGAAAAGGAAAATATCTTCCAAGTAACTGCATGTTCAGCTTGTGAGATATCAAGAAACACAATCACGCACAAATAACCTAGATTCATTAAACCCATCTTGTTATAATTTACAGCTTCTAACACTAATTTCCGGTGATCTGTGGAATGGTATATTTCTGATATCAAAATGATTTCTATTATAAATTCATCTTCCCATCTTCATATGATAAAGTTTTAATAGCTACAAGGTTATAAAGTGGGTATTTCATTCTTTTATAGGAGTCCCCATACTACGTAGTTTCCCCAAAAACATTGTTTTTCAAATCCTTTCATTGTAGTTCTAGGTCATCTTTCATAATTTTCTACTGTTTATAATTAAAATAAATATATAATTTTTTCTACTTGACATTTTTGTTAAACACATTTTGAGAAGATAAGACCACAATTCCCCTGTTCATACACATGGATAGAAAAGACAGAAGAGCATTCAAATGGAACTACTTCCTCATGAGCCATATTTAAAAAAGCACCTACATCTTCCAAGAACTGTCTTGGCTCAACTGTGTTTAATTTGTGAAACTTGAGAGCTCACAGCAGGTGTTAATTGCAGGCCATTCTGGGTTGTTTACCTTGCATTACTATATGTAGTAAATGGAAAAAACATAACCATGCCAGAAATTTCCAGTCCAACAAGTCAAAATTTCAGACCATTTACCTGAAATTCTGTGGCTTTACAGCATATTTTAAGACCTCTCTAAGGTTAAATTTACATGTAAAAGTTCTTGTCTTTTATGCAGCCATCAAAGGTAATTTAAGAAAATTTAATGCTGTGAAATCCTTTTGAAGCAATGTTTTTTATATGCCTGAAAGTATAAACTATGAAATTACTGTTTTTCTTTGTCCTGTGATTGTAATATTTTCAAGGCAAGTTAAATTTGTTACATGCTAAGTCAATTTTTTATTGGTGTCATGTCAAACCACAGGAAAAATAATCAGATATTTTGGGGTTTTGTGGAGATTTATAACACTAGTTATTCCATTAGCTGGAAGGTCTGCTTTCATTTACATTTTATTTCTTTTATTTCCTACATTGTAGCAAAATCTTATATTGTCCTTTCATTAGAAATAATAAAGCAGAACTTAGATATTCTGACATGAGATTAATAGTAATCAAGGTTATGCTGTTTGCCCAAAAAACTTAAGTTTAGCCTGGAAATAAGGAAGAACATAGCAATTTGAGTTTTGTGCTTTTAAAGAGAGGATATACAGACCCTAAATAATTTCAGAAGTATTTCAATATTTCCACAGTCCCTCTTCCTCTCCTGAGAACATGTGTTGTAAAGACTTTCTCTTAAGGAATTTCTTACAGACCAGCTCTGCTAAACACACTCCAGAAGAGTCATTGAAAGACAGGATGACTGTTTTCTATATTCTCGAATAAGGTTTGTCATTTAATTACAAAGCAATTCCTCTTCCCTTGCAGTACTTTTATTTATGTCTTTAGTGCCCTAGAAAAAGAGAAGATGTGAGAGACTGCAGTTCTGAAGTGATTTAGCTTTGCCCTGAGACCTTCCCTTCCGTACCAGACCCCTATTACTGATAAAGTGCTCCACAACACACATTTACAAACTGTTTGTCTTAAGTCATCCTTTTTTTTTTTTTCTTTGCTGTCAGTGAACTTAAGGACTCACTTCCTGAAAAATGTTCAGCAAATGCAGCTCCTGTGAAGCCAGCACTCTATGTTTTGATCTACTAGTTGTACTAGAAGACAGAAGCTTCCTTTTCCTGAACCTAACCATGGTAACCAGAGAAAACCTCACTCATCAAGATAGGCTACATTGCTGTTGTTTTCCTTTGAGCTTTCTGTGTCATGTTTTCTGTTTCACCATGAGCCACTAGAGTCATTTCACTTGGAGTCAGAGAAGGAACAGGTACACATAATTCTGAACAATATCCTATTGTGGTAACCTTATGTTACCTCCACGTTTATTATATAAAATGTGAGTCTTTAAATTGCCAATTTCTTACTCAGGGCTTCAAAAAGGGGGGGGAAAGTTTCTAGAGGCACAGGAAAATGGAAAAACCAAAGATTTCAGGAAGACTAGAGCTGCAGTTTTCTATGCACTGGTGACATCTATATTAGACGCCTGAGTTAGCCCTTTGGAAATTTACTCTGACTGGAATAAGGAAAACTTCTAAAGCTTTGAGTCTACCCTGACAGGAAGCCTGGATTTCCTGTATTTTTTAATATACAGCTTTATAGTTATTCTTGGGATACCTACTTGATGAAAAGTGCTCCTAAAAAGATGAAGGCATAAGTGTCTTGATTTGATCCTGGAGCCAGCAGGCTGTAGCAGGCAAGACAGAACAGCAGGAAGCTTCTCTCCCCAATGCTAAAAACAAATTAATTTCGTTGCTTAACGGATCATCTGGGGTCCATTTGGAATGCACTTGGAATTATGCTTTTTTCCCTTCTCAAGGAGACTGATGCTGCTGGAAAAACTGTGTTGGTCCAATGCAAAACACATCTCCCACTGACAAAATTTTACATTTCATTTTGCCTTTTTTGAGTGTCTAGAGTTTCATCTGTATTTCATATAACCAAGAGTTATATTGTACTTCAGTCCCAACAGTATTTTAGAATTTCAGTGATCTCTTTCCAGACAGAAATTTAGCAGAATAGCATTTAAAGGCAAAGGTAACTTTAGCCTACCTGAAAAAACCTGCATTTCACAGCCTCTCAAATAAATAGCAAAGGAGAAAATGCTATTCTTTTCTTTTCTTAAGAAATATACATGTTTGAAAGAATATTTACAAAACACAAGGAACTAATTTACTCCTTAAAGTAGCTACAATGGTTACATAAAGAGAACAAAGAAGATCTCTACGTTATCTTTATAGAGATGTTTAATGAGTTTTAATGAAATTACACCTCTTTCCTACCCTCAGGAATTATCCTAAAGTTCGGTAGTGATATTATCCCTACCCCAGTTCTACTTGTTCTGTTTTTGGAGTAATAGTAAAATAACTAAAGATCAGAAGCAAATGAAATTTTTACCATTATTTAAGTATTTTTAAGTATTATTTAAGTATTATTTTACCATTATTTATGTATATTTTCCTGATATACAAAATATTAAGACATTAAAATTAGTTTGTTGAAAGGTGTCTGGAAAGATTTCAACCATCTCTCCTGATAGAGATTTTGACCTAAATTTTGACCCTCATTCATTTCTTCTGATTCAAATGCATCAAGTGGAGGTTAGTTAACAAGCATAAGCTTCATAAGGCTTCCAGAAAAAAACAGTTAGAAGTAATAAAGAATTTTAAAATCTAAAAATCTGTTGGATAAATACCAACAAGATTTTTATGTGGAGAAAGTTATGCTTTAGAAACTATATTGTTTGCCATTGCGCAAAGATACTGAATGAAGATGTTTCTACTGGGAGAGACTTCTGTACAGATTTCTCAGATGACACTTTTAGCTTTTTTCTGGAGATCAAGAAGTCACTGTAGGCAAAGTGTACTAGTTCTAGCTTCTATCAGTTCACTAGGTTTTGCACTGCAGTACTTTCCATTTGTGAAATGTTAACTGGCAGGACAAGTTATAAAAAACCTCAATAAATTATAGAAATTAAAAGAGGGGGAAAAAACAGGATGCTGCATGTGAAAGCATTTGTGTGGGTCCAATTAACATTCCTGAACATAAAAACAAAGTTAAAACATTAAGCAACATCAATACCTCCAATACTTTTTCCATATGCTGTTGCAGCTTTCAAACATTGGATGTGACAGTCTGTTCAGACACAGCATACTGTTCAGTGTAAACATAGTGCTTAAAGCAAAGCTTTAAACTCATGATTTCCCTTTGAAGTGAACAATGTGTTCATAAGTGAATCAGATACTTACATATTCTGAGTTGAGTTTCTGAGCAACCCTTCATGTGTAGATCCAAAGACAACATTCCCAAAGAGCTTCATCATTATATCAGAGCAGCAAGCCATGTGCGGTCCTGCCATATTCTGGGATCAACCTCTGAATAAACCTATCTGTATGACACCTCAAGAGCACCTGAGTCTTGCTAAAGATAATGACAAACTCTGAATAATGTCAGTGTAAGATAGGGTTAATTATCAGTTTTGAAGACTCATTTGCTGAATTTTATATTCTAAAATTATAGAGCTGTATTTATTCCCCTCAGGATCCTTCTGATGATGCACTATAAACAAACCAATGCATCATGGCATGAATGATATAGTATAATCATGCTTAAACAGAAATAAACCAAAATAGACATATGAGAAAAAAAAGCAGAAAAAATATGCCTCTGTTCTAGCAGTCTTCCTACTCTTTTGTTTTAATTTTAAGGAAGAATGCCTTTGGGAAGGGTCTTTTTATTCATTTTTCTCTACCACATCTAGTATTGTATGGTGCAGGAATGTTGCCCATCAGGCAATTTTGAAACAAAACTAATAATAAATAACAGGCTAAAAATTTCTGTGTATTTAAACAGAAAAATAGAAGTCATGCATACTAAAACAAAAGACCCCTTTTAGTCCTTTTTTTTTTTTTTTCCAGGCCCAAATAAAACTGTGAATTGTTCAGGGGTCTATATTTTGCTTCAGTTTTCCCACCATAGTAGGATAAAATGTCCAGGGATACAGATCAGTACGCATGTGGAAGCACTGAAATGTAATTTATTTTTAAGGCAACCACCTTAGTTTTTGCAATTCACCTAGGAATCTATGTAAAGGTTTTGCATGCATTAAATTATTTTTTCACATTTCATTCAACCCGCAGTGGGACAATCAGCTTCGGGTTTCAGCTATGATTCAGTCTTGATCACAGCACATTATTATACCCACACAAGCGTCATTTGCTTTTCTTTCTCCAGATAGAGATGATTGGGTTGCTTGCAGCTTTCTTAATTAAAAGTCTGCTTATTTTGACTGGACTTAGGTTAAGAAGATTAAAGGATATGATGAATATACAATTTATGACTGAAAAGGAAATTTATCTGGGAAGTAAAATAGAAGTGAAAACTAAGATTACATTTTGCAAATGTAGCCTAGTACAGAACAGGCCACATTTTCAAGGCACAGCCACCTTCCTATTTGCACACCA
The DNA here is from genome assembly GCA_013396755.1 of Sclerurus mexicanus. NCBI lineage: Eukaryota > Metazoa > Chordata > Aves > Passeriformes > Furnariidae > Sclerurus > Sclerurus mexicanus. Next base: position 71,187 of record VWZF01000227.1, on the reverse strand, counting down.
TGTAGACTACATTCAAGGTATTATATGTCACCTGGGCAGCCAAGAAATTAACATGGATACCAAAAGACCAATTGTACATTTCAGTGATAGAGTTAAATATGTGGGAATTAAATTCAATGTTTTTGATGATGAGGGAGAAAAATGTCTCGATATGGCAAATTGTTTGTTGATTTGGGTTTTTTTGCTAGGAATAAGATCTAGGATCAGATATAAATATGTCTCTTGACATTTTTCATGCAGGTACAAAATTCTAAAAGATAAATATTTGTATCACTTTACATCAAGAACTGATACCAAATTGGTTAAAATGGGACGACAGACTCAATAATGTGCTAAGAATTTCAGATTTTGCCCTGTTTATGTAAAATCTATGGTCACCTAGAGGAAATGGATATTTAAAAAAGATACTAACTTGGATCAGAGATTTTGGGCAAGCAACAGATTTAAATCAGTTGTTTATTAAAACCAGTGGTATAAAACCTGCTGTCCTGCAGGAACAGAATGGTCTTTTCAGCAGCAGGTGTCAGGTTTCAAAATTCCATCAGTGTCTCTGCTCTTGTGAAAGCACCTGCTACAGTATAAGATACCTGGAAGAACTAGGAACAACTGGGGGCAACTGGAGCCCACCTTTTTTGGTTGTTTTTTTCATGTGTGCTGCTAGCTGGTAGCTTATGACTGTGAAAAGAAACACTTGATATCTGAATGCTATATGCCCTCTTTTCCTATCTCCCCTTGAATTTGAGTAATGAGCCAGATAGAATTATGTCATGAATTGCTAGTGGGATTGCAGTGACCTACATCTACAGCATTACACAAAAAGTGCTGGGAAAGTTTGAAGACTTAAGCACACTTGATGTGCTGTAAAGCTGGTGACGTTATTAGGGAAAGAAAGAGAAGTGAAGAGATAAATATGTAATGTTGAAACCTGTAAGCTAAATCTACATAGTAAATAGAAATAGTGTAGAAAGAGTTTATTTGGAAAAAAATACGTCATTGAAAGTGTTTTGTGTTTTTTTTCCTTCAAATTATTTACAGCATAATTTTGTATTTATTTTGATGTTTTATTATGTTTCCTGGGTATAGCAAATATTTATTGCACTGTGAAGACTCAGGGTATTCTCCCTTTGAGAATTTTGTTGGCAACAGCTGAAACATGCTGCAAGGCAATTTAGATTTATACAAGTTATACCTTTAAGCTTTCCTCCAAAAGTTGCAGTCCCATCCTTCACACACCCATGGCAGCTTATTGCTGCTTCTTCACAGCTTCCTTGCTTATGCTAGAAAAGCTTTCAGCACCTATGAAATGTGTATTAGTTCAGCACACTGATTTTTGTTTAAAATGCCCCTACAATGCCCACAGTTCTTAGGAGCAGCCCTGCAAACAACACTGTGGATACGGTTGTTAAATTGCCATAACAAGACTGATCAGACAACATCAGAGCCCATAGGTGATATAACACACGCAAGCATTCTATGAATGCTTCTAAATGTTAAAAGAGTGTTTGTGGAGACCTGTGGGCTTCAGCTTTCCTTAAACTTGAGTTGCAAGAAAAACAAGATTGGTATAAGTGATGCTCCGTTGTTTACTGTTGGTAGATTAAACTTTGGGATATTGTAGATGCTTAGTGCTCCAAATCATTGCATCACTCAGAAACACTCGTACTGAAGTTTTACTTATTTAAGAATCTCCCACATGAGGAAATATAATATTATCCATGGAAATTGAAACTGCAAAGTTGAGCAAAAGGGCCTCAAGGACAATGAATTTCCAAGTATCTTCTGATTTTGGTGGATTTTAGCCAGTAAATGGATTATGCTCAATTGTGCTCTGAAACTCTGTACTCTGTCGTATGCTATGACAATGATGAATTTAAGTGTACCTCAGCATCATGCTTAATTTTTTAAAAAATGTCAGTCTGAAGACTTATAAGTTTGTTACTCTCAGGCTAGTGATAAATGAAGTTGTGTAATGCTGCTGAATGTGGTTCATCTCAGCTGTGAATGTTCCCCTTTTAGTCCATCTGGGTAACCCAGTACCCTGGGTACCTACATGCAGAATATTAATCCAGATGGAAGTTGCTGCTGAAAATTTTAAAAGCAAATGAATTGATTTACTCACTTTATGAAGGACTAAAGGTGTGAATGCTAATTATTTTAAAAATACATTAAATAATCTCTAATTCCTATCAGGAGAAAAACCTACAATTTAATTCTAATTTTTCTCTTTCACAGAATCAAAGAACAAGTAAGATTGGAAGGGACCAGGGTGGGTCACCTGGTACAACTTCCTGGCTCAAGCAAGGTCTTTCACATCTATCTTCCCAATGTTTAATAAATGCAAGACAATTTTAAGTTGAAAACTTTTTAAATTGTTGACATCTAGCTGTCCTAATGAGACCCTGTTATCAAGACTAATGCTGCAATTTTCACAATTTTTAAGGGACTTACAAAAGCAGTTCCCATAATTTTTCACTTTTTCCTGTGGCTTTCATGATTTCACAAAATGGCAATAAAGAAAATAGCAAATATAAGGAGATTGCAAAATGAGCATACTTTGCGAGATTTTTTTTTAAAAGTTCCCAAAGTACTAAGACATTTCATATTTTCTTCAACTTTTTAACCTTTTAAAGTTACTTTAAAAATGCATTTCCAAATCCCTTACACATTTTCCCTTTCACATCACAATTCAATCTTTTAAGAAATAAAAAATATGCAAAGCAATCCTAACTCTGACAGAAAAATAAACAAAATTGTCATTCTAAAAGACTGCAGAAAACTCTTTCCCTATACTTCAGAGCAATCACAGCAGTTTATATAATTCTTGTAATCACAACTTTTCATTTTCATATTAGCAAAGCAGAGTTGTACCACAGAATCGACCTTTATTTTAAAATCTTTGCAATATCCTTAGATCCCATTCAAATTAATGATATTGGAATAATAGCTAGTATTCTCAATGTAGTAGTAGAAATAATTTCTTTATGAATTTATAACATATCTAAAAAAAATATTCCTGTCCACCTTTGAACGTGTCTTTTAGGAATTCTTGTGTCTGACCACGAAAAAAAAGAACTGAACATACACAAGGAGTCAAATTATAGGCTATATATAACAAAAACAAAAATGGATAAATATGTTTTTGAAAGAGCTGTCTGTGTAACTAAGAACCAGTGTTATGTTTACTGGAAACATATGTTTCTGTTTTCTTCCATCACTCGAAGAAAAGTTTGGGAGATTCAGATAACAGCTCTTTATTCTCTTCTAATGTATGGTTGAATAATTATTTGATGTCCTATTTCTTCTATGCCTGTTCACTCAGAAAAGTTTGCTGCTTGAAACAATATGAGTAAGAGATGTGTTGTGGCTCACTGCCACAGATTCTTTTACTTTATCATAATATTAGCAAGGGCAAAAATAATGGTTCTTTATTTCATTCTCCAATAAAAACAGCCTTGTGATGACAAGTATTTAAATAAAAAAAATGATAGATTATTCTGTTGTAGTTCTTCGAAGGGAATTAAAACTTTTTGACAACTGCCTGTAACCAATTACTCCTACACTATTGCAAACCTCAATTTCATGGAAAAGTAGTCTGTAAAAGACGCTTGCTTCACTGATCAATTTTTAACTTCTCTAGATGTTTTAGTCTGCTTAATATAACCTTGATTGCATTATAAAATGTAAGATAGTCCATATGTATAGGTAACAAAATAGATATTGTTAATCACATAGTGAAATATTTACCCAACTTTTATTCTTTACTTGGTTACTTTTTTTTTTATTCAGAGGTTTTCTTCCTATAACAGGCATAACAGAAAGCTCTGTGTGACTATCTTCAGTTCTTACTGCTGACAGCCTGGTGTATTACTTTAAAGCAGTTTGTTTTAGTATGCTATGAGTTATGTCAGTCAGGAAACTATTGAATACTAGATTTGTCCACCTGTTTTATGTTTTATCTGTGTCCTAGTTCAGCAGGTGGGACCAGTTATCACTGTGTGGGGGTGATCAAAGCTATGTATTCTACCCCCCTCTATTCATTTCCCAAAAACAATGGACCATTTGCAGCAGCTGCCCAGGGAGTCGTTAGCACCTTCACACCCAGCCTGAGGGGGCGTGGCTGCTAATGGGCCATCAATGGTTCAACAATACCCCATGACTCAGAGTTAATCACCCATTGTGTGAGTCCCTGCCCTGGGGGAGGGACTGGGTGTTCCCTGAAGGTACATAAGTGGGGGGTAAGAAGACTTCGGGGACTTTCTTGGATCTGGAGGAGCAGCAGGACCTTGACAGGAGGAAACCATCACTCTTGACCAGACCCCAGCCATCATCTGCACCAACAGGTTCTTTACTTCCTTTTGCTTTGGACTTGGGGGACCCACGTGGGTCTCCGCACAAGGGCTAACAAACCCCTTTGGGCTTGTGCCCCAGGACACTGGGTTATACTGCTGGGTTTTGGTGAGTTGAAGCAGTTTTCCCTTTGTGCCAGTGTATCTATTGTAATACCTTTCATTAAATTGTAATTCTGATTTATAATCCCTCTTGTGCTGGGTCCATTTCTCCTGACAGTTTACCCTTAAACCAGAACAATCTGGTATCACAATAAAAGTTAGTTGATGAAAGAAGTAATACCTTAAACCACTCTGATGAACACAAAGTTGATTGATAAGATGTCTATAAGACACACAAAGCTCATCAGGCTTACAAGACACAATTCTGGTTATACTTTTTCTCTTGGTATGTCAGTCATAGTGATGATGCATTGATGTATTCTTTTTTTTTTTTTCCACAATCCCAGATACTGTTGCTCTTTTTTTCTCCCCAAACTCACCTTTAGATCACCTTTTTTAAATCAATCTCTTTTATTTATAGTTCTTGAGATTTATCTTTTGTAATGTTAAATGTCTCAAAGATGTATTCAGACCTTTGAGCTACTTTCTATGTTGTTTTATACCAGTGGGAGATGATACTCTGAAAGTAATGTATCTGAGCCATAGAAAACTATCTAAATAGATATGACTGTGGATGTATGGGTGACAAATGCTTTGGTGGAAGGCCCTTGAAAACTGTCAGATATCCAAGGCATATGTAAAAGGGCATTATCTTGGTTAAAATATTTGAGCCCAGATTCCCTAGATTACTGATTTTGTAACATCAAGATAATTCTGAAGTCTTTGCATGTGTCTGTCTCAGTATTCAAGGAAATATTCAAGTGTTCAAGGAGAATGAAAAGTTAGGTTTAAATTCTCTCAAAGAGGGGAGATGAGAAATCAGAATGTCATTTTTGAGCAAGTGCTGTAGACCATTGGAATGGGTGGTAATTAAGTTAAAAGAGAGTACACAGCCCTTTGCAATTATTTTTTTATACCCTGCAAATACCCAGGTATCAAAGATGTTCTTCAAAACTGCTGGATCTAGCAGCAATTTGTAAACAGAACATAACAGTTTTTCAGATAGCACATCATGTATGATTTCTGGATCATTAGACAGATAGACAGACAAACAGACATAAAAACAATGCCTTGTTGTGTATCTAGCATGCAAGGAAACATCACTTGTCTTGCCTGTCTCTGAGTACAATAGCTGCTGGCCAGCTCCAAAATTACTATATTGAGGAGAATTTTGAGCCTTTATGAGAATTTCTTCTTTCACTTTTTAAAAAACATGCATTTTCCAGACCCTTTTATAATGTATTTGGTTTAGTTATTGTTACAAGCAAATAATGAACTGAAGCTCAAGTCAGCAGAAAACACAAGTTCTGTCTTGGCCTCATACAGTCACCATAACCACATAGCAACTAATAATTATTCTTAATAATTTATATACTCAGATATTATTTCAGGATAGTTTAATGTATTATGCCATTATGCATACATATTGGAATCTAAAAGGATAGGAACTAAAAATTTAATACATTTTCAAAGTATATTAGCAGCGAATGCCAACCTGGTGTGATTTTCTTGGGCAAGTATTCTTTTACTGCTCAGACACAATGCCTGACAACTCTCCTTTTCTTTCTCTACCAGGAATTCAGCCATTTGGTAGGTTTTTTGAATGTCAGAGCAAAGCAAGAAAAGCAGAAGCAACAGCTTTGATTGTGCTTCCTGACCTGCTGCGATTTCATGATCCCAGATATTTGCACAGCTCATATGCTCTATCGGTCACATCAGAAATAATTGTTCATGTGAATAAAAATGTACAAGAGGCCTGTCAGGAGGGCTGCAAAACCCTCTGAATGTACTATAATTAGTTAGCAGTCATTTTGAAATGTTCGGATGTGTTGCATCATCACAAATGTACTGTGAGCTAATGTTTCTATTCAAATAGAGAAATATGGCACCTTAAAAATACTGATGGCTGTAGTGGGTTGTTTGAATGCCAGACGCCCACCAGAGCCACTCTATCACTCCCTTTCTCAGATGGACAGGGAGAGAAAATATAACAAAAGGTTCATGAGTTGAGATAAGGGCAAGGAGAGATCACTCACCAAATATCACGGGCAAAACAGACTCAACTTGGGGATATTTATTGAATTTATTACTAACAAAATCAGAGCAGGATAATGAGAAGCAAAATAAATCTTAAAAACATTTTCCCTCACCCTTTCCTCCTTCCCATGCTCTACCTCCTCCCCCACAGTGGTGCAGGGAGATGGGAATGGAGGTGTGGTCAGTTCATCACAGGTTTTTTCTGCCACTGCTCCAGTGTGGGATTCCTCCCACAGGAGACAGTTCTCCACAAATTTCTCCAGCATTAGTCTATCCCATGGGCAACAATTATCCATGAACTGCTGCAATGTGAGTCACTTCTACAGGGTGCAGTCCTTCAGGCTCCAGTGTGGCCTCCTGCTAATGTCACAAGTGCTACTAGGAGACCTGCCAGGACACTCTCTCTGGCATCCACCTGCTCCAGAGTGGGTCTCCTCCATGGGATGCAGGTGAATCTGCACTCCTGTTGGCCTCTGTTGGCTGCAGGGACACAGCTGCTTCACCATGGGCTTCAACACAGGCTGCAGGGGAATTTCAACTCCGACACCTGAAGCATCCCCTGCAATAACCTCCTCCTGCAATAACCTTGGTGTCTACAGAGTTGTTCACATGTTCTTACTCTACTTTTCTCTGGCTGCAACTCCATCTGTGCAATAATTGTTTTTTTCCTTCTTAAATATAACACAGAGGTGTTACTGTCATTCCTGATTGGCTCAGCCTTGGCCAGCAGTGAGTCCATCTTGGAGCCAGACAGCATTGGTTCTGCTGGACATGGGGGAAGCTTCTGTCAACTCCTCATAGAATTCACCCCTGTAGCCCTCTCATTACCAAAATGTGGCTGTGAAAACCCAGCATGACTGCTCATTTTAAATTAATATTATGTACATGTGTAGATATGTTTGTGTATGCATGCGGACCACATGTAAAGCATACAGCCTATGTTGTCCTTTAGTCCAGTTCCATGGAGCTATATTTCAGGTTGCTCCATATAACTTTGATTTTTGAGATTTGAGTTATTTGATATCTGTGTACGTTTCTTTAATTCCTGTTGTTTGCTACCATCCATTTGCTTTCCTTTTAAAAAATCTGTTTAAAGAAACTTCTAGCTGTTACTGAAGATTGGGGTAATTAAAGTCTTTTCAGTATTTCCCTAGAAATCTGGACTCTTTTCCCATAATGCTTTCATATTTTTGTCTGTCTTATGATCAGATAAATCAAGAATAAAAATAATATTTTCCGTAAGAATATTATGTTAGCCTTGGGTTTTTTCCTCATTTTTTATACTTAGCAAATATTTGTTGATAAATAACTTCAATATATTTTTTAGAGGACAAATCACATTATATTGATCTTAGAACAGGCAAAAAAAAAAAAATAGAGTTGTTGCAGTCACCTTGTTCTATTCCTGATTGCTATTTTGAAGAAAATCTGTGGGTTTTCATACATAGATAAAAACAAGGAAGGAAAACCTCCCTAACTCAAACATGTGATTACACATTTTAATTTTGTCTGTGTTTTTACAGGAAAGATAAAGTAAATTCAAAGGTGATCTGAAATTCTTTTTCTAAAGGACAAGTCAGTAGAGAAAGTATACAAGTGCACCTAGTTTGATTGTTTTACTTCTTTTAGTTAAAAAAAAAAAAATTCACTCCATCCTTAATTACTTGTCTGTTTTTTTTTCACCTAGTTCCCTGATACATACTTACATTTTTTCATTTTACTAGGCCTAAAATATCCCTGCTTTGATAAACTTTAATACACATAAATGAAGTAATTTGTCAGAAGTTTGTGACACAGTTGACTGATCACTGCTGCTAGGTTTTCACTTGTAAATCTTTATGCAGATTCTTTTTAGAATTAGTTTGGATACCCAGCTCTGTTAATGGTGCAAGATACAGGGTTTTCATTCTTCTCCATGTCAGTGGAGTCAAAACTTCAAGGCTGATCTCTTACCTCCTAAATTAATTTTCAGGGACTAACGCAAGAACACAACTATCTTCGGGAGAGAAGGACAACTTCTTTGTAAAAAAATCTGAAACTGAAGATGACAGTCTTTGATTCTGTTCAAATTCACCAGATGATATTAAAGTAAACTGGTAAGTGTCCAAACATGTTGTCATGGACCACTGAAGGTGGTGCCTTGTTTTCACAGATTCACAGAAAATGCTGAGTTGGAAGGGACCCACAGGATCATTGAGTCTAACACCCCCAAGAGTCACACCATGTGCCTGAGAGTATCATCCAAATGCTTCTTGAACTCTGTCAGGCGTGGTGCTATGACCACTTCCCTGGGGAGCCTGTTCTAGTGCCCAACCACGCTCTGGGTGAAGAACCTTTTTCTAATAATCAACTTAAACCTCCCCTGACACAACTTCAGGCCATTCCCTTGGGTCCTGTCCTGTTTTGCTTATTCTTTTAGCTAGAGTTATCTAGCTAAACTCAGGAGTATAACCACTTTTCCAGCCCAGAACAGCAAGATGCAGCCATGGTGTCTGGAAATGACACTTCTGCTTGCCCTTCGCTCAAAACATGAATGCAGGAGAAGAAAGGGCAAAGATCTACTTCAAAATGTTCTACAAAAACAGGTGAGCTCTCAACAGTCAGAAGAGCCATTTAGTTTCTGGTGTTTTCCTCTCTCCTTTTCCATTTAAATTATGGCAAAATATTTTCTTCAGTTCAAAATGTCATCTTCAATTTGTAGACTTCCACAGGGTGCCTCCTTTGACACAATCATAATTTTATATTGTACTGTTTTCAACAGAACCCCCATTTTTAAAGGATTTATTTAGGCATCTTTGATTTAATTTGTATTAGATTTTATTCCGGTACAATTGCTTGTCTACCTACTATTATTCATCTATATCTACAAAGTCAGAACCTGTATACTAGAATTGAAAAAAAATGTATATTTATGAAATAACCATACATGACAATACTGGAAGTACCATAGTTGTGATAATGATTTTAATACTTATAAATGAGAATTTTAAGGTTAAAAATTATAAAGAGAATGGCTTAATGTCTTTCTGGAAAGTGTGTTTTATTAATATGAGATATTATACCCATATATATTAATATATTATATTATTATATATTATATTTATTATTATATATATTAATATGAGACACATTTTAAAAAATGAGAATAAATTAGAGTAAATTCCACTTGATATTTACGCAACTACTACAGACAGAATGAACTTCCTACTCCATAAATCTTGATTCATGTTTTCCATCCCCATTTGCAAGACCTCAGAGACCCAGGAACAGCTTAGATAGGACTAGATGTCTATGTTTAGGTTACTGAATCACGCCCCAGACATCTATAGTCTCAACCATTAAAGAAAAGGTTTGCTGCGTAAGTAATCTTTTGAACCTGGCACCAAAAGAATGTTGTTTGTGTGGATTTTATGAAAAATTATAGCTGGGTTCTTCACCACTTCTTACTGATGTCTCAAGTTCTCAGCAACAGGGGAACAAATAAAAGTCTTATACATACTTGTTCATGCATCTTGGTGATCAGTAAATGGTAGGCTGTGATACCTTAGTTTATGTCTATATTGCATGAGATTTTCCAGGTGATTTCCAAAGATGCTTCGAAGGCCAGACAAGAACAGATGCACTGTCATGATTTGACTCAGATTGAACAGATTAAAATAGTGAACTTCTTGGAAAACCCAGTTTTGTTTTACTGTTAGTGATGCAAACTTCTCATAAGTGACATTGGTACAGGTTGAGGCTGCAGCTCAAACTTCTTCCAGAGTGCCATCAAAACTACCTCAGTAAGAACCAAAAAAGAGTCAATCATTCAGTTACAGAAGAAAAGGAATTCAGAGACAATTGCTTCAGAACAAGAATGTGTTTTTGGTGTTTTTTTTTGTTTGCTTTGGTGTTTTTTGGTTTTGTTTTTGTTGTTTTTGTTTGTTGGTTCATTTGGTTTTGGTGTTTTTTCTTTGTTTTTTTTTACATTTATCACAATTACTACATTTACTAGATTATTAATTTGTTCCTGTATTCAAATCCTCCCTGGATTTTCCTGTTCACATGCCTGTGCATATCATCCTGTGCAAGAAAGGCATATGCATTCCAAATAGTAAACTGGAAATGAAGAGACGGACTGCATGGAGAGTCTGCATTAATTACCCAATGTGTGGGCAGACAAGGAGACGACAGAGGGTTAGAGCCAACAATTTTAAAAGTACCTTATGGACTTAATTACTGAAGTTCAAAAAGTCTTCAAAAGCCAATTAGAACTGTTATTTGTAATAGCTAAAGCAATTAATATGGAAATATAGCAAGAATGAGCCTTTCTGTTTGAGAACCCTGAGGAATACTTTGTTACAGGTCTTTCAAATCACTTTCAGAAATTTGGAAGGAAAATTGAATGGGGATTTCCTGCTGTTGTATAAGATAAACAGAACATTTTTCTGCATGAGTAGCATACTGTAGTTGCAACACTCCACAGTGAAATCTCATATCTGAGTGAAACAAAAAGTTACAGGAAAGGTATAACTGAAGACTACTAACATTTAGTCATGAGCTAACAACACATTTGAGAATCATTTACACTGGTAGATGATTATTGTCTTTTAATAACTTTATTAAGGCTCTATCAGACAGACAAGGGCTCCAAAAGTGGGAAATATGTAACAGAACATTTAATTCCATCTACTAGATTTAGTAGAAGTGATGATGGAAGGATATGTTTTTGTTGTATCTAAGCACTCATACAAAATATTTATTACTTTGTCTATGGCAAGATCACATTAAAAAAAAAAAAAAGTATGAAAAAGAATCTCATTACTATCTTTGTAACCATGAATGTGTTCCAGATGATGTCTATTACACTGTCAGATACAGTGGCAGCAGAAATAGAACAGTATTAACAGAAATGCATGTAAGTTAATTTCAGAAAAGGGCAGAGGTCTCTCCATAGATGTTTCTATATTTTTTTCAGATTAAAGTTAAGCAAATTCTTTAAAGAACTCTGTGAAAGACCTTCCAGCACTCTAATGCAAAATGAAGGCATGGCAGAGAATGTATTTTTTTAGGTACTTCTTTCAGTCAATCTATTAGATGTATTTTCTGGAAAAAATTCATCAGGTTCTGTCTAATCTGTGGAAGAAAAGGCAAACTAACTTTTACTGTGGTCAGCTACTATTTTCCAGTATGATCCATAGGTTTCATTATTTACTGTCTCTATATGAGACAACAATGTATGTGCATATATCCAAAGAAATGCATAGAAATGGGATTACAAAGTCAATCCCTTCTGAAAAAACATCAAGATATGATCCATAGTTAATTTGATTCAGTGCATACCTTGGCTTTCTATTAATTTGAATGTTTGGCCAAATGTCTTTGGTTTATCTAACTTAGAAAAATACCTTAGTGTAAAAATGGTTCACATCATAGTAATATTTTTCTGTACTTGTCTTATTGCTTCTTGAAAAATTTCCTCTTTTAAGGTTTCAGTATAATACTAATCTTGGAGATGCAGTTTAGACTTTAGATATCATAGTTTTCATTCTTTGAATGATCTTCAGAGTTAGTGAGTAGCACCAAAACAGAACTTTTGTAACAGTCTAACAGGGAAGATTAGCTCTTTTCAGCAATGAAAAGCATGTACAAAATATCCTTCTAAAATAAATAGTAAACAGTTTTCCGTAAATATGTACGTACACAGGTTTTCATGGTGTCAGAGCATGTTTGAGAACTGAAAAATCAAATTTGGATCTAAAAATTAATTTCCCTGACACTGTGTTTCAAATACTGACAAACCCTTTATTTAATATTTCCCTCATTTTTTTGGCATACAGCCTAATGTTCTGTTTAACTTTTTTGGTGAGAAAAAAATATCTTTAGGCAGATCATGAGCTGGCCAATACAGCCATTATAACAGGGTTTATATCACTTGAATACTTGGCCCATTTTTCTGGGTTCTGCTGTGTTTCATTGATTGCTTTAGCAATGTTTCCTTGTATTCTACTAACCACCTTTGCTTAACCATTACTGTTCAAAGCATACAGATAGCGATATAGAATTCTCTAAATAATAATAATAAAATAATAATAACAACAACAACAATAATACTAATATATTAGCTATTCTGTGCTGTCTCTGTACTATCGTTCAATGGTCCTACATATCTGCTGTAAACATAAACCAGACGCTGAACTGATTCAGGTTAAAAACAAACCTCAAAAAAGGGTTATTTTTTCATAGAATTATTCTATTTGAACTCAAACTCCATGAAATGCTATAATGGTGTTAGTGATGGCAAACTACAGTCCAGAAGAATGAAAAGCCAAGGGGAAGGAAAGAGGTGGGAACTTTTCACCTGGAATTGCAGCCAAAATAAATTATTTGACAGATATTTGGCATCTTTTTTTTTTTTTTCTGCAAAGGGTCAGTGTTATAGAAATTCAATCTGTCATACTTGTTCTTCACTAGCAATGATTTAATGTACATCTGCAGAAGATCTTCATGTAATTAGACCTCTTAATTGTCCTCTGGTGCATGAAGTCCAATTTCTATTTGGATGAATTTGCACTTTTTTTACAAACATTTCAGATGCATACTAAAACCTCTTTTGTCATCTGTGATGATTTACACCATTCGGCTGGTAGCATGTGGAAATAAAGAATTGAACAGTTGTGGACTTTGGGAATTACTTTTCATATATCTTTTAGAAACATGAAATCTTTTAATTCTGGCTAAATTCCATGAGATGGTCAGCCAGTTTGCAAATCTTTAACATACTTTTTTCCCAAAAAAATTATATAACTTGGAAAATCTTACTGTATTGTTCTAAACTGGTGCAGCAAATAATTGTCTGAATCATTGCACACACATAATTACATATGAAAAATAAGCTAACAAGGTTTTTGAAACTCTTTATGTTCTGAAATTGTTTTGTCTGAAGCAGCATCAGTAACAGGCCACAAAATGCAAACAGGATGCATGTCCTATTGACATAGATTTCAAACAAGCATTTTGAGAAGGAAAAGTCTGGATGCAGTTTAAGGGAAAGACTACTCTGAAGTCCTATATGTTCTCACTATAAGAACATCTGGATCATCCCACTGTGTATCCTATAATTATAGAGTTTATTTGCCCTATCTTTGGCTCAGCATTAATTTCTGGCACTTCTGGTCTTGGTTATGCAATAAAGTATGCTGTCATAATATGGTAAGATCTTACAACAGAAGCTGCACCTGGGGTTTGAAGACGTCTCAGTAGTGGGTATTGTAACATAGTTTTGTGTTTGTAAGCTGTAACTCAATCTAATGTTTCTAGATGAGAGAAACTAGAATATGCCAGACAGACTTTATTGATGCAATGGGAACAGTTTAAGCTGCTTGTTTTCCACAACAATGTCACATTATAGATTTCCCCACTATATTTATCTTAATTGCCAAATTAACATTGCCTCCATTGAGCTGTCTCTAATACTCTGTCTGAAGGTCTTGTTCTTCACTGATGGGCTGGTGGAGCAGTTTAGTCATAATGCCTCCTGTGGAAGAATGCAGCAAAAAATCACATTGGAAGAATACAGACATTTTCACATTTTGAAGTCAATATGAAAAATTTTCTGGTTTTGGCACACTTCACAGTAAATGGCATTCTGAAGAAAGAAGTTTCCACCTGTATTTACTGCAAAAATTGAAACATGCAGGTCTAGCCAGGCTGTCAAAATGTATATAGAGTAGAGATATAAGACAATTTTTTGGCAATTCGTTGCATCTATTTTACAGTGATTTTAGGTTATAATATTAAAACTACAATTCTTTATTTTAATGCCTAAAGGTTTGGTGTGTATTTTGTAGATTGTTAGAGTTTTAGAAGTATAAGTTTTCTTGCTCACATATTAAGTGGTGTTAGAAGTTACTAAAGTGATTTTCTCACACATTCTCAGGCTTTCTGAAGGTCATGATGTTTTTCAGAGACACCTGCAAGATAACTTGAAGTCAAAAGACTAGAAGAGCCCAGAAACCCTTGGAGGTGGTCCAGGAGGCATAGCCTAGGACCCTGATGGGTGGACCACCAAGAGAAATTAAAATTATGATTGGTTATAGATATCTAATATGTTAATTGTCAGGAAGAGTATAAAAACTGTAACATTATGGGGGACAGGGTTCTTCAGGGATTCTTGGATGCAGATCGAGATCCTTGTAGAATCAACATGTTTTGTAGGCCCAGCAGAGGCCCAGAGCCTCCAAACTCCCAGTAAAGGTATTATCTCTCTTTCTCCATTAATGTTTTCTCTGAGTGCCTATCTTCCAGGATTTTAGGCATCAACTTCATGAATAGTCTTACATTGGTTGATCAAAACCCCATCCAATCTGGCAATGAACATTTCCAGAGATGGACATCCAGTGCTTCTCTGAGCAACCTGCTCCATTGACTTACCACCCTCCGAGTCAAGAATTTTGTCCTCATATCTAATCTAAATCTCTACTCTCAGTTTAAAAGTATTCCCCTTGTTCTACAATCATCTATGTAAAAAGCAACTTTCCCTCTTATTTATATTTTATAAAGAAGATATATATATTTTATATTTATTTATATCTGTTCATATTTTTGATAAAATAATCCCCTTCACAGTAAATTCATATTACCTGAGTTTTGCTTAACTTTGCAAATTTAATTATTCATAATTTTAATAGATCAGATTGTGATCATAACTTTATAAGGAATACAGAAATACTTGAGACAAGTAGTTTTTTCAACAGTATTATGAACATTTACAAATTATTTAAATTATTTAAAACTTCTGGTAAATGTATCTTTTCTAGTTTAAAATGTCTGTTTTGCTATTTTTCTTCTGAAACAGAAGATAATAACTGTGAATGTAAAAAATTGTCAGACATGAAGAAAAGCTCTAAGAAGGTATTCTTCAGTCTCCAAGTCACAAAATATATCTATATGAACTGCAATAAAGGTATTCTTTGATGCAATAAGCTCCCAGTACCCAATCTTTAAATAAGAATGTGTGTAACTGAAAACCAAAACAAAGCATGTGAACTACAGGGGTTGCTTTCTTTTATATTGTTTCTGTGACTTAGTGACCACTACATTGTATTTTGAAATAAATCAATTGTTCTCTTTCAGAGGGCATTTAAATAAATAAATTTGAAGCAATATAAAATGAGAAGATGGATTAGGCTCTAACCCTCATGAGCAATCAGCTTAAGCCCTGAAGCCTGAAATGTGATTACTCACATCATTGTCTAAGCTCGCATAACAACAAATTTTAATAATGATTGTAAAACTATCCAGTCTTTTGTTAAATCTGACCACCTAGATGACCTCCCATAGAAAGTTTTCTCCACATGTTGATTATACTATTGCTTAGGAAAGATCACCTTTTTTCATATTAAATCTACAGTTGTTTAATTGTATCACAACCCTTTCCTATGATACACTCACATTTGCTCTCATTAAATTTAATGGAACCTTTGCCTTTGACAGTACCATTTGTAAGTGTTATGCATATATTTCTAGCTGCTTAGTCTGAAATCACACATGAATTTGTCTAGTACAGAGAAAGCTCGTTTCTCTGAGTTTGAGTGACAGACTATTGAAATGATTGATTTCAGTGGGGGCTGGATTATATCCTTTTTCAGGGAATATTCAAGAAAACTTCACATAAACATACTTAGCTACCCCTTTTCTATCTCAGCTAAGATGACATACTGGGGAGTTACAAATTTAAAACTGACTGACAAACAGTAGCTTCAAAATTCAAAAACTCAGATACAGAAAAAAATACAGTTTTCTTTGTTCTGAAAACAGTCAAAAATAAAAACAATATGGAAAAGTTATTGAATTAGTTCATGGATGTGAGTGAGAGAAAAAAATCAAAGGTGGTTTTGAGATCATTTGATATCTCAGTTCTTTGCTTCATAGAACAAATTATAATATTTTATTCTTTTTAGTATGCTCAGTAAATTCAACCACGTTAAGTCTATTTCTGTCCTTACTTGAAGAAAAGGAAATAGCCAGATCCTGTTACTCACCATGCTGAGCGTGACTGAGTGCCTCCACAGTGCACCAGAGAGCAATGTGACCACAGTCAAATCATTCATGTACTCTTTATTTCTGTCTTAATGAATGACATTTATTTCAGTGACACAGGGAATAAAATCAGTTTTCTGGTTAAAAAGGGCTGACATGAGCTAGTAGAACTGAAATCTAGATAGACAGGGATAAAGACTGGACTCATGAATGAGAACACCCACTAAATTTGGTAGGATCCTGCCAGTGCAAAGGTAGTACCTTTTACAAAATAAGCTTTCTGTGTTGGTGCTGAGTTTTAAATGATTCTTTATGGAGGAGATTTGCAGAAATCCTCTTGAAGTGAGAGCTTTATTCCTACTGGTTCAATCATTCTGTAAAAGTGACTATCTCAATGTGTACTCTTAGTCTGTGCCAACTGAACCACAATGTGATCCAATTTGACACTCTTTCACTAAAGAAAACTAATTTTTATGGCCTTTAAACTGTTGACTGCTAGTCTGTAAAGTCCTAACAACATCTTTTCATCTCTGAGATGAAATTAAAAATAATTACCTGAATAATAAGAAAGGTACAGACCTGAAATAAGTAACTGTGTTCTTTTTCTCTTCCTGTCTCTTGCTTATTCTTTTTCTTTATATCAACATATTTAGTTATTCATCTTATATAAATATAGCTACACCTGGACAGAGCAGTAGGTAATTGCTGCAGTTGATGCCAGTCTCTTGGGCACTTGGCTGAGAGATTAGATCCCTATGAAGCTTTCTCTGTGGCACTTCAATAGACTGCTAGACAGTCAGCTTGTGGGAGGGAAAACTGTTCCACCCCAATATGAGATTTGGACAACTCTAAGATACATGCCCAGACCAAGGAGCTCAAAATTAATAAGCCTATTTGATTGATCAGCTTACCAAAGCAGAGTTCAAGTGCCTAGACATAAATTAATGATAATGAAAACATTTTAATATTTAAAATACCATAACTGGCTTTAAGGCTGATGTTACTTTGCTAATAAACCCATGATATTTTGATGACTTTATTGCTTGACTCAGATTGTGAAAACACAGAAGATCAATTGCTTGTTTATTTGAAGAGCCGATCCACAGTGGGGTGCTAAAAATGTGCAACTTGTGTCCTGAATGATTTTGAAAATGATATTATCACCCATGAAATAGTTTTTAAAGGTGAATTTTACCTTCCATGGAACAAATTATTTCTGTAGGTTTCTAGATCAATAAACTTTCCTTAACATTTTTACAGCCAGGCTATGGAGACTAAGGAATCCTTTTAGTTGTGTAGTGGTGAAATCTAGTGGATTCACCCAGTGTTCCAGCATTCTGAATTTAACCCATGTCCTCTCTAGTCACTGTGAATTTATATTAGTTGAGTGTTACCCTTAAGACTATCAGAGGTTCAATAAATTCCTTTTCTATGTGATTAAAATCTCACTGACTGGTAACTACATAAAATAACTTTGAGCTTAAAGAAGGAAGAAGAAACAAAATGAAGGCTTCTAATTGTTCTGGAGAAGGTTAGATTTGAAGTTAATGATTCATTGTTCACAACCTTTTTCTTTCATAAAAGCTATTGTTCAGGAATTAACATGCCCAGCCTGACTAGGATGCTTGATGAAACCTATGATTCTTGATTGTGTTTTGCATTCTGATGCTGGCAAGGAATCATTATACACAAATTTCTAAACCTTGAGAGAATACAGATGAGTTTATGACAAATGTGCCTTCTTTTTAATTTAAAAATATTCTTACTTTTTTTCTAACAGACTCACATATACTCTTTTTCTTTCTGCTTAGATAATACACAATAAAGAAACCCAATCAACTAAACCCTTCCCCTTTTTACAGGAAAAAATGGATGATACCCTTCCAAATATTGCCCTGAGAAGCAAGTGAATTGGGTAGCTCTAATGGAGTTTACTTGTCACAGCAAAACTTCTAATTCCTCTTCAGTAACCTGTAGCTATGGTCATCTTTCCAAGTGCCAAACTAGGAGCAAGCATGTTGACTTGTCATTTAGGTGCTGAATCTTGAGAATTTTCCTCTATGAGCATCATACTCTCGAAAACTGCATTTCAAGAGCACATCAGCAAGTCTAGCCAGCCAAAACAGAAAACAGAGTAAGCTAATGGCATTCATTCACCCACAGACTAGCTAGCTTTACTTGATTCCTTTTCTGATAAGTGCAGACATTCACAATTTGTTACTCACAAAATGCTGTGAATCTGAATTAACGCAAAGGATTCTTGCTTTATATTTTTAAGAAACATTCAGAAGAAAGCCATGATCAAAATAAATAATGTTTGATTATATTTCTCTCCCTCTCTCTTATGTTATTTTGTTTGTAATTATTAATGAGTGTATTTATATGTAATATACAATTATACTATTTGGTCTTTAAGTAACAGATAGTAGATTATGGAATATTTCAGGAAGAATTTAATATATTTCCTTTCATCTATGTCTATTGAAATTTATGATATTAATGTTATATGGCTTAGAATGATTAACTATAAAAACACAAGATTGGGAAAATACAGTTAAGTAGTTCTATCAAAATACCACATATATTCTTACTTCCCATAATCTGATCATTTTTCTTTCATATTATTGACAACCTGTCATAACATGAAGCAATACATCCAGTGAGTAATTGAGAAAAAATATGCTGTTGAAAAAATTGCTGTTGAAAATTAATCACTGCTGGGACATAATGTGTGCTCAAAGACCATAGCATTAGTTTTAGCTAGCCCAAATTCAAAACTGAGCACGCATGGTATTTTCCAGTACATTTGACTGAATCTTTTATGTTTTGACACACTATCTTTTAAACCAAGGTCTACATGTATATGAGAGTTTCAAAGCCATCCTTCAGACTTTAGTTACATATTCCAAAGGCTTAAAACCCCTGGGCACTGATTGAACAAATAGCCTTTAGTATTCTAATGATTTCTGACTAAACAGAGTCTACCACCCTCCTGAGCCTGGAAGTACCCTTCATACTTTCATAACCTTGTGGGTCCACAGCTCAATAAAACCTGGTTATATGATATTCTGGTGCACACATTCAGGGTAGCCTGAGCAGTACAGAAACTGAGAAGAGTAAAGCAAGTATATTCATAAGCGAGCAAGGATATAAGGGCATAGTATATTCATAGAAAAATACAAGTACATTCATAAACACTGAAGTGCTATTTGACTCCTGAAAGTCCATATAAGCAGCTTCATGGGGTTCCATACCTACTACTTCTCAATGATTTCCAGATTTTTTGTGAATGTAGTGTAGACAGTATGTAAAGTGAAGTCCTGCTACATTCAGTTTTGTTTTACCTTGGATACTTGTAGAATGCCTCATAACAATATGATACACACTGAAAACTTAGGTGATACATTGATAATATATAAGAATTTAGCTTTACAAGAAGAAGACTTGTAATGATAAGAATTATGGTCACAAGTTCAACAAGAAATGTTGAAAAAAAATGGAAAAACGCTGCTTCTTCAATAAAAAAGAAAGAAAAAAGAAAAGAACACAACAAAGAACACAGCTAGTGTTCAAATTTTAATATAATGAATGCTTTGCAATATGTCATAGAAGGCACCACACATTGAAAAATCAACTTTACTGTGTTTTATTAAGTAATATACAGTGTTAGAAAGATTATTAGTCTAATATTAACCATCTTGAGAATACACTATGATTTTCAGGGGAAAAAACTCCCACATCCTGAATGAATAAAGCTGTTTAACTAGAACCTAGACTGCAAACTGATTAATCAAATTATGATAATGTGATAAATTCCATCCTTTTATTATTCATATGGAATAACATAAATAAAGAAGATTTAGCCTTTTTTTGTTCCTACTTGGAGATATATCCTTTCTCATTTTATTTCATATCAGAAAAAGGAGCTTTATTATCCATTACAAGAGGTTTCAAATACATATGTCAGAATGAGACAGGTCAGAGCACATGAATTATGCTTACAGTATTCAGTCAGTTTACCCACAGATCACAAGAAGATCCAAAAGCTCTATTAATTTGATCCTATTGAAATCCATGAAAGATCACATCTTAATAACATAACTACAGTTTTGAAGCAAGGAAAACTACAGGCAACCTCCAAACAGCAATCTTTGGCCCAAAAAACACCCTTCTAAAGAGGACATTACCAATGGACTTGAAATCTATTTCTGCAAGCAGGCTGGCAAGTGACAGATTGTCATCTGAACAAAGGAAGGTGCAAAGTCCTGCACCTTGGGTGGAACAACCTCAGACATCTGGTGCTGTAGTACATCTGGAAAGCAAGTTGTCAGAAAAGAGCCTGAGGATCCCAGTGAACACTAAATTGAACATGAGTCAGAAATGTACCCTTGAGGAAAAAAAAAAAAAAAGTCAAGCTGTGTTGCAGACTGCTTTAGGCAAATCATGGCTGGCAGATCAAGGGCACTTGATCTATTTATCACGTATGAACCACAACTCGAGCAGTGCATCCAGTTCTGGGCTCCCCAGTACGGGAGATACAGACATACTGGATACAGTCCAGTGAAGGGTAACAAAGATGTCTCCTTATGAGGAAAGACTGAGAGAAGTGGGACTGTTTAGTCTAGAGAAGACTCAGGGTGGATCTTACCAATGTGTATAAATACCTTTTGGAGGGCATCAAGAAGATGGAGCCAGGCTCTTTTCAGTGGTGTCCAGTAACAGGACAAGAAGCCATGGTGTGCTGGTTTGGCCCTGGCTGAAGACCTGATGAAATTGAAATACACGAGTTTCCCTCTGAACATGAGAAAACACTACCATGAGGGTGACTAAGAACTGGCGCAGGCTGCCCAGAGTGTTTGGGGAGTCTCCATCCTTGGAGATAATTCAAAAGCTGTCTGCCGATAGTCCTAGATGTTTCTGCTTGAGCAGGAGGATTAGACAAGATGACTTTCAGAGATCACTTCCAACCTTAACTATTCCGTGATTCTTTTAAGACCACACTGTTACTTAAGCTATTTATGGTAATTTCCCAAAAGGGCTTATCTGAATGTCTCTAATATCTAGTCAGGCATAAACTGCAAATTTTCTCTTAGTTCATGCTTATGTAGTTCAGATAATGTGCTTTCTTTCTATATGTCTAATCATTAATATGTAAATTACGGAAGTCAATAAGACTGATTTTACCAGGAACAGTACTATTACTCATGTAAATTATCCTCATGGAAAACACAAAATTACACAAGTGTTTAGCCTTTAAGAAGCCATTCAGAATAGGTTGTCTTCCATTAAGTTTATGAGACTCACAGATAAAAGCATGCTATACAGTATCTATCTGTGTACTTTCCATCAAAGACAGCAGCTCATATATCTTATTTTTTTGCATTTTAGTTTGCTATAGTAAGTTTCTCAGACATCTGCTAGCCTAATGCAATGATATTCCTCCAGCCTGGCTATAATTACTGTCCATTCAAAAAAGAGAAAAAGAAAAAAAAAAAAAAGAAAAAGTTATGGTGTTTTTTTTTTTTTTTTAACACCTATCTGTAACAAAGAAAAAAATATTTACCCAAATGAGATGTGAAAATACTGGCTTAATTATTTCCAGGTTTTCACATTTGGCAACTATAAGCATGAACATTCATCTATTTTAAAGCCTTAAATATTAAGCAGCAGATGAAATTCTTACAGCAACCAAACTTCTGTTAAGTTCTGGCTTTTCCAAAATTCCAAATATAAAGTACCTTTATTTTTTCATATTGTTGAAATGGATTTGAAGGGTTTTTTTCCCTTTCTCTCCTTATATTTTACACTTTTAGTCTGTGAAACATTTGTATGTTGTTAACATTGCAGCAACAACCATTGGTTTTAAACCAGGATTTTTGATATCCAGGAAGACAAGAGTATTTGGCAAAGAATTGCTCTTAAGACTAAATTGTTTGAGACTGTCCTATTCAAATCCTTTCTGTATATGATGGAAATCCATCATTTTAGTTGCACTTATTTACTTCCAGGATAGACTTCCATGATTTCTTATAATGAAATGCTTTGGATTTCAGGCTGTTTTTTGTTTACAGACTAAGGGAGCTGGAGTAACTTAAATCCCCCAAATTCTAGGGATGATAGTTAAAAATAGAAGGGGATTATTTAGACTTGGATCTTTTTGTCTTGGTTTTATTTTTCTATTCCTCTTCCCATCAATTTATTTCATACATCCTTTATTTGAGTCCACTGATTACCACTGGCTAATTAATATAACCATATAAGTAGTGCATTTCATTATAAGAATGTACATTATCTACTTTACAAAGATTACAGCCAAAGATTACAACCATTTGATTAAAAAATGTCTTCATCCTCTAAATGGACTGAGCAATGTCTTCATTTCCATGAATATAAAGTTTTGACGCTGTCAAAATAACAAAGCATTAATGTTAATGCCCCATTTCTTTATGATGTTGCTTATCTTTCCATTTCAGAAGACCCATGAATCACTCATATCCCCAATATGAAAACCTCCCTTAAAATCAAAGGAAGAGTAACTCTATTTTGACTTTAAAGAGAAATTTAGATCCTGGTCAGTACAAAGCAATTTCCTGAAAGATTCCACAGTTACTGGAGGTGAAGTAACCCTGTATTGGGTTTTGAGACAATATTTGAAGGATTTGTCCACCAATTAAATACATTGAAGCATGCATGTTTGCCTTTTCAGACATTACGGTTATTATACCATTTTTTACATTTAGCTAATCGAATAAGATTCAGTCTTTTGGAAGACTAGAGTGTTTATACTGCATTATTTGTTTACACAAAATGTGTTGCTACCCTATTCTGTGGTTCACAGAACAGTTTTGCATGTCTGACCAATGACAGACCAGTGTTAGGCTAGAGAAAGAGGAAGATGGGATGCTGATCATATCTATGTTGAACTGAATGAGCTTTATCATGAGAAGGAGGGGAACCTATTTTATAAACCTGTGCCAAATGATCTAGAACACAGAACTTGGACTTTATTGTATTCTTATATTATATTCATATATTAAGTATATAGCTCATGTTTGCCAAGTGCAGTGGCAAAGGGGAAGAGTCAAGATTTCATGGGCATCTATTTGGAGTCCTGAATATATATATTCTACTGAAATACAGAGAAGTCCCAAGTATTACACTCTGCAACACACCAGGTTCATTGAATAAGTGCAGTGATTCATATCATTGAAGGATATGGGCAGAACAATGAAATATTTACATTTGGATTAACACATTTATTGAATTGCACAGTGACCAAAGACTTGAAAAAAAAAATTAATTAAGTTTGGCACATATATTGGAGAAAAGCAGAAATATTATACTTGTCTGTGGAATTCCGCTTGAACAGTGGGTGCTCCTACAAGTGAAATTTTGCACCAGAAATTTGTTGTGCAAGACCCAAAGATGAACAGATTTGTAGTCACGCTTGGACTAATAGAAATCACACTATATTCTCATATTAGTGCCTGAGGTAGGAAGCAGGTCCTGTTTTAGAAATTGAACAATTCCTTCTTCTTTGCTTAGGTTTTTATTTGTTTATTTTGTCTTCCCCTGTAATGCATGCCAGTTTCTTGTTTGTTATTTTTAGTTTTTTAAACCATCCATACCTCTTTCATTTTAGAATTCTATTAAGACATTGGATTTCTCACTCTTAACTTCACAACAAAAATGTCTAAAGTTTTTATTGAACAGCTCTCTTCTTATAAGTTCAGTTGCTCTCTGGTGTTGAGATGAAAATTACTAATGACACATTTCTCTTTTCTATACAAAGACAATGTAGTTTACAGAGACCTATTTCTTGTTTGCTTAATTTTCTACTGGATTTTCTTAACTGGAGATTGAAATGGTCTGGTTTTCACTTTAAGCTATTTTATCTTATAAGTGGACTGAGAAGTCTCTATTAACAACATTTTTTTCCCCATCTAGATACACACTATGATTAGATTTCCTCTTACTAATGTTAGGATAAACAAATTTAGGTCCTTAGGTCTTTCCTGTAATGCATATTTTCCAGTTTTTTAATCAATCTCATGCTTCTACTTTGAACTCTCTCCAACCAATCAACGTCTTTCTAGACCTCCAAAAGGCGGATAAAACTTTGTAATTGCAGCTGCACGATTGCCAAATACAAAGGTAACGTATCCTTCCCAATTGATAGTCCTCTGTTTAAACAGCCCTTTCAGTTACAGAGCTATAGTGAGAGCTCATGTGAGAGCTTATTATCTACCATGGCTTTTCTAATCCCTGACAGAACCATTGCCTTCCTGGATAAATTTCTTGCTTTACAGCTCATCCTATTAAGACAGAAGTTATATATTTATGGACATTATCAAGCTGTCTGGATTAGTCTGGTTTGTGGTTTTTTTCCCCTCCTCTTTCTCCCGCTTTACCTGTTTCTTTTGTCATCCATTAGTCATCTACTAACTTTAGCAATATATTGGGTTTTCCTACAGTAAAAGAATTAAACAACTGAGTATATAGATGGACTCACAGAAACTGCACCTGCTTCAGGGTGATTCCTTATTAACAATTAAATTTTTAAACATAGCCAGTTTATAGTACTTTTAATATACACTATGTCAGTTTTGTATCAAATGACATAATTACGGGAAAAGTACAGGATATGAGTTATATAGGAAGGAAAATGCAATTTTTTAATGTTTTTTTTTTTTTTGCCACACATAGATCATTTATTACTCTTTATCAATTAGTCAAAGAAGCACCTGGGAAGAATCACCCAAAGTCACACCATGTGTGGCAGACAGATTTCTGCTTCTAGTTCATTTGTGGCTTAAAGATTTGTGATAACAGTTTTACATGTCCCAGGGTGAACCTCCATTAACTGATTTCCTGGAGGAGTAATTAAAAGGAAATGATTTGCTTTTCTGGTCTCTGCTTGGAGTTTACCTTAAGTCTCAAAGGTGAAATGAATAAAAGTGGAGGAAAAATACGCAAAGCTAAAAATAACACAGAATCACACAATTTCTTTAGTATTTGGTGTGTATGTAATTTTATGAGATGGAATTAAGTAGTACTATCGTTAAACTTATTCAAATCCCATTGGAATATTTGGCAAAGAGAACAAAACAGTTTCTAAGTTTAGTATACTTATTTTTCAGATCTTGACCTTCCAACTTAACATGAAGAGCCCCTTTGTTTCAAAGTAAAACACTACTACGACTTTAAAGATTTCTTCTTTTTATGGCACCTTCACTCTAACAGAGCTCATTCTGGTTTCCAGAAACAGTGTGATTACATTACTGTTCTCTAGACTTTTTACTGGATTTTGGAAATTTATTTTTATTTACTTTCATTTATCCAGTTTATTTCATTTTACCTCACTTGCTCCATCTGCTCCTGTGCGAGGAGAATTGTACTCCACGTGAGTATATGTGCTGTGTGTTTCCCTTCTCCCATGTTCTGAGCTCTGCCTATGGTCTATTATCTGGAGAGAAACTTAAGAAGCTATATCATAGTTCAGGAAGCAGGAACTGGCTTTTGATAAAAGGCTTCCTTTTTCTCCTCCACAATACATCTGGGGCCTTTCACAGTTCATTACTGTAATATCAGCTTAATGCAGCATTGACACACAACTGAGAACTTTAACATTTTAACACTGAGAAGAAAAATTTGCTAATTGCAGGGATATTAATTAGCAAAAGGTGGCCTGCTTTGGTTAATCAGTAGTCCAAAAGTTCCCTAAGCTTGTTTCAACTTTTTTTTTTTTTTTCCCCTGTGGAGGTTTGCTTAGAAAATGATTCAAAAGCCAGAGAAGCAACTTGCCAGAAAGATGTGCCACTGCTGACCAGTTTTTGCCTAAAACTCCCAGAGGATCATATGGGTACAAATTCCACAGGGCTGAAGAGTTCTTTCAAGTTTATTTTGCCACACAAACATGAATGTGTTTACAAGGGAAGGTTCAAACTGCTCATTTTAATCACTTGATTTCAGCAAGTTTCAGCAAGTTTTCTATTCATGTAGATATAATCCCTTAATATCGATTAAAAGTAAGAAAGTATGATGCCTAAAAAAGAGAGAAGAAAAAAATGTAATTTTTACATTACATTCTCAGTGTTTTTGCACTTCCACTTTTTTCTAAGGAGTTGGAAGTATGGGGGATTTTCACTTTATAAGTATCCTCATTTTTTTTTGCCAAATTGAAGAGAGTGGTTCGAATACTATTTAAAAAAAAAAAATTGTGTTAAAAATAGTACAAAATGAAGCTAATATGAAGTTCTCACAAACAATTTGTGATCAAGTTATCAGCCTTCCCATTACTGTTTGAGACTATGCCATTTAAGTTCTTTCTAAAACATGCAAATCTGTGGATTTCTGTGTATCACCCTCACTCAGGATTAAAACCAATATTCTAAATCATATAATTCAGTTATGAGTCCCTGGGATTAGAGAATAATTTTTACTTTAATGGGATATATAAGCATAAATATGTTTTGGAAGCCGGAAAAAAAAAATCATGCCTGAAATAACAACCAAATAATTTAAATATGTCCAGGTAAGTATTACTACATAATATATAAAGAGTTAGTTAATGTTAGAACTAATTTGAAGTGTATAAAATTAAGGATTAGCAAAAGGAATAAAGGTTTCAATGTCGGAGGCAGTAAATCCAGGCTTAATATCACAAATATTATATGTAGAAATGGTCTACAAAGTAAGACAGAGAAATGAATGGAAATTATAGCATTAGAAAATATACATTGTAGAATAATAATGAATCAGCGGGAGATTGGAGGATTAGTTGTATCAAATTCAGCTCCATGCCTACTTCAAAGGCACTACACATATGCAATATTAAGTGTGTGTTATATTAAGTGTACATTCAAGTGCTTTGTTGAATCAGATCAGATTGTTCTGTCCACGCAGGCTTAAGTCTTGCCTCATTAAAAGGGACATTACTTATTAGTTTGTAAAGGACTACTGGATGTTAACAGGGGGAGTATTTTTCTGCCATGGTTGTCTCTCTAGTATGGACAGGGAGTAGAGGAAAAGAGGAAATATCACTGTAAATTCCAAAGTCACGTGTTTTGCCATGTAGTGCCAAGATTCATTGCAAGGGTAGAAATTTTGCATGACTGTACAGTCATTAGGAACTTTAAAAATAAACTGAGATTATCTGTATGCTTATTATTAATTATTCTATTAAAATTTTTATTTTGGATAATTAAACCAGAAAGGTCATGTCCCAGCTTTACAAACACTTGCATTTTAGAACATATTTAACAACAGAAAAGGTAGTCTTCATGAATATTAAAATGTCATAAGAAAAGATCAGTTGTATTTATGAGTTCTGAATCACACCTTTGCTCTGCACTACATTTTTCAATGTTTATTGCAGAATTACTATGTGGCTGACATAGCATATGAGAGTAGATTAGTTTTCCTTTTTACTTCAGATTAAATGTCAGGTCTTACTGAATGCAGAATTCCTTTGTTTGCCTGTCTAAGCAGAACTGGTATGTAATGCCCTAGGAGGATTTTTCATGTCATCAAGCTTTTAAACCGTGAATCCTGTTTTTTGGCTTCTTTTACAGTATAATCTTCAAGGATATAGTTTCTTTTTATTGCCATTGATTTGTCTTATGCCAAGAAACTAACCACTCAAAGAGCGGGACATAGTAAACACAAAAACAAATTTCACAGAATTGATCTTTGAAAATGCAAGAAGTGTTATATTTCTTCCCCTGAGTTTGGATGCCTGAGTGCATGAAAACTAAAGCTTTTCTTATCTCGAACTTTGGTTCATATCTCTGAGGTGTAATTTGTGGTTTACATAGTCTCTAAAGGATTTTATTTCACATCTGTGGTAGAGAAAAAAATAGAATTTAACTGACCTGCTAGTGATAGAGAAAGTGATCATTCTATATTAGGTTAAGATTATCAGAGATTATTAAGATTATCATTAAAGTCCCAGATGAGCAAAGAGTTTAAACTTGTACTTAAGTGCATCACTGTTATGCAAAGCACTCACTGTGGCATTTAGACAAATGTCTGAAGTTAAAAAGCTTAAGTACTTCATTGAATGCATCATGCCTACTAAATCAATGGCTGTGTTGTCTGAAATGGTTTGCACCTCAGACATTTTTGAAAGGTAATGCCAGCCTTTCTAGTTTGTTTCCCCACCGCTGTGTGGGCTGCAAAATTATTAATGCAGCAATTCTTTATTCTTAAAAAGGCTTTTTCTTTTTTAATCAACTACAAAATAAAAATACAGCCACATTTTGGGACCTCTGACATATTCTTCTCTTTTTCTGGAACAGAATTCCTACCTTGTTTCTATGGGTCTCTCAGAGTTGCTGAATTTACATGTTACTGAAATGGAATGAGATGACTAAATCCCTTCAGAACACAGGTTACTCCTTCAAAATATATAAATAAATATACCACAGCTCTGCAATGGTATATTTCTGAACTTTCTGACAAAAACATAAAGCTATCATTTAAAATGAACTGAATTCAACAGTCATTGTGATAACTCTTCACTGCATGTTTTATTTAAATTACACTTATACAAGCCACCAATTTTGTACAATTATTATCATTCATGGAAGCAGATTCATCAGGCCCTTTATTGTTTTAAATAATATTTTATCAAACCCAACAGAATGTGAAATTTGTGTAATTTGAGATCTGTGCATGGTAAGGACTCACATGAGAAAAAATTTTCTTCAAGCCTTATATAATTGTCCTGAATTAGCAGTCATAGACCTCTGTCTTTATGTCCTTTCATGAATTGTTTCTGGTCATATTTTAAGGATATTGATCCATAAAAAAGTGTTATATCAAGGTTCTCTGACTTATCTGTGAAGCTTTTATGTAGAAGTCAAAGAACCTAGGAAACTTAGTAACCTATTTAAGATTAAAATACAACTGGTAGAAGGGTTAGATATGATTCATGTGTTTGCATATGAGATATATAAATGGATAGGATGAATAGAAATCCACTGTTAATTCAGACTTCACATATGATGAGAAAAATTCAATGGAGTGTACCTTTAAGCAGTCTAAACTTGGCACAGGAACATTACTTTCAATAATTTATATTTGAATAAAAGCCTTCAAGTAGAAAAATATTGCAAATCTACTGTGCATCTTCCTTTACACCATATCCTCCTTTTCTCAACTCCACTTAATGACTATAATAACCACTTCAAGGCAGTGCCCTTCTTCACACTTACCAGTGGAAAGACACTCACATATTTGGCATCAGCTTAAACATGAGGCAATTTCTCAGATCAAGGGGGTTACAGTCTTTGTAGAACTGTAAAACATTGTACACACATAATACATGCACCATCTGAAATTATGTGAATTTATACCAAATTCATGAAACTGGCTGAGGTTTACTTAAATGAAATTGTTTTCTTATGATATTTTTTTAAGTTATGTACATTTATATGTAACTATTTTGGAGACATACACTTCTCTGTTTTCACATAGTCACCTGGCATCATGATGATTTATTCTGAATTTCAGGAAGAATTTCATTAGATCTGAAAAGTACAGTGGGAAGGTAAGATACTTCTTGGTCTACCAGAAAGAATTAGCCCCTCGTACTATAACTAGCTTTGATATGATCCAAAAAAGGTTGGGTTTTGTTTTTTTTTTTTTTTAATTGTTCTTGCTTAATAACAAAACAATCCATCAATTACTCTCTAGACGTATATCTCTAATCCTACCTCTGCTGACAGGCAGAGTGGAGAGTCTTGTAAAAGACAAGGCTTGGAATATAAATGATGTAGCTCTTCATTCTAACATAACATTTTTCCTGCAATTTCAAAGATTTTAAGAATTGGTAGATTGAATTCGATGCAGGTGCCAAGGTGTTGGGATAAGGGAGAGCAAAAGGAGGAAGAAGAAGAGGAAGAAGAAGAGGAAGAGGTGGGGAGTGAGAGGTGGGGCTGCATGTGGGCAGCAGGTGTGGTCTCTGTGAGGAGAGAATGGGGCTCCCCTAAACTGCATGCAGCTGGTTCCAGCTGCCTACAAAGGACATACCACTGGGCACAGCTGAACCTATCAGCCAAGATGGTGATGCACCTGGGAAAACAGATTTAGTAAAGAGCAATAACACCCGAAAGCAGGAAGGTGAAGGAAAAAAAAAAAAAAAAAGACTGAAAAACACACCTGCAGACACCAACGTCAGGGAGTGGAAAAAGATGCTGTGGTTGCTGAAGTGCAGATTCACCTGCAGCCCATGAAGGGAGACCGTGATGGGGAAGTTTATTTCTCTGAAGCACTTGCAGGACTGTATTGTAGCAGATATTCATAGAGAAACTTGTAGTAGACCCCATGCTGCAGCCTTTGGAAAGTCCAGGAAGGAGAGGGCTCCTGGCCAGAGGTGAAGCTTGTAGAGAGGAGTCCATGCAGGCAGTAGCAAAAAGTGTGAGGAGGAAGATGAGGCAGAGAGAAGTGGTTATTAACTGACCACAATCCCCATTCCTCATTCCTCTCCAAGTGCTCAGGTTGCAGGGGGAGGTAAAGTATTTGAGAATTAAGTTAAATCTGTGAAAAGAGGTAGAGTGATGTAAAGGTTTTATTTTAGTTTTTGTCTTTGCTTCTTGCCATCTACAGCTATTTTAATTGACAATAAATTAAATTAGTCTTCTGCAAGTATGTTTTGCTTGTGACAGTAACTGGAAAATTATAACCGTGTCTTTATCTTGACCTATGAGTGTTTTTGTTTGATTTTCTACCTCTTTCCTGTTGAAGAGAAGCAGTAGGAGAGCAGTTGGGTGGGAGTGTGGCTATAGAGTAAGATCATCTCACCACGCAGGTGAAGATTGTTGTGACCTTTGTACATTATGTTTAAGACTAAGAACTGAAATCTTGTTTCTTTCCTGGTGGTCCAACTTGCTACTATTTTTCTCTTTTTCTGGTTGTCCCCTGCAGACAGTCAACTATGAGAAGCATAATAAGGCCCTACATAGAATATTCCAAAAGAAAACTACTGTCTGGATCTTTTTCCTAGTGTCATTAATTAATCATTGCATTTCATGCTCTGATTACTCAGATAAAACAAAATTAATATTAAATTCAATGGGATATATTTATCCTTTCAATGACTGTGTCTTGTTACCAGAGGGACAAAAATCTGTTAAATAAATCTATTCTATTTGAGGCATAGTTTTATAACATGTAATCATTCTTTAATTCAACCATCAGAACCGATTAATTTGATATTGAATCATACAATTATTAAAAAACAACTAAGGTTTAAGGCAAGGTATTTATAATTGATGACAATTGTGATTTTTTAATAACTGTAAAGACCTAATTGTGTTCTTAAAACAATTACAATCAGGTACCAATCCTAATAACTGTATCAGATGGTCTTAGATCTTGTTTTGCTTTGGGAATAAATTTGAACTAACTGAATACTTGAAAACCAAGAACCAATATTTTCTGACAACAGAGATTCCTGGGCACAAAATCTCCTTTGGAGAACAGCATTGCTCAAAATACAATAGATACAAAAATTAATCATGAAAAAGTCATGGCAAGTTATAATCATGATAGATTAAACTAAGTAGACAATCTGCAATGGTAAGTTAAAATCGCATGTGATAAATGGCATCTTTTTGTATGGTGTAATTTTCTCATTTATTACCTAATTATCTCCTCCAACTATGTTTTTTTTCCTGTTAAAAGTTTGGGGTTAGTAGACAGCAATATATTGCACAAAGTCAACCTGCCTTTTCTGGGAAGTGACTGTGCTTTCCCGAAGTGCAATGAGTAGCTGGATCCAGGAAAAGAGTCCAGGGAAAGAGAGGGGTCAGGTAAGAACATAGTTGTATGGGGCAGGAAGGCAGCAGCAACAGAGCCTCAGAGGCTGCTCCAAAGAGCATGGATCAAACGTGCAGCTGAGACTCACAGATAATGAAAGGAAGGAAACTTGTTCTAGGTATGCAAAGGAGAAGTATTGTATTCCAGGAAGCCATTAGAAAGGGGTTGAAAAAAGACCAAGACTGAAGGAAAGAATGTGTCTTGCCTACAAAGGCATCCAATAGACACAGGTGAGTCCTACAGAAATTCTTAAATTCGTGATGTTTTGGGGATATTCACAATAAAGACTTTTGGAGATCGATCAGAGACCATTCAATAGTAAGAAAACTCTGAAACTTCAGAATTAGATCTGACTTTGTTTCTTCACATAGTACCAAGAAAATAATCTCAAATAATCAACTTCATGCAGAAAGAGTAGATACTGATATCGCTGGTATTTTATGGAAGATATTACTGTTATTATTTCTTACTTATTGAGAAGGAAATAGTATAATTTATGCACTTGCTGGCTGACATTCTGTGAGTTTTTTGATGGAAGCAAACAATAGAAAAGGTTTTACTGAAAGAAAGCATTCCTGAACTTTATTTGTAAGCCTTACCCATCTTTTCTTTTTTATATTTTTCTTTATCCTCTTCAAGGGGGAAAACAAACAAACAAAAAAAAAAACCCACCTAATATATGCTAAGAAGTAACTTTCCAACACATCACAATGTGATTTAGCCATTAAATCATCTTCTTTTTCTATATGTACTCCTGTTCACCTCCTCACTGACAAAGGCATTTGCAAATCTTCGTGAATTCCAGGAAAACATCCAAGTAATTTCTTGACTCAGGCTGTTGACCAATATTCTCCTTGAGTTCAGCAAACAAAAACAAACAAAAAAGTGAAAGTGTGTCAAAAATTCTAGAGAGAATATCACAAGTTAGAAATTTTAGGCTGCATTTAACATATTTTTTTATTATTTTTAATTGTGCTTTAAAGTAAATTGATGAGTTTATTCCTGTTAAAGCTTTCCTTGGAATATTCTGTCAGCCTTTTCCTGTATGTCTGAATTTCCATCAACTTTTTCTTTACTTAGGTCACATGTACATTCCTTAAAAAGAAAGAATGCTTTTGTGATAAAGAAATTGGTAAAGGAGGTTGGATTGAGCTCTTGGCCCTGTTAGAGGCTTTTCTTATGGCACCAGCTAAGTTATTTAAGGTGAGATTCAAGAAAACACTTGACACATAAACCACAATGCCAGTGTATATTCTTAGCAGAGAAGCACAGAAATTGTCTCTAACCCACCTAGGCACTTTAAGTATTGGAAACACCTAGACTTAAGTGTCAGAGGTTGTTCAATGAACATATCAAGAAGCATTCCTGTTTCTTTTTATTTTTTCTTTTTTTTCTGTGTTGAGTATACTGGCGACAAATTTTGTCCCTGAGGCTTCCTTGAATTCAAAGACAAGGTTCCTCATTGCTATATACTGAAGTACTTCTCTGAAGCTCATTTACAACTCACACTCACTGTTGAAACAGAGTTCAAGTGAAAACAAAGAGCTCATGTTGCTTACTTTCCCACTGAATCATAGGTGAGAGGTCTCTCTCCTTCAGGAAGAGATACAAATCCAGGTCTTGGCCTTTTGCAGCCTCTAAGACCTGCAATCACACCTGCAACTTCAGGGGGTGGCCTGCAGAAGGTTACTCTTGAAGAAAACATTCTTCCCACTTGCCTGCTGAGGCTAGGACACTTCATAGTCAGAACATGGCCAAAGAGAAACCTCAGAGAAAGTACTGGGCTAATATGGGGGTAATATGTGAATACAAAACTGCTTTTTGTATTTGTGATTTGGATTTAAAGTACAGGGCTGTTCTGTGTTAGGTCAACAATCTTTTTTTTTTTTTTTTTGACTCATTCTCTTAATCTTCAGGGTGGAAATAACTTTGTTATATCTGTTCAAAGTATTGAACTAGTTAATATTTTTAATATGCTTTTATTAATTGAAAAATTATGGTGTATCTTAGAAAATAAAATACGTCTTTGAAGCCTATTGACTTTCTTAAGAATTCCTACTATTCATAGTATTTTTATGACAGTTTTATTTACTTTTTTTTTTCCCTTTAGAATCAACAGACCATTATGTGGTCTCTGTTTTTTATTTAGATGGGGCTTTTTAAAATCAGAAACATCTGTAAAGATTTCAGGTAGGTTTGGGCTTTCTGTTTTGGTGGGTTTTTTGGTTTTTTTTTGGTTTTTTGGAGGGGTGCTGTTTCTTGTTTGGCTTGGGTTTTTTCTTTTTTGTCAGATCCTTGAAATGCAAACAACTTTGACATATGGAGATTTTTCTCATAGGAAAACCAGACAGTTTTATGTTGTGTTCCTCTAGCATAAGTAATTTTTCGTTCTGACCTTCCTGATCACACGTCATGGAAATAATTTTTATTACTTGGTTCTCTGACATTTCTTATGTTCTAGGTACAGTAACCTATGATTACAAAGTGCTTTTATCATGGTTACATATATATGCTCATCTGTACCTTGGACTCAGTGACATGTCTTTTTTGAATTTCTGACATTGGCAACTAGATGTAAATTTTGCTCTCTGTGATTCAAAAGAGTTATCTCTGCAGTCTGTCTTGAATGTATGCAGAAAATATGGCACAGTTATAACTCTCAAAATAAGTTTAACCTGATGGCTCATGGACAGCACAGGTGTTTGAGTGAAGTCTGAATATAGTGAGAAAGGGTGATGTAAGCAGCAGGAAGATCATTACAGCTATCTTTTCTAAAAGAAGTGTATTGGTCTTTCTGTTGTGAGTGACTTTATCTACTGAATAACAATATATATGAGTGAATCACATTTCAGTCAATGAGGCCCCAAAAAAACAGAGGATTTAAAGTAAAAGGTCAGGGTTATCAGTTGTTGTGCCAATTAGGCGGTGAGTAAGAGATAACTCACTTATCATAAGTGCATTGTTAACTTACTGAGAAAACTGGCGTGCTAAGTCTGAAGGATTATGTGATCAGAAGAACATTAGTCATGTAGTGCAATTCCTTTTAAATGAATACCAGCTCCACTCCAATCACCTTTATAAAGGATATCATAAGTTCTCAGAGAAGGATATTTTAAGTTCCTAAAGAAAGAGACAGATTTATTGAGCTAGTAAAATATGTGTGACGTACATGTGCCTATTTACTTCAGGATAACATAGTACAGTTGTAGCTATTTGCCCCTTCACTGAATGGTGATGGGTGAGACTTTTAGATTAAAAATGAGATAATCTGAAGGCTAACAATTCCCCGCTAGGCTACGTCTTTTTCTACTCTGCTGTGAACCATGACATGTTGCCACCAGTCTTGGTGCCATGTTCAGTATTAGCTGAATCATGAGATAGTGTGGAGTTAAACTGGAAGGAAAGTATTGACTTTTCCATTTTTTGCAAGATTAAACCACTGTTGTATGGTTGGTGTCACTGAAAAGCAAAAAGGTGCAAAATAGGCAAGTGAAGTGACTGGTCAGATGCAGAACTCCATGTTACATTGCTGGACACTGACCTCAGGCAGTGTGAAGCTTCATTCTGCTTTTCATTCTGAAATTATTTCTTCTTGGTTTTGGTAGTCTAATAAAACACTGAATTTTGCTTCATTAAGTACTTTATAATTTGTTGAGAGCTTTTACTAGTAAATGAAAGGCTCATGCATCAGTTTGATATACAATAAATCTATAGATTCTGCATTAGATGCAAACCATTACAGACAGAAGGAACAAAGGAATGTTCCAGTATAAACTCTTTTGTTCAAGTCAGTTAAAATAATTTTGTCAATTAACTTTATATGAGAGCACCTTATTCTGGATCAAGTACTATTTGACCAGGCCAAAGTTATTTGTTACAAGGTTATTTGTTGTCTGTTCTCCTACAGCCAGCAAAAAAAGTGTAAGATCTCCAGTATGTACTCTGGCTAATTTGGCAGGCTTGTCATCTTGTGATTTACTGACTTCCTATCAGGCTCTCTGTATGTAGTTCCTATTATATCAGACAGTATAATGTGGACTCAAAATCTTTCAGACTGGTTTTATCCATGACATATACAGTCTATGCTCCCAGGTTTCCTTACAACGTGAACCTAGAATTCAGGGGCATGAAGAGCTAAGAAAACCATCAGGCGACTTCAGATTAACAATCCTGACTTTTGTTGTGCCAGACTGTAACTCAATATGAAGACTATTTTTTGTTACTATTAAAAACTTACATGTAAATATACTTTTATATACCCTTCAAAAGCACAAGAACATATTTCAACCAGTTACACCTGTGATCATCTGGAGAATTTCCAGAGATTTTCAAATTTTTTTCAGACTTTGGCTTATTTAAGAACACATTTTTGCCTTCTATTCCTTGCCTTAGGGAACCTGTAATCACATTCACACAAATATGGTAGATGAGGCAAAGAAAATA
Source organism: Sclerurus mexicanus (assembly GCA_013396755.1). Lineage (NCBI taxonomy): Eukaryota > Metazoa > Chordata > Aves > Passeriformes > Furnariidae > Sclerurus > Sclerurus mexicanus. The sequence goes on along the minus strand of VWZF01000227.1, from coordinate 34,417 downwards.
AGAGAGAAGATGAGGAAACTTTCTCTAGTGAAATCCATGGATGCCCTATGTGTTATGGAAGGTTTAGAAAAACAAAAACATTTAACCAGACAAAGCAGTAGAAAACTGTTCCAAAACAAAAATAGATATGTTCATGCATTCAAAATTACATAATTAGCTCTAATATATTGGACTCAGACCTTGGTTTGTTTTTTTTTTTTTTTTCATTCCTTTTGATGATAAGACAAACTATAAGAGAAGCAGAGTTTGAAGAAAGAAGTTTCTCTGGCTGATGCTGCATGACAAACTTGTAGGCAAGTTCAAAATGTACCAAAGGTAATGTTTAAATTGCCCTACCTGTTTGGCTACTGGTTTTGACTGCAACCCCAAATATTAGTATTTTGACTTGAGTAATGAATGAACTATCTCCCTTGAAGGCTGAAGTTTACTCCAACTCCAATCTCAAATAAAAATATAAGGAAACATGCATATGACCAGGAGGGCAATATTCACAAAAGTCTGTCCTTTAAAACACAAATGAAAATCAGTGGATCTAAATGAAGAAGTCAGTTCCCTACAAATTTCCCTTAAGTGTCATTACCTTCACTATACAACTGCCACTAGGAAATGCAAATACTTCTTTTCTAAATGTCCTATTAGGCGGATTACTTGTTAACTCAGTAAAGCAATGAAATGCCAAAATGAGTTTTTATAATCAAAATAGTCAATATTTGAGATTTGTCCATATAATAAGTATCCATTCCTGAACTGCTATTCTTGATATCACTTACATTCAACAGCGAAAAGAGGCATCTGTATGGTATAATTAATTTCATCTTTCCCAAATTAGCTGAGATTAGTCAATGATGTTGTGCCCTTGAAGTGTATATGTCTCTTTGATGAGGAAGGGACTTGGATATTTGGATCAAAATTCAGATATCTGCAATATATATAGGCATCTAAAATTAGATTAATAACCTCACTTTAATAGTAATAATATTTCAGATCTAGTTTTCATCATTTCATGTAGGGGCAAGAATATAGCACTTCTAGTCAAAGTGGCATAAGCATTCAGATAGGGCAAACAGTGCATGTCCAAACTTTATAGTGTATTTCATACTATAAAGAGCCCTCACTCTTGCTGCCCTCAAAAGAGCGCTGTAACAAGGGTATATACTAAAGTTAAAAACACCAGCATTTGCTGTAGTTTCAGGTGCATAGCACCTGGATTTATTATGCTCTCTCTTTTGCTATATCAGTCACTGGATATAGTCATCTTTCAGGTGGACAAACTCTTACAATGTCCTTGTACATACCAGGCAACTAAAAGAGGGAAAAAAAAAAAAAATACTGTAGAATTGAAGTGAAAATCTGACAGAGCTGCTGAAGTTTACTTTTCATGATGACACAGAAGACTTAGAGGGATGATTTTTTCTTAATTTGAGACAGCAAGAACATTGTGCTGCAAGTCTGTCAGTAGTCATCAAGCAGCTGTTTGAGAGATATGTGGCTCATGGGAACAAGAAGTGCAACTGTCTGTAAAACATGGAGGAAATGTTGGCTTTCCTCCCTTTTATTAATGATCAGGAAATAAAGAAATGCTTGGTAACTTTCTGATACCTCCCAACCCGCCTAGAGATATAGGAAGAACGTAGCAATACTTCCCTGTCAGTCTACCCAGGCTCAAACAATGACTCGGAGAACCTTGGTCCATAAAAAGCCTTTTATTGACATAGATGCTCTCCCATGTGTGTGCTAGCTGAGCTATGGTCATATTTCGTGTACTGGTATCCCAAATCTCTTCTATAGTTCAACACTTTTCATCTGCATTCCAGACAGAAAGGGGCTTCTGCGAGCCTCTTTATTCTTTTTGGATGCTTGCTCAGTCAACAGCTCAGGAAACAGCTGAACCGTTTCTTCTGGCATGCAGAGCAAGCTTTCTGAGACTACATTCTGCAACCTCAAACTTCTGCAAAGAGCAACCATTTAGTTGTCCTTGTGGGAAAGCAGAAAGGATTCCTCTCTTTTCCTAGGTAATGGAAAAAATTAATAAAAGATAAAGCTGCAATAAAAAAGGTAGGAAAAAAAAAAAGCCAAAGGAGACAAATTATAATAACCCAGAGCCTAAATTAACTATAAAAATTTTACAAGAGTACTATCTGCCCCTCACCCCTTTAAGAATAGAAAGTATAGAGTTTTGGCATGAATTCTTTTCACGTTGCAGTTTAAGATTACAGTATAAACCATCTTCACATAAAAATATATGTTTAGTAGATCTATGCTGGAATACTTCTAGTGAAGAGCTTATAGGGGAGAGACTGTACAAATGCTTAAACAGGGCACTGGGAGGTTGCTCTGGGACTCTCAAGAAATAAATCATGCCAATTATATATATATATTTATGAAAACACCCAGTCTTAATTCTGAAACTAAACTGATGGAGCACAAATGTCCTTCATATTGAAAATTTTAACATGGAATAGGGAGAAAAAAATTATTTCACATCCAATTTACATGGAAGATTATGTTATTGAAGTGTTGTATTTAAGTATGATTTTATTATATTGTCTGATAAAATAAGTGCATAGTAATCTGCTCTTGATAGACCAATAACACTTTATTTTTACCCAAACCATCAATGTAAATTTATGCAAATTACAGAGATTACATGTTTATGCATAAATTTATTATGTCACAGGCAGATTTGACATCAGAATAATAATCTGTTGACTTTAAATTTCTTAGCACCGTACTTATAGCTGGCTCTGGGGAACCCTTCCTGTGTACACAGAGCATTTTCTTGTGCTGTGTCCCATCACTATCACTGTTTACAATTGTTTCAGCTGTCTTTGCTGTCTTCAGCTCTAACATTGTGTAGAAAAAATAATTCATCACCTTTCCTAGTGACTTCTGCTATAGCCTGTTTAAAATGTCTACCTAGTTTCAACATGGCCTTGGTAAATACTTCTAGTAAGTAGTAGTAACAGGCAGAGTCCCTGTTTTTAGCATTGATGTTGCAGGTGCATAGTAGAAACCAATTCTGAGCTCTCTTTTTGGTTCTGTCACTGACTTCTTTAGTGAGGAAGCACAAGGTCTACATTCTCTGCTTGAATAAGTAGAATGTAATATACTTATTCTCACTTTCTCTTTCCCATCTGTCACCCATTTTTAACTGGTACCTACTAAATATTAATAGAAAAACAGTTGTGCTGTGGTTTGGTTTGTGCTATGGGTTTTTTATTTTATTTTTAATAATTTTTGGTGGGTTTGTTTCTCTTCTTTTTTTTTTCTCTGTAGCATATGGGTCATTGCTGTGATAGAGTTAATTTTCTTCAAAATATTTCATATAGCTATGTTTCATATTTGTTCTGAAAAACTTTGGTAGCACATTAATGTTACTGCTGTATAGTGCTGATACAGCAATATGTCCTTTTATGTTTGTCATGCTTCAGTGAGGAGCCTGGAAGTCCCCCCAAAAAAATGGAAGGGGACACAGCCAGGGCAGCTGACCTCAGCTAAACAAAGAGATTTCCCATACTATATGATGTGCTCAGCAGTATAAGCTGGGGGAAGAAGAAGGAAGTATAATATTCAGATCTGGTAGAATCAAGTACTATTCTATATGTGTATGCTCATACATACCAGAATATACATTGTGCATTTAAAACGTCTGTACCACAGTTTTATTTCAATTTACTGATAAGACATTCTTGGTATAATTGTACTGAGTGCCAAAATTACTGCTCTGCATACACCTGTGTATATGTAGTTATAACAAAGTCCAAAAATGGTTGAAGTAGCCTGCTGGCAATTGTTCACTTTTCATACAGTAACTCTAGCTAAATCTAAACAAAGTGAATACTATATTTGAGAGACTGAATTCAATAAATTTTCCACTGCTGGATATAAGAAATGAAGTGAAATGACATTTCTATCAATTCAAGACAATGTGTTGTATAAAACAATCCTGAGAAACAAGTCAAACCTACTCTAAGAGGATGTGCATTATGCTGGTATCCTACTATGCTGCAGTTTACATATTGTCAATGACACACTGAAGTTTTGCAAGTATATCAAACGCTACATTTCAATATTTATCTAAATCATTTTATCTGTGTATGTTTTCTACCTCCACAGCCTCTCCTTCTACCTTCACAGCCCAGATGCAATATTATTCAGCTTTTACAATGTCCCTTATGCCATTCATCTCTGTCTTTTCCTTACATGTTTTACTTGGCAAATGTGATTTAAAAAAAAAAACAAGTGAAACAAAGACATTTTCACCTTTTAAGGAATTTTAGATCCAATTTAACTAATTTTCTATCTTCAACAGTCTCCTCTTTTGCTTGCAAAATCTTTCTCTTTTTGATTTATTGCAATTAACTAATTATCCACTTTGATTTATATTTTAAAAAAATCTACCCATTTTTTTCAAACTAATATGAACCTATCTAACATTTGACAGTGATATCAACTTTCTTGCTGTGAATATCTATTCCTATATTAAACATTTCCAGAGCAGACAGATCGGGATTTTATGTGGACAGAGGTGGATTTAGCTTCCAGGATAACAAGGCATTCTGTTAAAGTTATAAACCAGAAAAACCTAGTTCAATTTGCCATGTTTCAATTAGCTTAGTGGCAGCCAAGATATACAGTCTCTTCAATGAACATGCAAATGCATAACTGATATTAGACTTTCTGATCTTAGCTACCATCACAGACATGTGCAGGGAGGCCATGGGGAGCCAGTGATGATAAAGCCTAAGGAAGAACAGAAGGCATGTTTTCCTCAGGCCTGATGTTGGAAGCACTGTTAAGATTTTCTTCATTAAGTCTAGTGTTCTCAGCTTTGGAATAAATTTTCATTAAATCCTTCCACTGCCTGGCATTTTGGGAGTACCTATGTGTTATCCTACTATCACAATTAAAAAGGAGAAGACATAAACGGTGAGTGACATAGGGATCAAAAACAAGAGAGAAATATGCCAGAAAGTAAGTAATAAGAGAAAGCTGATTTCTTTGGAAAATCTGATGTGTAAGTAAAAATGGGACTATAGAATACATGACTAAACTACAGAGATGAAACTAAACTATTCACACAAATTAAAGTTTAGTGTGATGCAGATATTCACATTCCCCAATGGAGTTCTCCACACTCCTACTTAAGTCTGGGGAAAAAAAAGAAATTCTGCTGAAATAATAATTATACAACAAGTTTTGTAATAAAAATATCAGATCATATTGAATGACCTCTCTTTTCCTGAGGAGGATCCCCTTGGGCAAGAATATAGTACTATAACCTTAAAAATGCTTACTTCACCTCTTCATGATTTCATTGGCTCTCCAAAAGACATTGTCCAGTCCACTTGCATCTGCCAGTAAAGCCCTGGGAGTGGCAAGGTGGACTGTCAGATGTACCATTCTGCACAGCTTCATATAGCAATGAAACAAGGTTTAGCTTACTCAAAATGCTCTGGTGATCTTTTTCTTATTGACTGAGCTTTGACTTTTTTGCCTTGTTGTTTATAAGTATCCTTTATTCCCGAGGAAAGGATGTTGCTGAAATGGTTCATGTTAACTCAGTTTTCTGTCTCAGAGCTTTCAAAGTCCTGTCTTGAAATGATTTCACAAGATGTGTTCCTTGCCACATACAAGGAATGACAGATACTGGAAAACAGTTTTAATTAAAATCTAGTTTAAATGTTCCATTAAATTTAAGTAGCAGCTGGCATTTTTTGTTACATTGACAATGTGAGAGAAAGAGGTCAAAAAAAGAAAACTGGTTGATATTCCTTCCTAATTTGCCAGTTGAACTACTGAAAGTATTAACATTATAAATCTCTGTCTCTAGCTTCTAAGAAAATAAGAAGTAAAGTGGAAACAGAATTGACTTTTCACCATTGACGTGGCCATTAGTGCCAATACCACCAGATAAGCTTGCCATTAAAATGGTAGTAACAAAAACATAAGATGCTGAGATGTATTTATCTGGTGGAAGATTTCATAGCATCCTTTAGGATTTCTGCTTGAGATAAGTGACTGCAGAAACTTGGGACACTGCTGAGCACAGTGTGACTTCATCTAGTTGCTGTCCTTGATCTGGTTGCTGTATTACAATTTAAAAATAACCTTGACTTTTTCAGGAAAAAAAAAAAACAAACAAACTCTGTTTGAGTTCCTTATACATATATGTAATATATATAGCTATATATACATGTAATATATATGTAATATATATATTGCTTCCATACCATCATCTGCAAAGTGCTAATCATATGGGGAATGGTTTAATCTCATTTAGTTGAAAGCATCTATTTCATGGACACTTACACCTGATACAAATATCTGAAGTTTTCTTTATCATTAGTAGAAGGAGAGAGATCCCCAGTAGAAGGACAGAGATCCCCTTAGAATACTTCTCATCAAACCTGCTTTCATGGGAACATTAAGAATGGAGTATCTGAGCATGCTGTACATTGGAAGAGAGGGCAATGAAAAAAGGGTGCTAAGTCTTGGTATAGGCTATGGGTTGGTGAGTCACAGGAGAAAAACACCTGAAACTGCTGAAAAGCTGTATCATGGTATTGTCACAGACTGATTTCATTGCCAGCCTGTGCCTGTATACCTGTCCCTGCATCTTAGGAGAGACTGAGGCGAAGCATTGTTACGTCAATAGCCAAGTTAAGCACAATCTGTAAAAAGACCCCAAGGTTAATTTTAAAAGCAAGAATTAGACATTCTGACTAGCATCTGAAAGGAATCTTATTATAAAATTTTCTGAAATGGGTGCATGCACCACAGTCAGACTCTCAGAGCCACAGAGCTGCAGATGGGGATGCCTGAAGAACAGTAAGAATACCCTACAGGGAAAGAAATTATATCAGAACACTACAAAATATATGCAACATGATTGACTACCGTTTACATTTAAACTGTGATGGTGATCAAACAGGTAAAATGGGGAAAAGGAGTGTACTGCATAATTATGACTAGGGTTATACCACCATTTCACCCTATTTACCAAAATGAAATGAAGTGATTGAAGAAATTAAGTTTTAATTGGGTTTTCTTTATACTTTGCAAAATGAAAGCAATAATTTTGGGTATTAAGATTAAGAACTGAAATTCTTTTTGTTGTAAAACATGTATTTCAGTCATATTGCCTATCTAAACAAATATTTCAGAATGGTATTGAATTCCCTTCCTGGAAGGGATCAGTGATATCAAGCTGCTTCTTGTCGTTTAAATTCAAACTCCACTTGGATCAGAGGATATAATTTGGATCACTTTACAATTTTTATAGCAGCTGAAAAGATTAAAAAGAAATCATCAAAGAGAATGCTAATTGCAATCAAATTAAATGACTGAGTGGATCAGAATTAGAATGCAGAACTCTGGGAGAATATCTGCTCTGATGCATCCTGCTGGTGACATGTTTTATTTCTGTGTATTAAACAAACATTTCTTCTGTACTTTTTGATTATGATTAACAATGTGAGATTCACTGTGACCCAACTGTAGATTAAAGAAGAAAAATTATTCTTGCCAGTTGTTAAGAGAGCAGTTTAGCCTAAGAATAAGATATATGAGTTATGCAGAATAATGTGTGTGTGAATTCTGGAATATATAAATATCTATCAAATCACCCAGTTACCACTACTGGAATAAATGAAAAGGGAATTTTTTTTTTTCTGGAGTATTTTTATGAAGTAGGTAGAAGTTTTAAGTGTAGTCTTGGAATTGTCATGCAAATAGGCACTTCAAGAAATTCTTCGCAATATAAATTGCAAACCAGACCTGTGGAATTAATTAGTCTGTTCTTCATGGTAGTGTTTTTTGCTAAAAACTTTGAATGTCTATATAAGGAACATTTTTCTTTCTTTAATTTACTCCTCTAATACATTTTTGTATACATCCAAGTGAATGTTATACTAAGTGAAATGAATAGATGCAAAGGAAAGGTAGCTCAAAGCAAACTAAAAAACTGTTTCTGGGCAGTTTCAGAGACATACAGATGCATATGCAGAAGGATTTCCGTAAATGTCTATAACAAGGAAAAAATTCTTTTCAATTGTGGACACCAAATAATCATTTTCACACTTTTAGGGTTTTTTCCAAGATTTAGGACAATAATTCATATAACAAACTTCAGATAACATTTAAATATATTTATAAGCATAAGATGTTTATTGATAAACACAATATGTACATTACAGACCATTTATAAAGAGTCTTCCTGTTAAAATCTACAGACTAAGATGGCAACACAAAGTTATGACAGGTAACATTTAGAATGACAATTTATTTATCGCTTTTTCCCAACACAACCAAGAATTTAAGACATTCTTAGTGTGTTAAAACATCAGCCATGGAGAGCTCTTAATTTCTCAGTCCAAGTCTATATTTGCAACTAGCAGCTATTTGATTTTCTTATGGTAATCTTATAAATTGAAATTCTTCTTCAATACTTTTTTTATTAGATGTACAATTTCAGTGAACAATGAACCCTGTGCATTTTTCATAAATCAGTCTTCTCATTAAAAATAGTTACACAAAACTGTATTTGTTTACTCTTTCCATAAGCTGGGTTCAATACTGTTGCTTGAGGTAAGTATGAATTTGTAAGGTTGCCTATGAGTCTATCTCATCTTACATAAGTTTCAGTGAGTTTTGAGTTTTGTGGCATCTTCTTTTTTTTTTTATTTTTAAAATTGATTTTAATATTCCACAGGTCTGAAAAAAGTAAAGAAAAAAAATTGAAAAATTAAAATGTTATTTATATGTAGTCCTTCAGAAAGAGACATCAAACTGCATTACTAGTAGCTCAAAAATAATTTTTCAAATACCAGTTTTTTTACTGTAATTTGTAGCCCCACATAGGCACTATGTTGAAATTCTTACTTCCTTATCAAACTTTACGCATTAATTGCAAGTACTGGCTGATTTATTCTTCTAAATTTTTTCTTAGAAAACACTGACTTGTCAGCATTGGTCTTTAAGAAAAGATGCATGCCTTTCAAAGGGAGAGAAAAGCAAAAAAGAAAGCATTAATAATTACATAAACATTGTTGACAGACATGAGAAAATGTTGGGCAAACAGCTATTGGTTCTATCATCCTTGTATGTCTCCTCAATTTTACTACAATCTCCTCTAATTCTCTTTTTCATGGATGTCTTCATTTTGTCACATAGAGGTGAGATAGGAAGAAGTTAGAAATAATTCTTTATATTTGAGAAATAAATTCCCAGAAAAAAATTCCAAAAGACATTATTTTTTGCAAGCCTTCATAGAGGGTGCCAGCGGACCTTTCCTATGTGCTTTCAGCTATCAGGACAAGAAGGTCAGAACTCATCCAGCTATTCTTCCATTTCCCAATCTTTTATCATTACCTTACAATGAGGCTATAAATGATTTGGGACAGGTAATGAATTTTCTTCTGTGTTTGCTTAACAACTATTACAATAGTATTCTTGTTTCCAGGTTAGCATAAGGTATTAAAAAACCTGAAAACAGTAAATTGGAATAATGGAAAGGGATGTATATTAATGATGCTAAATCTAAAATGAATTATGCAACAGTGCCTGTGTTGCTAAATGACTACCATGGCTTCCAGCTCGCCTTCATTTTTGATTTTTCCTCACTGTAGGATTTCATGGAGCACTGGAGACTCAGTTACAGTATAAAGCAATCTGAAGCACTGTTTTCATATATTTTCCAGGTTACGATATGATGGGTGGTTGATTTCACCCCCACATCCTCTGAGCTCTGTTCACAGTGATTTTTGTCCTATTTGTTATTCCACCACAGATTCCCTTTTAAGCACACTACATACATATTTGAATGAAAAGCACTTCTGCGTATGCAGCTATGATCAGTGAAAAGAATCTAGGCATATTTCTTTCTTTATAAATGAGGCAGCTGCTACGCCTACCTCTGAGAAAAGACCTTAACTCTGGTGCACTCTTTCTTCCCACCCTAAAAAGGCTTTCCAGATACCACATTCTCAGGGAATGCTTAACTCTGTAAATTCTGGGAGAGAACAGAGAATAGTAGTTTTGATTAAATCTTACATCATGTGTTATTTTACAGTTATATGTAAAGGTGAGGCACTGAAGCATGTGATAGACAACTACTTTAAATACATTTCAATAAATCAATATAACACTAAATTTTTCTTTGCTTATTATTTTTTTTTCTAAATCTCTTAGGGAAAATGTTCTTTTTTTTTTTTTTTTTTTCCAGGAGACTAGCCAAGCTAAAAGAAAATAAATACACTATTTCAAGAAAATTAATTTACTTTCTCAAATAGAATTGAATGTTTGGAGAATATTGTGCCATAAAGATTTATGAAAAATATATGTCCACATATATATGCCACACCCTAGATATGATGTCATAGTTAATAAACAATATTATATGCTTGATTGTGGAGGCCCACCAGCTCTCAGTGTGTGTTACAGTTATGGATCTGTTCTGACCATTACACAGCAAATACTAACATCTGGAAACTTGGATTTCAAAGGTTATTTTTCTCATAAACCACTATGATTCATAAAATCCTGATGCTGACCTTCAATTTAACAAGGTCCTACTGCTAATGTTGCATTATAAAATAAAGAGTGACCCTTTTCTTGGTTTGATTTTGATTTTATTGAATATTTTTATCAACTACCATAGAAGAGCACATTTGAGAATATCTCATCTTTGTGATTATAATGCAGAAACTTCTACAGATAGATTGCTAATGTTTAACTCACCTGCATGTATTTCATCATAAAAAGCAAAATCTTCTATAATTGCTTCAGAGGGTTCTGACTTGTTAAATACCGCCTCCAAAATTTTGTTCCCCTTTGTTGTTGTTGTCTTTCTCATTCATCATGCTCCTCTTCAGGGTATACTACAATTCTGTCCTTCCTGCGCTTATGGTGGCTGAAAGAAGATACTATGAAAAAGTACATTAACGTAAATTAATTTTGTGATCTAGATCATGCCTTTAGGCTATGGGGATGTGCTGTAAATGAAATTATTTCCTTAACACTCCTGTACCGCTGTCTGTTTTATGGCTCTGGATTATGTCTGTCTGGTCACTCTCCAGGCAGCCACTAAGTTCTGTGCAACATTTCCCCTCTGCATATGTGTGATGGGAACTGTATGCTCCCTAGGTTGTGGTACAGCCCAGCAGCTATTGCTGACACTACATATACTGGCAGGTAGACTTGGAATGCCTAGATTCAAATACTGCCTGTTCATAAATTTCCACTTTTCCCATTCTTCTATTCAGCAATAAATACTTGCTCAAAGTCTGACTTTATTTGTACTATTCCTTTCCTTTCACTTGTGGCCTTCTTAAATGAAGAACATTTAAACTTCTCACTATTTATCAGTGGGAATAGAAAATCAAGGAAAATATCCTCAATCACAGGACTAAGGTAGAAAATTATTCCTTACACAATATCTGGTTTCAGTCAATAATGAGTTTTGGGATAACGATCTGGGAATGACCAGCAGGCTTGGTTTCTCATTTTCACATGTTCTCTTGCCTGTGGACTGTAAATAAGCAGGAAATCCTATATTCAAGTGGGAATTATGTCAAAAAGAGAACTATCATATACTCCATTTAATCCTCATTTTAATAAGTCATAGATATAATTGTGTTGACATTACACCATTACATTTGCTGTATGGAGAAATGGTCAATCACTAGGTCATGCTAAACTTGCCTCCCTACCAAAATCAATTAAAATAAAAGGAAATAATAACAGAGTTCACTCATTAATATCTGTATTTGTATCTTTTGAGTAGCAGGAGAGTTTCCTATAAGAACTTTCAAAGCAAAACTATTTTGGAATGTGTTAAAAGTAAATCTACATGAGAAATGAAAACTGTTAACTTTTTTAGGATTTGAACTTGAAATTCACTTAAAAAAACTGAACAGCATTAAAAAAAACCCAAAAAACAAAAAAACAGAAAAACAAAACAATGGTTAAAAGCACCTGTTGGACTGAAAGGTACAATAACATACTTCAACCCATCTTTGACTCCTGTTTTACATTTTTGGATGTTGGAAAGAAGAGTTTAGAACTGTAGTGCTGACTTAACTTCCATTACATCTCTGTTATAACAGAAAGACAATCTCATTTAGTAAGTTTGACAGTATAATTTCAGTATGTTTTGAAGCCTTTTTCTTTTGACATGTACTTTCTCCAGCTGAAAAGACATGCTATGATTAATGAACAGCTGTATATTTTTTCAAACATGTACCAGGTGTCTGTCACAACATTTGTCAGTCCTCCATCATTATCTGTGAACAAATGTTCCTAATTAACTATAGCAGGAGGTGTGGGAACAACACAAGGGTGAGCTGTATCTGGGATGCTGTCAGCTTAATTTCTTACAAAGCTAAATATCTGAGGTATTTAAGATCTGAAATTTAATATTATTTCTGGTATCTTCTGATGGTATCCTTTCTGGCCTGACCTTAGAGACTGTCATAACTAAGCATAAAGGAATACTGCAAATCTCCCATAGACGTGGTAATTGTCTGAGTTTTCCATGTTGGAAAGTCACATGGTAATAAACAAACCTTTGTGGTGTATTACCCTTCTTGTAAATTTATCCAGCTCTGATTTGTCAGCTGTGATTTACATAGTCACTAACTATACACTTGACTGGGTTGGAGAAAAACCTAGTTAGAGTCTGTACTTTAGGGTTGTCCTGGTTCTGGCCAGGACAGGGTTCATATTTGCAGTGGTCTGGGGGAACATGGCCAGGACCCTGAAGTCATTCTATACCAGCTCATGTAATTTTCTGGAATTGGAGGGAAGCGCTCTTTTCCAGCCAAGGAATTGTGTCAGAGGGGGCTGTCTGGTAGCACCACTTCCCTCTGTTGATATTGTAGCTGTTACTGTTTGTTTTCTTATTCCATTTCAGTTTCAATTAAATTGTTCTTCTCTCAACCCATGATCTTTACCCTCTGTGCCTCCAATTCTCCTCTCTAGCCCGCCACAGAGGGAGAGGGGAATGAACAAATAATGCTCATGTTTTGGAGTGTTTCAGTGGGGACCCTAAATTAGGGAATACCATTCCTAAACCACAACAAAGGGTTTTTAAGTATGGCAAAAATACTGCTTCTAAAAGGTGCTAAAAATGTAACTAAGAAAAATTATTTGTAGGTATTTTATTTAGATATCATTGGAGGTAGGCTTATGTTGGCAGTATCAGAGTCTGAAAGCATATGGGAAATAGGAATGTGAGTCTGCAGAATGGAAAAGACTGAAAAAAATCATAGTCTTTAACCTTACACTAAGCAAGAAATACAGCAAGAGTTGCTCTTAAAATGGAAAGAAAAGAACAAAAATTATAGTCTAGACCTTGCTTGGTTTATTTATTATTAACTTCTTTTTACCTCCATTTGAAAGTTGTTGACATTTGATGCTATGTAAAAGTTTTGTCTCTGTGTTAAAAAAAAGGGTATCTAATGACAAAAGTATATTATATGTAAACTGTTTTCACTGTTAAGCAGACCTCCCTATGTGGATTTGCTGCATACATGAATACCTTAATGTAAGCAAGTGTTATTCACAGATAATGGATTTTTTCCCCATAATTTTGAAATGTTTTCATTTTGAATAAAGGCCACTTCATTTGTTACACCTCTGCAATCAAGATGTAGTTCATATTTTTCATGCTTGAATTTTATAATTTTAAACAATTTACTTCTCATTTACTGAATTTTGCTCAACCTTTCTGTCTCTCATGCTCAAATTTACTTACAAACATTGTTTTGTATGACTCTTAAATTATATAAACTTTTAATTTCTTTTCTCCATTTTTTAAAGTACTTTTTTCCTGGGTGTTATGCTTATAAGATATAAAACTTTTGAAGCACAAAATATAAAGCATAGAGCATCAAAGAAATTACAAAAAATGATTTGTGGTTTCCAAGAGGAAAGAAAAATCTCTCCATCAGGATGCACTTACAAACACACAACCAAGCACAACCAAGAAAAAAACACTTAAGAATTTGATGCTGCTCATTTTGGTTCCATATCATCCAAATGGAAAATTCTGTCCTTGAGAGCTGGACTAGATTATCTCCAGAGGTCCTTTCCGTCCATAACTATTCTGTGATTTTCTGATTTATTCTCCTGAAGTTGATCCTAATGCATGTGTCTAATAGCAGAATTTAATCTATTATTTTGATGTTAAACCAGTAACCCCTAAAAAACAGGTTAAATAATCATTGTTTTCCTAAATAACATAATTTTAGTGATAGTAATTATAAGTCCTGCATTTATATATCGTATTATTAAGGACTATATGAGATAAAGACTTTAATGTTCTTTGAACATAAAGATTGTATTTAAGAAAAAAATCAAGTGGTATCTTCTATTGTAAAAAGATGAAGATATCCTGATTTCAAAAGCCAATAACTGTTTTTATGTTCACAAAATCTGTCTTTAGCATATCTAATACTGTAACCTTGATATCAGACAGGGTTAACTTTTGATAACTGTTCCAAGCTACATTTGTTCCTTTTCATTATTGCCTCTGATGAGGCAAAGAAACACTATTTTCTGAGAAACATTTTTATGTTAATTTTCACTCTTTATGAGATCATCACACTATTTTCTGCAGTCAGTCAAATCTTGTCTTTTCAAGCTTTCTACAAAACTAAACACTTTTGTTCTAAGCCATGTTGCCTTTGATTCCTATTTTTCTTGACAATCATTGTCAAATGCTGCCAGTGTGCCTACAGCATAAGTTTTAATATTAGTCTATTGCAGGGTTGTCAAACTCTTGTCCTTGGTCTAATCCACTCATCTGCTTGGTTTCTAGAGGGTTTCCATAATTGACCTTTTAATCTTTTCAAAATCTTCAAAATACCTTGAGACTGCAAATGATAATGCTAATAACTTCATTGTGAGCTATTGAGGCTGATCTTTTCTTCAAATACAAAGCATTTATTAAGGTAAAAGTGGTATTAAGGCTTCTGTTTCCTAACTTAGATGTGACATGAGATTTTTTTCTCAAATAAAACATGTTCTAGGATATGTTTTAAAAGAAAATTTATCTACATTCATATGTGGCTTTTTTTGTTAAAAAATTGTGTCAGAATATCTTCACTGTCTGTCATCAGTTCTTTGATATTTACATTAACTTTTATTATTTAAATATTTCATATGTATACATATAAATATCTAAAATATAATTTATCTTAGGTTTGTGGGGTTTTTTTCTTCCTTCTCCACCCCTTCAAAGGAAGGTGACTGTGAGCTGACCAAGTGTACATCTGTAAGACCTTGAAACCACTTGCCAGTTTGAAGGAAATTTGACGAAAAGCTGGAAACATCAGAGATTATTTGGTTTTTACAACCTTTTGAAAAATCAGTGAAGAGTGAAAGCAAGTGAAGGGCTGAATTTAGTCTTCAGGAATTCTGCTTGGCAACATTGGGAGAGGCAATCAGCAACTGAGTTTTAACAGCGCATGCATAACTCTAAACATCTGCAGCTTATAGTGTTTGCTATCTGTAGTCAAATCCTTGGGGGAGGACTGCAGTATTCACTGGGATTAGAGTTTATAACTACTCTGACATGGAGCTTTTCAAAACAGTTTGAATTTGCAAGATAGTCTTTATAATTTTCTTCCCTAAGCTTGCAAACTGACTCAAAATCATAAAGCCTGCAATCAAAACTAAGCAGAAAATGCTGCCACTAAGCCACCAAGCTTTCTGCTTGTAAAATCTAGGAGCTCCAAGCATGGCAGCAAAGGCTGTTGAAAGTATTAAGGCAAAGATAAGAGGAAAAGCATTGCTTCATAGTACGCAGTATGAGAAAACTGAGAGAACGAGTAAGCAGTCAATTGAGGAATAATAGGGAAAAAGGTATATTATGATTAGATAGGGGGTTTTTATGTATGTATGCGTATACACCTTCTAATTTATTATTTTGTAGCTCACAAATACTATCATGATGCTGCAAACAGTACAAATATTTGTTTAACACCACAGAAAGTGGGAATATCTGAAACAAGAAATTGGTTTTTCAGGGTATGAGATTAATGTACAATATTTAATATACTGCCATTCCAGATATTGTGATGGATTGATTCAATTTGTTGAACTAGAAATATGTAAGTCACACACAATGCAAAATGTCTTTAAAAATCCCCTAGATGTTCATGAACTACTATGAACTGCACTTCAGGGAACTGACTGATGACTCTGTAAGTAAAAAATGAGTTATTGTTTTAGACTCTATGAGGAGACAACACTAGAATACTAAACATCACATTTTCAAAGTTCAGGTACTAAGCATGTTTAGTATTTCTTCTCATTTTTCATTTAATATGATAGAGGTGGGGAAAAAGAACCATAATGAAGTTGTCCACAGTTCACTCATTTCTGAGTGATAGAAAACATGTTTATTCAGTTGGTTCTTTTATTTTCTTATTTACATGAAATATAAGCAAGACCTTTAATTAGAACCAATATTTCCTAAAATTTTAAATGAAGTTAACCTTAATTTTGACAAAATCTCAGAATTCCAGTGAAGTAATGAAATTATACTGAGTTTGAATGAATGATCTGGCTTTGGGTGTTAACTTATCTTTCTTTCTTTATTCTAATATTATCTTGAAATCACTTTTAAATCAATCCCATTTTCACTACATTAGAGTTGTCTAGCTTTCCAGAGCTTCAGCTGAAGCTTCCGTAATGTATTAAAGCTTGAGTTTTCCTTTTGGATTAATATTTTAACAATACATTTTTTCCAGTGCTTTAGCTGTTACTGGACATCCAAGACACTATGCTATTACTTTTAATTTATAAAAATACTCCAACCATTTTAGAAATTTCTTGGGTAATAATATAGTAGAAACTTTTCAACATATAATTTGTTAAGTGCTTTTAAAATTTATCAGTAAAAATCTCCCTGAATAAAACAGAAAGAAAATAACACATCATATTAACAATGAATATTGTTCTGACAGTTTTACATAGATGATAAACCACAGAAGAAGAATATAGTATTATGGAGTACATGCATTTTGCAGAAAGCACACACTGTGTGATGTTACCTGCCAGTGTAAGGAGATTTACAGTAAAAAACATGAATAGAAATTCATAAGCCAATTCACTGAGGGAATACCGAATGCAAAAACTACATAAAAATCTTATTAAGAACATGGCAACAGATATAAAGAAGTCTGCTGCTCTGCCTTAGTATGAACTAACTGGACCTAGATATTGTTTCTTATTTCCAAATATGTGTAAAAATAAACATGTAATGTTTAAAAAAAAAATGGAACTTGATGTACATAATCCATGATTTGGTCTTATTACAATGCAGAAACTGAAGTGTATTAGGATTTAAATGAACATTCACCTCACTGCGATAGCAGGTCAAACCTACCCACACTGCCTCTAAACTTCAATTATCCTAAATTGTAGAAAGTGTAGAACTATAGACACACTTCTAAGGAAACTCTTGTAATATAAATTATTCCTTCTATACAGACAAGATTTTATCACTGCCTAGAGAATGGGTCAATGACATTTGTTTCCCATGATGGAATGTTAATATTTTTAAGCAAGCATTTGAATGTTATTCCTATGAATTCATAGATTTTTGCTGTTTGTAGTTTCTCATTGTAATTATTACTGATTTCCATTAAAATGAATCATATGATTTTAATTTCTAGTGACATCTTATAATAGCTATGTTGAATTTCCTACGCTATATTTTTCCCTAGATTTTTTATTCCCTTTTGAAATTTCTACAATAATGTATGGATAGCAAAAATAATATCAGTGCAAACCCTGAATGTTCTAAGTCCTTCAGTAAAATGAGTGTTTCAGTTTTGACCTAGTATGTGAATCACAGATCCTTTCAGGATGCTTACACAAAATAATTACTGTTACAGTACTTGTGATGCATTATGAATTTTATGAACATTCTAGGGTGATTTTGGTGACATTCAATGGTTTGTTTTGAATTACGGCTAAGTTATTGTCATATTTTATAGGTGCTCTCAGATTGTCTCTAATATCCTGGAGATTTGTTATTCAGGTTTATGTTATTTTGAATTGGATCTTTTGGTTTTAGCTATTGATTTTCTCTTTCATTTAAAAGAAATTACTTGATAAGCACACACATCCTGCCTATCTTCTTGGAAGACTTTATTACTTGATATTACTTGATAATTCCATTGCATCTCCAGGAATTTGCTGAGAGAAACAGAAATGTCCCAAATTAGTTCCAGTCTTTTTCTCTTCCTTCCTTGGATTAAATGAGTCAACATAACCAAGAACGTTCAAAAGAACTGTTGCTTTACAGTTCAACAAAATCCATTTCTACTTTTGACCATTGCTCAACATCTTTTCAAATTCACTTAGAAAAGAATGGAAACAACATGACATGACTTACCCAGATGACTGATCTCTTTTGACTGAGTCATAGAAACACCACCTGTGATTGCCTATTGCCAGTCAATACCCAAACAAAGAGGGCCTGATCATAGTAAGAATTAGATTCTGACAAGAAAGAAAGAACATTTTACTTTGCATCAGTAGTTCTGATTGTTGAAAGAGTGGGCCACTGAATCTAAGCAGTAAACTGTTGTAGATCCTTTTCATTCTTTCAAGGATGCAGCAGTTCCCATAGAATTTGGAATTTCCTCACTATAAATAAAGAAACACAATAATGACTTGATTTTGTACGTGTGTTTTTCAAGCACTGTTTGTATACCTCTAGCATAGACAACACACCAAATATAGATCACAGTCTATCTGGTAAGGCATTTAGTACTTCTATATATATACATGCTTTATTTTTAAAGAACGCACACACAATCTTGTTGACATAATACAAGATGAATCACTTTTCTAAGTTACTTCAAACACCAAAAGTAAAATCTTTTCCAAAGAGCAGTTGAAAACCTAGTTTTCATTTAAAGTCTAACTACCTTCAAAATTAACTTTCATCATATATTATAAGCCAGTTTGCAATACACATGAATTAGATGACCAAAATGCTTTGACATTTTTTCTTACTGCCATTGAGGTGCATGCCTTGCATCTATTGCATTCCAAATTTATCTAAAAATGTCTATAGGAAGACACTACTCTGCATACGAGTCTTCACAATCTATACAGCGTATTTTATGTTGATTGCTTGCGTTACCAGATGAAGAAGAATTAATTGTTTGAATTAATATTCTGCAGGAATGCTATTATGCCTGTATTTTTTATTTAACACTTTAATAATAATCACAAACAAACTAACCAAAGCAAAGTAACAAAGAACAAAAAATGGGAATTAAGTGAAACTTACAGAAAGAAAAGGGTACTACAACTTTGCTCAAAGTTTACTTGACAGAGGAATTGCAGTCTTTGATATTTTTTTTTTCTTTACAAGGAAGCAT
Source organism: Sclerurus mexicanus (assembly GCA_013396755.1). NCBI lineage: Eukaryota > Metazoa > Chordata > Aves > Passeriformes > Furnariidae > Sclerurus > Sclerurus mexicanus. Next base: position 15,011 of record VWZF01000227.1, on the reverse strand, counting down.
GACAGTTCCTTAAGTACAGTGCTATTGCTGGTGCAGCTGTGATGAGGAAAAACAGATGATCAAGTCTTGTGGCAGCTGTGCACTTCAGATAATATACTACAGAGACGGATGAATTTGCTCAGAATCATCGGTCTAGAGAGAAAAATACGTGCTCACCCTAAGGACATTTATGTCATAAACTTTCATAAAACAGGAAAGAGTCTAGACAGATAGTTATATGAAGGGGTTGCTTTTCAGAAAATTTACATGAAAGAAAACAAAGGCATATGATACTTTTCATGTAAATCTGGTTCATATCATGTTATTAACAATAATAATGTTCTATATGTTGGACATATTGTATCATCCTTTTGCTATGCATAGAATTTTGAGGGTGTGCCTTAATCACCCAGGAAATTCACAACTGCCAGTGCCATATGAAGTGCAGAAACCTATAAGAGTAGCTAATCTTTTTCTACATTCACACTTTCAAAGCTACACAGATTATAACATGCAGTTTTCAGTTCTTAAAATTCTAGGAAAAAAGAGATATTAATCTCCCATATGATAAAAGCAAACAAATAAAACCAGGGAATACCAATGGGACCACCTTCATTGTCTGAAAAGATCCTACTCACAAAAGTTGTGTCAGATTCATTCCTCAGGGTAAGTCCTCGAAATTACAGTACATTTGATCTATTGATTGGTCAAATGAGGAATAAACACACCCTGTAGGGATATGAAGTTAATCTACTATATTTCTTCCAAGGAGATCTTAAAGCATGACTTCAATCATGGGTAAAACTGAAGCTAACCTGTCATGGGTTGACCCTATGGATTAACTGCAGCTGCCATGGAATAACTACACCTAACATTGCATTTTTGGCTTTTTATTCTATCCAGAACATATATGGTCTTACATTCTATTTGATATTTTAAAATAATTAGATATTCTCTTTTTGCAATAGAATCATAAAATATGTGTCAAAAAAACCTCTGAAATTCTAAGATGAGGATAGTAAAACGACTAGACCAAGAAATAACTTCAAGGTCACAGTCCTGTTTGGTAACATAAGACATTAAAACCCATGTTAAACACTTCATACTTGCCAGCTCAAGGAATACAGCCTCTGCTACTTATAAGGTTTAAATTTTATTTCAAATGTAATGAATAATTAATATTCTGGAGGTAGAAAATGCTCGGGAGGTGATCTTTAGCAGTCGAGTGAATAAGGACATTTAATTTGCCCATTACTTTTCTCTGCATGGATGATAGAAATGAGACATAAATTTAATACTCTTCATTTAATATTTCTTCCTACTGAAAACATAAATAAGTAAATTCTAGCCTGGCCATTAGGCAGTTGAGAACTTAAAGTTTAATTGCAGCATGAGGTAATTTACTGTGACCTAATCTCTATTACATCTATAGCTGTTACTTTTTCCAGTCATCAACATTTGGTACTTTGTATAACTGTCATTAAAGAAAACCAACCAACCAAACAAAATGCAACAAAAAAAAAAAAAAAAGAAGAAAAAAACCCCACATAGCTCTAACAATTCAGGTTTTACCAGAAATGTATGAATCAAGTTGTCAAGGCTATTTGGAGTTCAGTATGTGGAGTTCATTGAGAAGAACTTCTTCTCTTATTGGCTTAGCAAAAGAAAATCAATATATTTATTATGTCTGAAATTTCATGTTCAACTGATTGCAAATTTTCTGGTAGAATATGGTCAGAAAATACAGATTCAGTATCAAGTTTCCAGAAACCTACTTGTTTGAACTAGTTTTTATTCCACTAGTCCTACTGCCTTTATCAATGAACTTGGGTTCTCAGTGTCTGTAGGCATTAGATAACTTTTTAGATGGTTTGTTGTGATTCAATGGGTATGGATTGTTGTGATTAATTGTTGTCTGGTTGTCAAGTTTAGTCTACCAGACTTAAAACGAAAGCTTAGTTGACTTCTGGAACTCTGCTTGTTGAAAAGTAACTGCATTCTACTTGTCAAGTCTCTGAAAGTCTAGCAATGTAAGCATTTTTCTGAGGTAGAGCATTGTTTCATGGAGATTGTATTTTCATTACTTAATAGTTCTTTTCTATCCATGGATGCAGGAGGATTATGCAATTCTATTGAGGCACTTTATAATTTGTCATAGTGGGAATGGATTCACTTCAGTAAATTGATATTTTTTTTTCAGTTCAATTTTGGTTTGGTTTAGGGTTTTTCTTATTTTTTTCCCCCTAGAGAATCAACATTTTCCTCAGAACTTTTAAACTTTGTAGAAAAAATCCAAAGTAATTCTGTTATTATAAAATGCATAAATATCTTACACCCTCAAAAATATCTAAGTTTTCACTGTTTGCTTGATTGGTTGGTTTTTCTGGGGATTTTTTGACTATGAAGGAGATATTTTCTAGAAAACATTGCACTGGTGACAATCTTCCAGTCTTGGATTTGTAAATAAAACTAACCTCAGTCTGTGGCAGTGACTAGAAAATACACTTCTTTTTTTTTTTTTTTTCACTTTTCAGCATAGAATTCCTTCGTAAGACTTTATTATTTTTGGGAAGTGCCCTAATCCTACAATTTTTTTTGTGCCTGTATTTGAAGTGATGAGTTCGGACACTTCATCTCTCATAACCTATGCATACATCAGATATGTCTATACCAGAAAATGCAGTAGTAAGTAGAAGTCACAAAGTTATCTCTCAGCAAGACAGCTGGCCTGAATGATGGAGGGAAGATAAAGGTAGCAAAGCTAAGAAAGGACTTTCCTGAGGACAAAGTATTAGCAAAGACAATGAATACAGAACATAGGTTGGATTAATTTACCATGACAAGAGAAGATTTCAAGGAAGGCAGACAGTTAAATTACCTTACTTTATCTTCAAAACAAATGGCACTATGGCATTAAAGCAGTATTTCTGATCATAGCCCATAAATTTTTCTATAAAAAAGCATTTATGTCCATTCTTAATGAAGTTTGAGGTTAAATAAAATTCTGTTAGGCAGAATTTGTTAACAAACGTACTAAAAGCCTAAGATGAACATGAAGTCTTATTGCCAGAATGTCAAAAGAATAAGACATGTCCTGAAAGAGTATCTATAAAGATACAATAATTCTGAAATATGAAATATATACCAAATGTATTATGTTTCATTATTTTATGCACTGGCTTATTTTAGGTAACTGTATAGAGTTGTTCAATGTATTGGTTAAAATAGTATTACTTGACATGTTAAAATAACTTTAATCCAAACTATGCATTATCTGTCTCATTTAAACTTGCATTTAACTCAAAGCCTTGGAAATGAAAACTTGACAAATAATTATATGAAATATATGAAGACTGGACATTGCAAGAAGTGAGTAAGAATGAATTGAATATTTAATGAATGAATTGGCTTTGTACCAATTTCTATCAGTGCAATTTGCAGAGATCTCAATAAATGAATGCTAAGATATAAAACCACTGAAGTATGTGGCTTCCTAGAAAAAAACAAGCATTTAATCTAAATTGTAGCTAAAAAAGGTTTTGTTGTTTTTTAGGTTTGTTTTCTGGGTTTTTTTGGTCTCTTTTTTTTTTTTTTTTTTTTTTTTTTTAATGGGGGGGGGNTTTTTTTTTTTTTTTTTGAGTAGGTGGGGAGGGCGGGATTGTGAGTGGTTCTTTTTTTCCTTGCAGCTCTCAGGATCATCCTAATAAAATTGGAATTTAGCTGCAATATAAATTGAAATTTAATTCCAACTCGTGTAGTTTTTACATAGCAAAATTTGGTTGCTCAAACTGATCAGTAAACAGAAGGAAGTAAAACATTTGTTTTTGTTTTTTTTTAATTAATACGCATTTGTCAGATAACACTGTCTGTATGCTATCTTTTCTCAATCTGATTTTAATTATACTTTTGGGAGAAACACTGCAAGAAGGAACTAACTAGGTGATATTTTAGTACACGAAATAAAATGTTTAAGAAACACAGCTATATTTTGTAAATAAAACCTTATGAAGCTTAGTTGCAAATAGACACCAATGTAATTGCTGAAAATAATAGTTATAGTTGCACTCCATTAGACACTGTTCACTAGATAACAGATCTGAGACTCTGAAGATAACAAAACTGATTTCAGTTATACCTTCCAGCTATGCTTCCTTTCTGACTCAAAACTAAAAGTAGTATGCAACAATTTAGTCAAAACCAAATAAACCTAAAAAACCTCAGAGATTAAAGTATCAAAAAAAGTCTAAAACAAAACAACCCCAAACAGCCACTACAGCCCACTCTGTTTTCAAACACTTTATGATTTTACTGGAGTGTTTATAAAAAGCAGCATGCCACCTATGTTGTACATGGCCATAAACAATTTGTCCTTGGGTCAGGCACCATGTTTCCAGGAAAGCTTCTTCTCTATTAATATTAAAAGAAGAAGAGACAACTGGGACTGTTCAGTCTAAACCACCATGGAAAACAGAAACAGCACTATATAGAAAGGGACAGTTGAGCAAATATCTTACTGTAAATTATGCACATGATTAGGTTAGTCCTTTATTCTCCTTGTGGCTTCTCTACAAATAGATTGTGATTTCTTCCCATTTATTTTTTATTAGATTTCATCCTGTAAATATCCTCAAAAAGGCCTTATTCAATATATTTACACAGATTCTTGCAAATGCAATCAGTGTTGCTTCTATATTCTCCACATGACTCAAAGGGATTGTATTCCTTTCATTCTTGCTGTCTTCATTTCAGGAATAACAAATGGTAGATGATACAAGTCTCTCAATCTCTGCTTCTCTAAAAATAAAGGTGGGTGGTAACAGATTTCCTTTTTTAGTGAACTTAAGCTTACTGACTAGAGGCTAATTTTTCTCAGTGACTAAGGGAAGAAATCCACCAACCATCCAGAGACCCATGAATGCAAGTTACTCTTGTTTTCCCCTTACTACCCATGTTTGGTTGTCCTGCATAGCTGGCTATCATATTTATCCAGTTTCCCATTTCCTCCCTGGAGAAAAGATAAATATTTCAAATCTACAGGCCTTGAAACTGTTGGTACCAAGTATTTTAAAGAGCCAGCTAAGAATTCAAAAGACAAGGCATGCTCATTTTTCTATAGTCCTGGGTGACTCCAAATACTGCTAGGGAAATAAATGGCTTGTTCTTTAGGAGCAGGATGGCTTGAGCTGATGTAAGTCCTAGCCAATAATTAAAAAAGGTGATAAAATTTTCAGGCAAAAAAAAGTTACAACATAGCACCATAAAGAAAAAAGTCCACATGTGTGTGTGTGTGTGTGTGTGTGTGTGTGTGTGTGTATGTGTTTTGTTTTTCTGGGGATCAACACTCCTTAATCATCAGTAAGACATGCCCTCAGTTGATTAAGGGTGGCTTGTTGACATCAGGCACACTTGTTGATGACGTGTTTTTATTTAACAGTATGTCTTATAGCTGTTTCCATGGAGACTTGAACTAGACTAATATTAAAGTTTTCAAAATTACTTGGAGTGAATATAAAAGTAGTCAAAAACATGAGAAAAAAAAACATCAAAAAACATGAGAAAAAAACCATTAAAACTGGCAGAACTGCATCAGGCATATATACACAATGGTGTAGGTGAAAGACAAACAAGGTAAGTAGGGATATATAGATGGAGACAAGACCATACACACCTGAACAGCCTAACAACTTCAGTCCAATCCTGCAAAAGTATCTGAATTTCAAAAAATCTTTTCAGACAGTGTGGACTTTGTGAGTCTTACATTTTTTGGAGAAAGTCCCATCAAAATCAAGAAGTAGAAAGTAAAGATAACTAAAGAATAAGTGTAAATGAATCTGAGCAGAACAAATATCATGCAATATGGGATGCAATACAATGGGAATTAAGGGAAAGATTTCCAGTAATTTCAATGGCTTCTGAAACTGGTCCTTAAAGACATAAATGGAAAATTGCATATCTCTAATATACATAAATTGTATATTCATTTATTTAAACCTGAGCAATTTTTGGTCCAGATTGAAAAATCTTGTTCTGTATCAACATGTACTTTGTTTTGCAGAGCTGTGAGGGAAGAGCGGTGCTCACTGGGTAACTGTGATGAATATAATTTGTTTCAATAATTACTCTGAAGTTTAATGACTCTTATAAAATAATGAACAGTATCAACATCATGTGCCACACTTTAAATAATTTACTGCTTAATAGAATTTTGACAGAAATTCAGTTCACAAAGAGGATCCTTGATTGCATTTTAGTGTTGACAAGTAATAGTGAGGGACATACCCCCAAAGACTTACATGTTCATATGTAACACTCAGATATGTCTGACATATTTGACTAAAGAAAAGTAAAAAGGCATTTTGAAAATCCAGTTCTATATATGTTGTCACATAATTTTTGCTTTAAAAATTTATTGGCCTGTACTAAACACAAGGCTAGATAATTATAATGAAAATATTTACTTTACATGGTTCAACTATACTTTCACTGTCTATTTCAGTGTTTTGTTTGAAGGAAAAAAGTGGGTCTAAAGAAAAAAAAAGAGAAATAAGAAGATTAGACTGAAAAGTTTTTAATTTATTTTTTCTTAAAGAGTATTGGGTGTTGTTTTCTTCTGTAAAGTCATGAAACAGTTTAAGACACTTACATGAGAAATTAATAGTTCAGTAATTTCAAGTAATACAGTTATCAAACTGTACAGAAAGCATTCATTGAGCACATCTTTTTTCTCACATTTTTCTTCTTTTCACATGCCACAATTAATCTAATACATTAACTTTCCTTATCAGATAAAACACCTTACTCCTGAAAATTTTCATCTTAGTAGATCTTTCATACCCTCATAATTCAATGTTATTCTTCACAATAGAGTGGGAGATTATGAACCTGCATTTATTAAATTGTGTAATAGGCATCTGGAATATCATTAAAATTAAACTCCACAGAAGGGGTCTATTTTCTGAAAGGATACATAATTTTACAATGTAACACAAATCAGTGAAAGGAAAAAGGAAACAAAAATAAGACCAAAAAAGCATCCACTTTCTGATTAGGTTTGCATCAAGTAATATTAAATAAATGAGTTTGAAACCCTGTGAAAGAAATACTGAACTGCTATAATTTTCTAATACTTTTCAGCTATTACATTTTCTATGCTATTTTTAAAATGTTTTCCCTGCATCACTTGAGGCAAATCCTACATATACATGTGTAGAGGAGACATTCAGACAGAAGCTTATGTTCATAGAGGTATGCTTAGAATAGTCTTGCAGCATAGTTTCCTTAATCTGCATTTTTACTCTCAGTTCATTACATTTACTATCTTGGTGGCAACACATTACGCCATGATGCCTAGAGTTCTGTATTTGAAATCAATCATAAGTTTCCTGTTCCAAAATATAGTAGAAGCCAAACAGAACTCGGAAATGACCCCAGGGTACCAGTGGAAGGAGAGAGAAGGAGGAAAAACTTTCATGTGTACTTGTAGTGGTCCTTGAGGAAACTCTTAAGGGGAAATAGCTATTATCCACAGCATTGGATGTTTGAATAGGATCACTCTGGGGGAAATCTACAGGCTTTAAATAGACATAAAGAATTGCTATTCTCTTTAGAAATAGTTGTGAAAATACAGAAATGATTCATTGCTACCAGGACACAGCAGGTAAGGTTTGCCAGTAAAATTTTTGGAAATAACAGAATCTTCTGCACAAATTCTGGACTCCGACCTGAAACAGGCTTTTCTGCACCTGATTAAAAATTTCAAAGCTCTATTTGTTTATTTTCCCCCTTTTCCTATGAAATTTCCTTCATGATTTTGTTATGAGTTTTGGCATATAGTAGGAACAATTGTGAGTTTTTTGCTGGTTCAAGATTGAGTGGGTTATTCTGTCAAGGATTTTTTCTTGTCTTCCAAGGCCTGTAGTCTGAAAAGTAGAAATGGAAATAAATAAAAATAAAATGGAAGCTATTCAAACTGAAAACCATAGATGTTGAAAGAAATAGCTGTAATGTCATTAAGCAGTTGATAGAAGTTCCTCGTGACTTTTTTTGAAAATCATTATTTATCTAGAAAATGGATTATATATTCAGGCAACACAGGCAAGCCTTTCATGATAGGATGGTGAGTTTTTATCTAACTTACTTTTTCATAAGAAAAGTGAAATGTAGCATCTGTAAGATGTAAGATTAAAACCAATAAATGCCTGAAGGGAAAAGTGTTATATTTTCAGTGATCATTAGTAAGGCTTCTGAATATCCTAATTCAAAATTATTTACCATATAACCAAATGTTGCCAAGAAATGCTCACTCTTTTTCAAAGTGATTCATAAAATCATAACATATATGAATTTGGAGGGGAGGGGGAAAAAGAAAAAAATAACACACAACCAAACTGAATTGTGTTATAAAACTTCAAAATGGTACTTTCAGTGCCTCTGTTTCAATGAGCTGTTCCAGGAAAAGAGAGAATAATGCATTTTTCTGTTTTCTAGATGTCTGAGGTACTCCTGAAATATAAATTTGTATTCACTTCTCAACTGGTGATTATTTAATTATTCATGCCTTTCTATGAATAAAATCAAGATTATATCACCCACAATGCATTCAGCTGGAGAATACAATTTTTCAAAATAGATTTGTAAAGCTAGGTTTCCAAATGTTGTCTTAGACACTGACATATGGGTTTTAATACTTAGAAGTACCAAGAATTTGGCAACAACTTGCCGAGGGAGGGCACTGTTTAAATCTCTGTGTTTTGGAAAATCTGGCTTAAAAACTGCATGTGTAAATTCAGTTTTGGAGCTTGTTTTAAGTCAGTGACTAAGGAAAAGGTGTTGACTGTTATGTTGCATTGCATAGATAAGTATTTTATCCCCATTTTCTGCAAACTAATTTTTTTCAGGTTTTTGATTCTCTTTCCCAATGTTGTTGTGAAGAGAAGCTTTACTGCTGTCCTTATAGTTTGAAAGTCCATTTACTTTTAAAGGAATTTCAGATGCCAGATTTGCTACTCTGTAGCATTGGCTTTATCATGTAAGAACTAACAACTTTGTTAAGGATTTTTGGCCTTGTGATATCAATAGGACTTTGCATAACGAGGACAGTTTTTCAAACATATCTGAAGCATGAAAGATGTATCTAGGTATTTTAATAGAAGTTTGGTGCTTTACTAAAAATTTTAATATTTTGGCTTGATTACTTTCCTGAAATGTCAAAAGTGTGCCTAAATCACATATACAGTTCATGATGGAGTGCCTCCTAATATACCAGGCCACTGCCTATGAAGATTTATGAATTATTATTCAACTTGATTCTGTGAAAATAAACTAAATTGAGTGTTCTGTTTCTAAAGAAAATCTTGAGGAAAAATGGCAAGAAAGTACACTGAAGAGTGCACCGGGAAATGAGGAAGAGGCAAAGAAGGAGCTTCTTTGAAACACAGAAGCCAGTAATACATTTCAAAGCTGCTGAACCTAAACTGGATGGAAAGAAGTCTCATTCTTAGGAAGATATTGCCCTCTATTTGTAGGATTGATAGCACTAGTGCCTTAGTGTTATCAATCTATCAAAATTACTATGCTATCAAAATTACTTCAAGAGTTAGCTTGAAGTAATTTACTGGCAGCACGAAAGCAGCAGTTCTGGAGAAGCCTAACATTGCCTGAACTGGTATCAGGACTGAGCCTGCTGGGACTGACTCAGCAAGGACTGGTTGCATCTTTCTCCTTCAAATAACTTCAAACCCAAGTATTTTAACACAGTTATATTAGTCTTGTGATAATGGGACTAGTAAGTTTATTAGTCTTGTGATAATAACCTTAACAAGCATCAAAGAGGAAGGAATATGTATTTATTAATGTGGAATATATCTTTATTAATCTTTTTACACCCATCACAGACTGAGACCTTTCTCATCACTAGGCCGTCTTCATAGCCATGAAGGTGAAGAAAGAACCTTTAATATCTGAATTCAAATCTTCCTTATGCCCCATGGCATTCAGTTTAAAATAATAACTTTATGATTGGCAGTTCTTGTTAAATATGACAAACAATGAGTTTTTGACAAACAAGGGACTCTTATACTAGGGCATTATTGTCAGCAGTGTTACCTTTGCACATTTGCCCAAGGATTTCTTAATGCATAAGAGGACTCCAGCTTAAAATTTCAGCATTGTTTTGAAGCAAATCTCACAGCCTTCTCCATTTATTGGTCTTTGGTTTACATTTGTGAGTACCAAGTACTCCAGAGTAGACAGACAAAGCAGGAAACTTGACAGAGAAATCATCACTGTCTCCTTAGTAGGACTGACAAAAAAAAAAAACCCACAAGAAATGTGGTAACAACAAAAATGTTTGCTATTTTATTAATTTACTGTAAATAGTTTCTTTCAAAGACACCAGAATTTTCAAGGGGAAGATAAGAAAACCCTAAAATATTTTAAACTGGACCAAAAGTAGGATTGGGAAGACTACTTTTAAATGTGCAACTCCAAGATGAAAAACACTTTCAAATCAATCATGAGAGAGTATCTACAAATTCCCTGATAATTTTTTTTTAATTAATAGAGCATTGTGTGTTGTTATAGTAATATGTTTACTGAATAAGGGGATGTTTCATTTTTAACTTGATTTATGAGTTCTCCCGTTTTTGATAAGGAAGTCATAAGGAATTACTGCTGCTTTGGTAAAAAAAAAA
>VWZF01000224.1:203897-242278 GCA_013396755.1 Sclerurus mexicanus | reverse complement strand
TTACAATAAAGAAATAAACATAATTTTAATAAGATCATTTCGAAGACGATCTTGTCCCATGCTAAGAACACTTACTCACTCTCACTCTACACCCTAATTTTCTTTCTTCCGTGCCACCAGGCATCAACAAACCCCCTGACCGCTTCCATCATCTCTGTGCTCCTTTGCTCCTGCCTCACCCCTCACCTCTTCACTCCCCACCGCAGCATGAGTGCCCCTTTCCTTCAACCTACACCTACTACACAGACTTCCTGGTTTCTTCACTCAGGGATTTAACCACCCTCTTGTTCCTGAAGCAAAACACACTTACCTACAGCAATTCCTGGGGGACCTGCAATCAGACCCCCAACAAATGCCGAGGCACCTGCCAGCAGTGCCCCCCGACCGGAGTGTTTGACGGCAGCCTTCATCTCCTTCACCGCACTGAGCTTGCAGAGCAGCTGCATCACATCATCAACACGGCTGGACATCCTGGTGCGTTGAGATCCTGGAAAAGATACTTTTTGGTCACTATAACAGAGGCTAAATCTGTCTGCTAAATGAATTTTAGGAATAAAACTGGTGTTCAAGAGTCTGTGAGAGAAGGACAGAAAAGGTTAGTACTGTGAGAAAAACTGCTTTCTCTTTCACTTCTGGGAAAGCTCCAGGAAGCAACTTGTGGAGATTGGGGTTGGCTCCCTGCCAAACCCACCCATTGGCCACACAGATTTCCCCCCCCAAAGAAAAAAGTTATTGAAAGAAAATTGTATTAAAATATATATATATTCACATATATTAGTTATAGACAGTTAGATATTATGAATATACAGAACAAGAATCCCCAACAACACTAAAATGGAAAAGCGGAAAAGGGGAAGGGAAAAAAGGACAAAAATGGGTAAAAATAAAACAAAACAGATATACAAACTCAAAAACTCAGGGAATAGCTCAATAAAGTAACTAACAAAATAAACTTACTAAATTTCCCCCAAGAAACAAGTTCCTTCAGCTCTGCACGGCTGGGAGAACAGTTTCTCAGATAGGGCTCAGCTCATATAGATAAGAGAGAGGTCAACACACTGCGACCTGCTGTCCTCTAAGCACCTAAAAGGAGGAGAGAGAGAAGAACCTCCCCTCCTCTTCTTATGTATTCCTGATTACATAAAGCAATGGGATGGAATACTTCCTTAGTTATGACCCTGTTTCCAGGGAAGGCATAGACCAAAACCAAGGAAAGTAAACCACCACACAACTGAAGGTTACTGAAAGTACAAATGAAACTTTATAGTAGACCAGAAAACACTGGGTTTCACAGAAATTATACAGAATATTCTCCGTTGAAAGGGACTCATAAGGATCACTGTGTCCAACTCTTAAGTGAATGGCCCCTATAGGGATTGAACTCACAACCTCGGTGCTATTAGCACCATGCTCTAACCCGCTGGGCTAATCTGAGAAATTCAGATTCGACAGTATGCGGTATCTCTAATTCTACAGTAGATCACTTTTGCCCTGAGCAATTCTCACGTGTGTTCTGCATCACATGTGACTCCGAGAAAAAGACAAGGCACAGCCTCACTCTACCACAACCAGCAGATTATAATTGCCAAATCCATCAGGTATTTTCTCCCTGTCCTAATTCTTGCCACAAATCACTTGGTTGTTTTCCCCCATTGTTTCCTCTCCCTGTTCTGTTGCATGCTTAAGCACTTCCATGCTGATTTCTGAAGGTGGTAGGCTCTCTGTCACACCCAAAGAGCCTGAGGAAGGGAACAGGTTTCAGAAGGAGTCAGAGAAGAGACCTGAGACTGGGGATAAATGGGGTGCTCTGGAGACAGGCCATCAGAAATGCACGGGTGTATGTGTACAGCAGTGGGGACTCAGAGCAGACACACCAGACAACTCTTGTGTATGAGGAGGCAGAGACATGGGACCCTGGCTGGGTCACACACTGTGACATGTCCTCAACACCGGGCAGAGACCTATCCCAGGCACTGATCCCTCTGAGACCAAAACTTTTCCACCCTATTCACTGGCTGCTGCTGCTCATTAAGCAACTGAGGAAAGGGCTTGCAGAAATGAAAAGAGAAAAAATTACTTGATAGGATTAAAATTATAATTACATATACACAAGCAGCAGATTTCTTGTTGCACATGTAATGTCAGCACTGTAGAACAGAAGAGCATTTGATTTGCAGCCCCCAGAACACCTCTTAACCAAGTGTGCATGCAACACATTCTCAGCGCACACCATCCTGTCTTCAAGTCTTTCTTGACTAGACCTCAGTGCAAAGTGGAAGTGGAGGGGTATCACAGCATTTTTCACATCAAAAATTAACCACTGTGACAGCTACAGGTTTCTTTTGCACTAAAATGGCTGACTGCAAATCACCCACGTCACTGCAGGATCCAAGCACTGCCGACACTAAACAAAAGTCTGGTTTTTGGGAAGACACCACATACGCTCCATAGTGCCAAAGAGGCACAGTAGGAAATTACATCAAGTGAAAAGGAATAATGAATCCCAGAGGGAAAAAAAGAAAGTTCATCAGGAACTTTTAAAATAAAGAAATAAACATAATTTTAATAAGATCATTTGGAAGACGATCTTGTCCCATGTTAAGAACACTTACTCACTCTCACTCTACATCCTAATTTTCTTTCTTCCGTGCCACCAGGCATCAACATCCCCCCTGACCGCTTCCATCATCTCTGTGCTCCTTTGCTCCGGCCTCACCCCTCACCTCTTCACTCCCCACCGCAGCATGAGTGCCCCTTTCCTTCGACCTGCACCTACTACACAGACTTCCTGGTTTCTTCACTCAGAGATTTAACCACCCTCCTGTTGCTAAAGCAAAACACACTTACCTACAGCAATTCTAGGGTGGCCTGCAATCTGACCCTCAGGAAACGTTGAGGGACCTAGCAGCACTGCTTCCTCCTCGGGGTATTTAAGGGGAGCGTCCACCTCCTCCACCTCAGACACTTTGTAGAGCAGCTACTTTTTGATTGCTGGAACAGAGAGTAAATCTGTCTGCTAAATGAATTTTAGGAAAAAAAACAGTGTTCAAGAGTCTGTGAGAGAAGGACAGAAAAGGTTAGTACTGTGAGAAAAACTGCTTTCTCTTTCACTTCTGGGAAAGCTCCAGGAAGCAACTTGTGGAGATTGGGGTTGGCTCCCTGCTAAACCCACTCATTGGCCACACAGATTTCCCCCCCCACCCCCGAAAGAAAAAATGTATTGAAAGAAAATTGTAAATTGTGTTACATCAAAGCAAGGAGAAAAAAAGGAAAAGGAAGAAACATCATACATTCTCCAGAACATGCCATGCGAGTGGTCCACAGAGAAGAAAGGAATGGAAGATGTAACAAATCAGGTTTCTAATCACATCTGAGTTTAGAAAGGTATGAGTTTTGTTGTTTTCCTCCAAAGCCTAGGAAACCCTCTGCTGCAATAATGAAAATCTGCTTTGCTTTTATCTGTCTCATGTCCAGGGCTCCAGACAACCTCCCTCTCTCCCTTGGTACTGTAATACCCTGCTATGTGTGCTCTTACAGAGTCACAGCCATAACAGCAGCTGTTCTGGAAAAGTCTGCTTCATATTACAGTGACAATTTGAACCTTTCCTTCTTGACAACACCACAGTTTTATAACTTCTGAGTTCCTCATATTATCCTCTTGGTTGGCAGGAAAATGGTGAGCCTTCACAAGATCAAACAAGGCACAACTGTATTAAAAAAGAAAATGAATATGAAAGTAATACTGTAGCATTTAAATCCTTAAACAGAGCCACTTAGTAAGGGAAATTTTGCAACTTCAGAATGGCTGTTTAAAAGGAATGAGAAAAGGCAGCATTTCTAAAAGCAGGAACAGAATTCCAATTGTCACCTATTAAAACTCTTCACCTCTGAGCTCGAAGGTGTAAATAATGCAGTAGAAATGACCCAATTGCTACAGGAAGGCACAATAGCAGGATACTGAGATCCACTACAAGCAAAACATATGCTTGATGGCAAATCTTTTCCCCATTTCCTACATTAGATATTCATCAGGGTCTGACTTCTAATTGAATGCAAATAAAGAATATAACAGGTTTTTGCATATGAAGTGAAGCTATAGAACATCTGCCTCTTCACAGCCTTTCAATGTACCTTATGTGACATTAAGCAAAGAAGAGGTTTGCCTCATCAGCTTGTAGGAAATCGGTGGATTTGAAGCACAGTGTGACTGAACTAAATCATTCCACTGCTGCTGTAAAAGGTGTCGCTTTGATCTTCTTGTGCAGTCCTAGGTGATAAAATGCCAAGTTGGGCAAAATCAGTTTCAATGCCAAAAAGATGGACTACTGGTGCAGAAGGTCACAAAACACTATTAATTGCCTTATATCATCTCAGTCTTGAAAGATGATCCAAAAATATAGGCTGGTGCTTTGGAATAGAACACACACTGCTAGCTAGTGTGTCCCAGCTGTTAAAGGTACTGAAGGCAGAACCTTACCTGCAAATGGTATAACCTATCTCCTGCTCTTTTAAACTTTTTTACAGCAGTCATTCATTCTGTTTTTTTACTTCCTCAGGAGCCTAATTCACTAATTGTGCTTACTGGTACAGAGTAGTTATTTTGTGACCTTTTCAGAAAAAACCTACAGCAAATCTGAATGTAAAAGTCAGTGTCCTGAAAGTAACTTACACGTTTATATGTTATGAAGCAGAAATAAAATCCTGGCTAAAAAATATCTACACAAAATACCTGCAAGGTTTCCACAGAGGAGCTAAAAAGAAAAAGACAAACTCCTTTTGCAGAATGTATCTAAGAAAAGTGCATCTGAGGTTTTTTCAAACCTCTAATTAAAGGGCATACATAAAGTAGACAAATGTCAAAATCAGATCTATTGTAAATTCAATTAAGGAACAAAGGAGTCTAGAATCAAGGATGGATGACATTTGAAGGTGTCTGGAATAATATTAGTGATACATTTCCATGCTTGGTACTATTCAGTGGCATGAGAAACACGTACCATAATGTGTACTGGTGCTTGTGGCATCTGAGAATAGTAAATGTTCAGCTATGTGTAATTCTGGCCCCAAACATACATTACTTTGGAGACGCAGAGTAAGCACAAAGAGGCCGATTTCAGTCCCATCAGAGTCAAGGGTCCTTGGCTGACTTCACATCCAACCTTACACCCGCTTCGTGCGTGCTGAATGATAGCCCGAATTTTACAAAGCTGTTAGACTAAGTTTCCTGTTCTTCTAGGAACACAGAACAATCCTTTGCAAACTATGATGGGGCCCTTTGCTGCTTTCTGCAGCCCTCATTTTGGGAACCACTGCCTGAAAAATGTTCCAAATGACTGTGTCAGGAGTAAAATGATGTGCACTTAAAACCAGTAATGGGCATAATTTATACAGAACAGCTAATGGCAAATGACTTTACCTACAGCAGGGTGCATATACACAAGCACTAAAGGTAAGTGCCTCCACTGGAGTAGAGGGCACTGCCCAAGCAGGTAACTGAATGCTAGAATGGGACAGAACTGGGCAGCCCTTCTTCTATGATGAATTCCAGGGGATTCTTCATTCTGCCCTAAGCAGACAAGCATTAAGTTCTCAAAAGTCTGTTGGAAAGACTCACAGCAGGATGTGCCAATTCAACTACACCACGGAAGGATAAAAGGCCAAGACTGCTGCAGTCAGAATAAAGAACTGTCCTTAATTCCTGTCAAATAGTAACTGTGTCTGTTTGCTAGTATTTGAAACGTGTAAAATGTTGTTAGGGTACACATCCACAGCCAACCCTATTACTCTTTTTTTTTTCAGCCTATATTCCCATCATACCCATGGGGGATGAAAGAGAACACAGAGTCCACACCCAAGAGCAGAGGCCCAATAAAAGCAAGAAATTATAAAACCTACTGAAGAGATTTTCTTCAGAAAGATCACAGGTCTCATGCTTTACTTGTGGTCCATTCCTTTTCCAGCAGGTTCACAGAGACTGATCTGTCTGAGCTAAGTGATTTCTTTCACGTAAGCTGCTCATGATGACTACAGAAACCTCGAGGATTACAGTGCACAAACAATTGGAGAAAAGCTGCTTCAAATAATACACCCAGACAATGGGGTTGCCATTATGGTAGCAATGCAAAATATAGACAGGGATTTAAATGAAACGGGTGATAGCTGTATACTTTGGAGGGCTCACGTGTGCCAAATTTGGCAGCATGAGTGTTCATATTGCTTGTTGCTCCACCCCTTGAACAATGAGGCTAAACCCCATATGTGCAAGAGCACAAGCAGTTTTGCTAATCATGCTGCATGCAAAAGCAAAAAGACAAAGGAAACTAGAAATGCTTAGACCAGCATTGGGGAAATAATTAAGCATGAATGAAATACTGTATGTGGATTTGAAATGAATGTTCCTGGAAACAATTGTGCTGTTTCAGTTGTGGTGCTTTCCCCCCTAAGTTTCACAAAGTAATTTGCATGTAATTTAAATAAATACAATAAATTATTGCAAACTTTTTGGTTTTATTTACATAAAACAAAATGCTCATTTCCATTATTGTTTGGAATACCTGACAAGAGTGAAATGCAGAGGTCTGAGAGGAAACTTGCTTCTCCCCAAAGTATTACAGATTTCTCATACACGAGAGAACCAGAAAGCACAACCCCATCTTCAGCTTTGCCTTACACAGACAAGGAACACTCTGTACACGAAACAGAGATATGGGATCACTTTCTCCAGTTGAGCCAAGAAGGAGCTGTGAGCTGGCCCTGGGTTAGGCTGCCTTGTACCTGTCTGGGTTTCATGGCCCTTCCTGAACAAAACAACAGCCCCCACTGCTTGTCTGCTGGCCAAAGCTGCTTTTCCTGGGATACCTCAGTTCTTTGCAGCTTAAGCACACACAGAAAATGTCTCCCCTACAGCCATACAGAACTTGCCTGAGTGCTCACAGAGGACGCTCAGTACAGCTGTCACACACTGGCAGGTCAGGACACTGTTAACTTGTGTTTCTCTGGTGAATCCTCTGTTTCTCTTTGAGAACTCATAGGAGGGTTACCTTCAACCACCACAACTTACAATTCTGTTCTTCTGTACTATTCTCTGATGCTCATACTGCTTTCACTTTCAGTGTTATCCACACGTCACCGACTTGATTTCACCTCTGATAAATATTTGCCTTCCTTCTTGACTATGTAATTATACTTTCTCAGAGTCCTTCTCAAACCTGCTTTCTCCTCTCACCCCATCATGGGGTCAACAGCATCCAATTCAGAACCCTTGACATCCTGCATGTTCAGACATTCAAACAATTCAGACATTCAGACAATTCAAAAGAAATCAAATGACTGAGATACACAAATCCAGGAAAAAGTGAGAACACAGTAACCTAAAAAATTAGGAAGGTGCACATCCCTCTGCAGGATCATATGGAGCCTGTTGGCTACTGAAAACTAAATACAGGAACCATCACCTGAAAAACCAAGTGACCTAATGATCTGCAAAAGGAGGAATTTAATATATAGCATAAATTTTAGTGTTCTGGCTATAAGGCAGTAAATTATTATTTAAGTTTCTGACCCGTGAAGTCTGTCTGCATGTTTCCTCCACAATGCTTGTATTTACATCTGGTTGTTCTCTCCAGTCTAAATGGGAACCCAACAAATACTCTCCTCTCTTCTCACATAACCCTGGGCTGCTTTTCCCCATGATCTGATCTTAAATATGTCAAACATTATAGATTGGAAGCCAGATGAACTCATACAGATGTTCTTTTCACAGAGGAGTTGCCTGTAGTCTCAATTTCTAAGGCTGTTTTTTGTTTTGTAAACCCAGTTCCCATCTTGGATATGAAGGCATTTAGGTACTTACTTCCTGGACTTTGCTTACTGGAATCCTAAGATGTGCTTCACCACAAAGGAAGTAAAATTGACTGAGTCTAACTTCATGATTTCCAGATATCACTAGGGTGTGCTGTAGATCATGAAATTTCAGTAAAGCACAGTTAACAGGGAGAAATCTAGCTGCTATACTAAATATTTTAAATTAATTACAAACACATAACACTGACTCACATTCCTTTTAAAACAACATACACACTCAGGAGACATAATATAGCATCTTTAAAGCATTTTGGTACCCAGGCTTGGTCAGCACAGTGTGATACACATCAGAAAACTAAATAGAGCCAGGCAGATAATCACACACCTAAACTGCATGTAGATGACTAAAATTCAGGCATGCAGTCTGGTGGGAATTGAAAAAATGGGATTAGAACAAATATCCATAATAAACCAGATAACAAGATAATAAGGGATCCTTTGTGGAAAACTCGTTTTGAAAAAAAAAATAAATTATGAGACTATGTAAGTCACTGAAACTCACAGAGGTAAGGCTGGGAGGTGCAGAGTAAGGGGATGAATTGTAATTATTTATACAAAATAATTTATATAAACAATGGTGCTGAAATTTCCAGTGAGAACAGTGGGACCGGGCCAAATTCATCACAGGAGACTGTCATGTCTCAGGTATGAGCACCTTCCTCCTCTTGCACCTGTGACCTTCAGCCTTAGGAAAGAAAGGTACACCCTGGCACCCCATCCTTCAGCGCCCATCAGCTCCCAGGACAGCCATGGAGTGGTGGTGGGATCACGAACCCAGCACAGTAAGGATACTGAATCACAAGGGTTTTTAAGCACAGCTAACTTTAAGCAATACTTACACTAACAACCACAGACTCAAATGCAAATTTAAGAAGAAGCACCTATTGAAACATGAACCAAAGCTTAACTGGGGCCCCAACTGTCAAGACATATCCAGAAGGCCATGGTTAGTGGTAACAGCAAACAGAGTTATCAAGTGATGCTTCTGCGATCTCTATGAACTGGGTTTGGTAGTCTTACACCAAGAACCACACATTCATTATTATAACAATTTGTATTACTATTTGCAGCATCTAGGGAACCCCAATCAGGGCTCTATTGTGTGACAGACTGTACAAGCACACAAAAATAGGATGGCTTTTATAATGAGTACATCACAAGCCCCACAACCATAATTAACATTGATTAGCATCGATGCAAACAGCATGGGAAGACAAAGATTGAGCCAGTTTGGAAGCTGAGGTACTCTCTCAGCCTGTAAGGTGGCTCCTCTGGTTCCCAGCTGCAGGACAGAGCGGAGGCTGTTTCGGTGGGGAAGACTGCAGCCTCCAGTGCTCCCAGGACCACATTCTAGGACACGGGATTCAAAGAGGCATCTTTGTCATTTACTAATCCAGTTTCCATCACAGGCAACTACATGGCAACCACCACCATCAATTCTGATCAAAAAGGACAGTTGGCAACCTCTGATCCACTCAATATACCAGAAAAGACCCCAAAAAGCCAGATCCACTTAAAATAAAATCTCAAAAGAGTGACCTTAATGGATATGGGACGTGTAGCTACATGTAATAAACTTCCTCCAACAAACAGCCCTTGCCAGGTCTGTAACTACCACATACATCTTCTGGCCTAGGTCCGTGGCATTTTCCCAGGTTTGCCTTGGATACTAAAGCAGTTTTCCTTTCTAACTGTGGTAAGAAGTGTCAACAGCTCTGTAAAGCCAGCAAAAAGGGGTAACATTTTGAAATGGATAGTGTGAAATCATAGGGCTGAATATGTTGATTGTGTTAATGAAATTACCTTCCATAACCAAAGTGAGATTTCAGGCCCAAAGCCTTCCTATGAACACTCCTCTCCTCCAGAATGTTTCTGCACTTTCGTTGCATAACCTAACAAAACACAGACACCTGGAAATTCACTGCCACATTCAGCACCAGGGAAAATATATTTTGCTACCTTTCCCATGTCATAACCTAACCTGCAGTCCGGTGTCTCTTCAGACTTGCTTCTTTTTACAAGAATCCTCACATGCATTAAACTGAACATGTATGTAAATATTTGTAGGATTAAACGGCAGCCACAATTTCAAATGCAATTAGGATAAATTTGCATGCTCAACTGCAGTTGGGGTCCAGTGTTTTGCTATTTTTTGCTGTTCTGGTAAAGTTTCTTAATTTATTTTTTTTCCTAAGATACTTACTACAATTTCACTCAAAGGGAAATGAAACATAATTCTATAAAGCCTAAAAATAAACTTGGATCTGCTAAAAAATTCATCATTTCACTCCCAGGCTTCCACCAGCTGGGCTTGTCTGCTTTAGGTTTGACACCCCTGAGAGCTACAAGCATGACTTACAAAGATGAGCAAGTTTACATGAGAATGATTAAAAGATCAATTTTTTTAATCTTTTCTTTGCCAGAATACTGTTCGGGGCACTTATTACTTGAAGGCATTTATTTTTGGCAATTCCTCACTCCCTTTTAATACTGTACTTATGTTATTTGCAAATTTGGAGAGGTAATATCCAAATACATATGCTGCTTTACATGTACTTCTTTCAGGGTTGCTCATTACATTCGTTAAGCTATTTAATTCTCAAGGATCTACTGGAGATACAGTGAAGACCCCCTGAACACCAGTTAAGAATAAACCTGTAATGAGAATAAATTACACATGCATATCAATTGCTACAAGTCCTGTAAGGAGTGAGACCTTTCTACATAAACATCTGCTGCAGAATTAAATCTGATACCTTAATAGAGCTCTCTCCACCCAAACCAAACAATGGAAGTGTAACAGTTACCCGATCAGTTAAAAGAATAAACCTTTTAAATAAATAAATTCGAGCTTCACCAATTTATGTCACTGTGCTACTTAAGGCGAAACCTTTTAAAGGAATAGATTTACTGTGCATACAGATCTCCACTGGGTATGTGTAATTATGCAAAGGAAAGGCATTACTTTTAAAGTGGATGAATGGCTGATACTTTTTGATTTACTGCTAGAAACAGAAAAATGGTAATGGCATGAAATAAGCATTTGCAAAACCGTTTTGGCAGACGGAAAATGTTTGATTTACCTAGGGCATCCATCAGGTTCTATATTTTAGATCAAAGTAGATAAATGGAAAGGCAAATGGATATTTGGAAAAAAAATCTACTGCCTTTCTGTCAGCCTTGCAAGTAAGTTAAATGTTTGGATGAGGAAAAAGCCCAAGGCTCTTTGGATGGAAGGAAGTAATGATTCATCACTGCTCTGGCAACCACAGTGTTCTGTATTTACCTGAAAAGGTGACATGGAAGTCGTTGTCACTTTCTCGTTCTGGGCTTGATTCTTAAAGGTGATTTGAAGGCAGTTGGCAGAGCTCAGCGTTTCCACCTGACACTGGAAATAGACAGTGCATATCTGGGTCATATTTTCCTCTCAAGACCTAATTGTTCACTCTGTTTTTCTCTCCTCTTCTGGTTTGAATTTACATTGGTGAAGAAAATGTGTTCCAGCTAAGACATACACCCCCAAAACTGAAAACTGCTGCCTTCTCAGATCCTGTTGAAGTCTGTGCTATAGGAAAGCACACTGAAGGTGGGGCAAGGCTTACTGCACAATTACCTGTGACAAGTCAGGAGACTGAAAAAACCAAAAATCAGCTTCTATGGCAGAATTCTTCCTAGAGGTTCCCAGTGAAAAGCATAACTTCTGATTATGCCATGATCCTCCTGTGCCAAAATGCATCACCAGGAGCTGTGTAGTGTGTGCATCGTGTCCAACCCTTAAAGCATCCCCAGCCCAGTGGTACATGTGCTGCACACGTGGTCTGAACATGCAGAGTTAATCCAAAATGTTTGGGACACATCCAATTTGTTGTGCTTGTGAATATCCACAGGAGGGCACACGCACGGGAGCCCCAGCCACACGGGATGTGCTGAGTGTGCACACCACGTGCAGTGGGCATTGCCAGTCAGTGGCAGCTTTGCTGCACGTGCGCAGTGGAAAGAATTTGCTCATGTGCTGAGGAAAGGCTGGGATTACTAGACATCTGGAAATCTTACCAAACATACACAATCCTTGAACATAACCTCTCGACAAAATGTCTGGTGTGGCAAGGACACATCTGGAGAAATTAAACATTTGTCCCTCTGCCCGCTCCATCAGGAAATAATGGAGAGGAGGGTGTGGCCTCTCTAGCTCTCTCCACAGTATTATGAACATGAACAGTAAATCCATCAGCTACTTTTGCATCCATTTATTCTATGGAAGGGTTGCCCAGCTCTTAAAAAGGCCAAAGGCAAATCAAAACTCACATATCTTGCCTAGACAGGTAAAAAGCCAGTAGGACTTACAATTACACAATAACAGGGAGTTGTCTGCTCTGTAGGATGCTTATTTCATACAATTGTCATAACAAAATAAGCAGATATCTGGTCCCCGCTGATTTACATGGCCTGTATTTTTAACTCAGCACCTTATCCTTGACCACTGAAATGCCAGCCCTCATACAAAAGGATTTACATACACAGCTCTGCAGATGAGTTGGAAGCCAACACATCTTCATACCAGGCTCAGCGAGCAGCACCCAGACCCTTTTGTGCTTATATGCCTTTGAACCTTCCCTCTTCTCTCCCCAGGCTTATCTTTAGTTATGTCTCTCTGAACTAACAACCCCACTACAGACTTCCACATACATAAACTTTTAAAATCCAGACTCCTGACTGTGAGACCACCAAATGCAGGATACACGTGCACCTAAATGTCAATGTGCCTCTGCGAGCTGAAGATTTGTGCACATCCAGGGATCCCTGAAAGTTTTGCACTTTGCAGAGAAAGCCATTGCAAGCTTCCATGCAAGGAATAAAATAAACATTAAAATATTGAGCTAGAAGTAAGGCCAGACCATATTTCTCTTCTTGTAATAAATCAGCACTATATGTATATATTAAATCCAATCCCTTGATGTGTCCAGTTTCAGTGATAAAAACTTAGTGAGCAGGGCAAAAGTTATTGGGTAGAGATCGATATTCTTGCTTGTTGTCCTTGATTGGCAATAATGTGATGCTTTCTCCTTGACTGTAAGAGGTGCTTTTGTGATTTGGGAGCATAAAGAAATTCTGTACTTGACAGATTTATATAGGAGGAATACGCTAATATCCTTTGACCCGCTTAAGAATAAATACGACCTACCAAATTGTCATTTTTATGGGTATTTACAACTGAGGCACTTTGTAAACCTTAGAACTAATATTTCCCAAAGGAAATCTGTGCTCTCGAATCTTGATAAATTATTGAAAAATACAAGCCACTACCAGCCCCACAAATTTTCTCTTCTATTTCTCCTATTTTTAGTTACATAGGAGTTGTCAAAGCAGATTGGACCACTGATCTATTTCACCAGGTATGTTGCTGCAGCTGTGCTTAGTGATTCAGAGGAATCCTGTAATATTTCTGGCTATTTGATCAAGGCAGTGTAAAAAGAAAAGTATTTCCTGAAACTTGAAGGTTTTCGGTGCACATTGAAATATCAGCTATGTAATTCTCAAATTACTGTTAGAAGAGTATTACAAACTATAATTTCCACAGCCCAAATGCCACCAGCTGCATTTGCTGTCATGAACTTATCAGCTGATAGTGCAAGGAGTAGAATAAGCCATCCCAGTTCACCCAAACTCCAGTGCTGTCTTGTGGGTGTAGGGCAGATATTCCATAAATTTAATAACTTTTTGCTGACCAACTGCATCTTTAGTTTCCTAACTCTGCAGGCCAAGCGACCCAGAAGTCTTCAGTTGATGGTGTATCTCAGCTCCACTTCACCTCACCTACCCACCCGCTTGCCACACGTTTCTTCCACCACATTTATGCTGTGTCTGCCCACAAAAGCTTTCACAAAAGACAAACTAACTCCTTGCAGAAGAGAGATGGAAACTAATGAGATAAGGACCTTTGCCCTTCAGAATCCTTGTGAAGATGACAGCACAACTATACTTCTATAGTTTGGTCTTAAGGAAACAGAAGGTTTTGACACAAAACTGATTATTAATATTGTCATCCATGAGAGAATAGCTGAAAGCTATTTCCTTTTATCCTTATTTGCCATCTGAAAGTTGACAAAAAGTCAACACTACTCTGGACAGTATCTAAGACATGAGACTTAGAGAAGCTTATAGTTTCACCTCTTGGTTATATCCCTGTACAGAAGCTCTCAAAGACTTTCAATACATCAGATTTTGACTAAAGCATCGTGATGTGGCACTCAGCTCTACTTTTACTCCATTTCTAAGGGCAGCTGCTTTTCTATTTTTCTTTGCGCATCTGTGGACAACAAAATCTTTTCTCTACCACAAGAATGTCTTCATTAAGTCAGTTTCTGCCTTCAGCTTATTCTTAGGCTTCTGCATACTATAATCTATGTATATGCACAAGAAAGGCTTGAGAAACAGACTGAATAAGCAGGAAGCTGGAATAAACAATGAGGCAGGAACTGCAGGAAACTTAAGCATCTTTGCTTGCCTTTACTGTGCTGCCTTCCTTTTCATCCTTGTTTATTGCTGAATTTGGGATTCCTCCAACATTTGTATGAAATAGCATTTCAGTGTCCTTTGTTTTGTGCCCCCTTTCTGAGAGCAGCATGACATGGCTCATCTAATGCAGTGACTGTGGCACAATGTCAAACAATTCTGAGTTTCACTGTCTTGAACACTCGTTCTCATATCACGTTTGGCAAATTTAGATATATAAAATTTCTTGTCCACTTAACTTACATTTTGACACTTAATATTGTTCACTAAGTAATAAAAAGGTCCTAAGTGGCCACCAATTCATCAGCTCCTACTCCCCACTCTGGATATTCCCTCTCCCTTTGCACAGGTAGTAAGACATCAGCAAAAATTGCATTTTAATATACAAAATGCTCAATAACCCGGTAATCCACGTAAGAAGCAGCATCTCTGTCCCATTCATTTTAAGAAGGGTGATGTCCTTTGGAAAAAGAAATTATGAAAGACTAGTGCTTGCTGTCTGACACTGAATTTACTTTGTGAAACAATGAAAATCTGACAGAGACAGAAAGGAGGAGTTAAACATAGAGAGGGAGTAGTAGTTTCAGTCCAAGTCAGAAAAATCCCTTCTTGACACCTTGAAAAATACCTGGTATCAGATGAACAAATTTTTTAATCAAGATAATTACCCTCACACATCTTTTCCTATCCTTAAGTGTTTAACAAGGCACATCTTGGGTTCTCTTTAGCTCTACTACTTCTAAAGCTTTAAACTGTAAGCAAAGAAACATATTATGTTGTGAATTGCAACCCTTATCCCTCATGTTTGCATTGCAGAAAGACTTTTTTACTCCCTAAAATTATCTGTGCTTTTAAAGATTAGGGTGAAAAAGCATCTACTACTCTCAAGATTTCACTAGAAACCATGTGGCCTTCCTTTTAGTTCAGCTGCACCAGGGAAGGTTTAGGTTAGATATGAGAAGCATCCTCACCAAAAGGGTGGTCAATTCTACTATACATGATGGCATTTGAGCCCCGAAAAAAGAATATCTCAGCCCAATACTCCACCCTTTCTGAAAAATATCCTTTAGGTCACAGAGATAAGCACTGCAAATGCACAAGAAAAAAGCCACAATCAGTTCTGTTCCTAAGCTCAGCTTCCAAGCTCCTCAGCACAGCGAAGACTGGATGTGACATGTAAAGGTTTCCTTTTGAAGATACATCCATCTAAATCTCTTGAGGCAAGGAGCTGTGAACTCAAACCCTGGATTTTTCTACAGGTACCATCTCCCATACTGCCATAATTATCCTGCAAAACATCAGCTTTCACTTAGGAAAAGATGTCTCCCCAAGCACCCAACAGCACGGGTGATCTTGGAAACACAAACTGGGTGCAAACTCACGAAGTCTTAGCTGAAGAGACTGCAAACCACCTGAAACCACAGCAAACGCCCCCATTCACTTCTCTCAGGAGAGCCGTGCAACCTGGCGACTCGTCATGGACTTCAAGATTTTGCTAAAGCCAAATATTATGGTTTCCTTTGCCCTTCCTCCCCTGCCAGGAGCTGTCTGCAAGTTCTTCACACCCCTCAGTCTCCCCACAGCGAGGAGTGTGTTGGAATAGGTGCAGGAAACAGGAACTGGACTCGAAGTTGTTGTAATCAGGGAGTCTGCAGAGTCAAAGTAATGGGATGAAAGAACACCCTAGAAGCTGGGTCAGCTGCCAAAATGACACTTAGGAAAATCTCTGAAAATTATCCATAAATCTTACAAGTTTATATATTTTCAGCACAAAGCTAGGCAGGAATACATTTGTCTTATTAAGTCCAGATAAAAATACTTGGGTTTTATGAATGGAATGAGTGTTTATGAAGATAAATACATTGATTTAAACCACAAAGTCTATAACTACCAGTGAGTTTTATTTACCTATAATTTCACTAAAGAGACCCCATTTTACTAGGTATCTTTCCCGTCCTAAAGGTGATGCCGAATCTTCATGCAAAGTCATTTTGCTACACAAATGGACACTTATGTTCTCTCTGCTGGGTCAGAAGTTAACAGTAGGCACCACGCGTGAAGTCTGGGTGGGCAATTACTGTTGTATTTTCATAATTTATTGTTTTTCTTTCTGCTCACCACAGAACAGACACAAGGATGAACAGTAACCATGCAAGAGCAAAATCTGAGAGAAAGAAGAGATCCAACAAGAAATGGAGGCCACTGTCTGACATTTTAAAAGGGCAAATTGAGAGCAATCAACACCCAACAGAACGCTCAATGTAAGATGAGGTGATAGCTTAGGATATACTTAGGATAGTGTAATGAGGCTAACAAGTGCTGTGTGTTTTAATGTAAATTATCACAAGATAATCTCTTCACATATTTAAGTGATGCACTTCAAGGTAATTAATACATATTTAATAGAAGTCTTCTTGAGCAGCTGTTATTTACTTCTGGAGTTTCTACACATTAGCACTGCCTGCTTTGTTCTGCTCTGAAGTTGTTCATGCTCCGAAGTACTTTAACAACTTGGGCTGTATAAAAATTGAACAGTCTTCCCAAAAGAGACAGGCTTTCTGATAACTTAATATTTTCACATTAAATATTCAAACACTTTCTGAACAAAAGGTCAAATTCTACTTACAGCATCTGTGTGAAACAGGCAGGCAGATGCTTAATGCTGCTAGACAAATACTTTTGGCACAAAGAATGATATAGAACTGGCGATCAGTCACATTTTCGTGCTTTAAAATCAGCTTTCCTTTACTTCTGTTCCCTAAATTCTTCACTTACCATTCATGTGTAACAATACAGACCCAAATTATGGCCTGGTCCTTCCACAAGTATTACACAGTGGTGTGTGAAATGAAATCCTGACAGTGAAAGTGCTGTCTTACAGCACTGATGGCATGTTATTACACCAACTCATTAGGGCTTCTGCCTTAAGCAACTACTGCATGTGACATCACTGCCTTTAGACCTTGCCTATGGCACTGAAGAAATTCTCACTTACCCCTGTTTTATTCAGATGAAAATCCATTTGAGTTTCAGGCACTTCTGAGTTTTTAGGCATAAGTAGAAACCATTCAAGAAAAGAGCTGGTGACATGTATTTTACCACTCTCGGTGATGAATGTGTGACAACAGTCACCAGTTTCTTTGAAAACAACTTTCATCACTGAACAATCCTTAGCACTGTAGCAGTTGTAGTTTTCAGCTGACTGCCTGAAGATTTTTACTCTTCTTATGGCTGGCTAGTGCTCATTGCTTTCATGTCAGCCTGTCTAGCTTACAGGTTTACTGAAAATACCTTTCAAAGCTGGCAACAATTGTATTAGTACGTGTCTGCTGGGACAACCTTCATTAAATCTTCTATGCAATGATGTGTGGAAACATATGCAACGTATGCATTTTAATCTGGTCCCAATCACTTGTCCCCACTGTTCCTCTTGTACCAGGAGGAGCACTCCTCTGCCCTTACAGCAGTCAGGAAACTGATCCTAGCTGAAACATAACCCAGTCTTGTACCAGCCACACTCATGGGACTGCTGGGTGGGGAATTAAGGTCATCTTCCTCATTCCTTGCATCTGCAGCTCCGACTCCAGGCTGCTGGTATAGGCAGTGCAGTATTATTTAAGGATCATACAGCCGGTTTCTGAATCTGTCTTACACACACTTTACCTGGTAAATATGCTGTGGCTGAATAAGGACTTCTGTGTATTGAAACTGTCAGTGTATTTAGGAGAAAAAGAGAAAAAAGCCATGGTTGTCACAGGGTCTAAAGAATCTCTTTTCCAGCAGGTCAACACATGAAAAGTCATTTCATTGCTTTTGATGGGAGTCATGTGGGAGGACTGACTAGTTCAGAAAACAGAAACCCAAGAAGACAATCTCGAACTGTGATGTTCTAGAATCACCATTATGTAAACAGAACTACATTTCTTGAAAGCCTTTCTGCCTTTGGAAGGAGGATGCATCTTTTGTTGAGAGCAGCATGGACACTCTGCCAGCTGACACAAAAAATGTGGTTGTATACTTGCTTTGATATTTGCAATATAATTAGCATCAGTGGAAACTTGATGTCTAGATGTCAAGGAGAGAGGGAGATCCCAGAGGGCAAACTTCTCTCCCAGTCCCAAGGAATGAAAACATTTACCCACATTTTATACAGACGTGACATAGCAGGTATTCTTTGGGTTCCTTGAAACATCCCTAGGGCTAAAAGATCAAATTCAGGAGCAATCTCTTAAAACATACGCAATGAAACTAATATTTTCCCTCTACATTTTACAGGAAAAATGAAAATTCGTGTTTACCTGTCAGCTTTGGTAGAAAGGTTTCTATCATACTTATATCTCATGTATTGGAAGGAACCTGGCAGGTTTTAGCATCACTAATGTTAGTCTGGAGAGGTTACAAAGCTGTAGGCGCTTGCTGAAAAATAATAAACCTTTATTAAAACTTCCAATTTTTGCAAAAGCATTTTGACTAAATTCCAACTCTACTTAAAATATAATTAAATATTTACATTTATTCCCTAATAAGTACTGTAAGTAAATCAATATCCCAATTATCTTAAACTTTTGTGTGTCACACAATTACTTCATTTTTGTAATAAATGCACAATTCTAATGAAAAAATAATGATCTTGAACTTTAAAAGAGCCCTTCATTTGAAGAGATGAAAGTGCTGTACATCCATTCATTCATTATGTCTTACAGCCCCTGTGTGATGTAGGTAGTATTATCATTTTACAGATGGGAAAACTGAAAGGCTAATTAACTTGTCCATTTTACAACAATTTTAGCTGTAAACTTAGGGCATCCTATTGTACTTAAAGGCAAAAGAGAACTCAGCTCACCTGTGATGAATATTTACTAAAAATTCTTAGTTTTAGGACAGAACATATCACACAAACCTTCCGGACTGGGTTTGCATCAGTAATGGCTTTGAGCACCGCAGGAACGTGCTGCCTAGAGACAATCATCAGGGCACCAGGTCACTGGAAAGTGTCACCGTGTTTCCCAGCCAGTTCTGGAGATGATGTGCATTTTTATTTGATGACATTCACCATTCAGCCACACACTTGTGCTTTAATTCTGTACAATGTACCACACTGCGTTTATACACGTACACACACAAACAAATACTGTTTACTGACAAACTCATTCCCTCAGTGTACTTATGTGTTCCATAAATTTCTTTACTCGGTCAGGATCAACAGCATTTGCCCAATAACCTTCTTTCTTGAAATATGAGCCAATTATTAGAGCACTTGCATCCAAGTAATTCCTCACATTTTCCAGAGTCACTCCAGACCCAATCAGCACAGGAATCTTCACAGCGTTCTTAACCTCTGAAGAGAAGAAAACCAAAATTAGGGTTAAGTCCTGTCTTTGAAACTCTTTATCAATAGACCTTTACTAATTTTTCAACAAAAACAGTTATAAAGAAATTAATGATCACTGTATTTATTACTTCACTACAGAATGAAACAAGTTCTCTAGAAAAAAACACCTGCAGCTCTACACAGCAGTTAAGAAAAAAGAAATGTCATTTTTTTGCATTATGTTCTGTGAAACAATATATTTGCTTGTATGAAAGACAGCTGTGATCACACAGACACCAGTGATAGCTCCAGCTAGCTTTCAATAAAGCAAAAGCTAGAAAGAGAGGTGGTCCTTATCAGTACTGCAAATGACAACGGAACAAAAAAGCCACTTATTTTTCCTATATCCAATGTTACTGAATCATCTGACCTTTTACCTGCTCCAAAAGGAGAAGCAGAAAAAATGGGGCTCAAAATACTACAGAACCATTTCATCTGTGAGGCACAAGGGTGGATTCCAGCCCGTGGTTCTGGTGAGCACGTTCACTGTGACATGTGTGTGTTCTGACAGACCTGACTGTGCAGAAACTGCTCTATTGGCTCAGTTACCAGAGGTCACATCTTCTGGAATAAAACCGGAAAGGGATGGTTGTTCTGAGCATGGAGAAGTTTCCCATAGGTAAATGAAATGTTATGACAGTATTTCCTGCAGAACTTGGGTCAGTACTAGCCCGGGGGGTGAGGGTGGGACAAGCCCCGTTCAAGAATTACTAAAGCATCCTTCTCATCCTCTCATTTCAAACTGACCATCCTAAGAGTCACTCATAGGGATGGATTCTTCATCCCTTAGAGGAACATTGTTAGGCATTATTTCTGACCTTTAAAAACATATAAATCGACTTAATTGGTGATTATCTGATGTAAGGCGGTTATAGCTTGAGGTAACTAGAGAAAGCACATATGCAACAAATAAAAGCCTGCTTCAAAACACTGCTTAAATGAAGTTTCATCAGAAGCCTAACTTATTAATTATGCTTCAGGGAAGACTAATTATTTATCACCTTCCTACTTCACTGAAGAAAGGGGATCAATTAAAATGCTCTTGAATCTCTTTTTAGGTCACATGCCCTACCATTTTTCCATCTAGGAACAATAACTCCTTCTTAAACACATTTTTACACAAAAATGAAACCATTTCACACAGCCCTTCCTGAAAATGTAAAACAGATCAGATGGATCATGCTTACATGATTGAAACTTTAGTTATTTCTATGCATATTTGATATTCTTAGTCACTCTGCTTACAGCGACAAAATACTTAATTTTTAGTTATTTATAGCATTATTACTGATATCCTGTTCCAGAAAAATCAGAACTTTCTTTTTTTTTTTAATAATATCCATGTGGTCTGAGCAATATCCTATCTGCTTTGCACCGATACCAATGCAGAATTAAGGTGCTACAACTGACCACAGATTTGTGCAGCGGCACTTGAACGTATCCCCAGAGGAACCGTGCCTCAAGTCAATATTTGTTTTTATGACAAGTGCGTAAGGCACAGTAGCAGGCAGTGCATTCATAATTATTGCACATCAGTGGGAAAAATGAAGAGCCAGATAATTAAACAGAGCATGTTCACACGGGCCAGGGGCAAGAGCTCAGCCCCGCGAGGCAAAGAGAAAACGCAGTGACACCTGAGACTGGTCTGAAACTCTACAACACCCCAAAGCCTTCCAAAGCAGTGACAGATCCAACTGCTGCTGCGATCCACACACGACACGTGGAGTCCACACACACCTCCCGCGCTGGAGATGTATGCACACTGACAATGTGAGGAACGGCAAAGGGAGCGCTCAGTGTGCACTGCGACTGCATTACCTCATTAAGAATGCCACAGATGCTACTTTTAAGTCCTTTCCAAGCACATCAAGTCTAAAGTTGATTAGTAGAAGGTGATCTGCCTATTGGCTGTGTTAATACAAATTCTAACCTGAGAAAGAAAATAAAGCAACAGCAGTGAGATGTGCTTTCGTATGGCAATGTTCAGTCACTGTCAAAGTGTCTCTAAACACAGAGCTTTGCTTTAAATCTCTCAGCTGTCTTGGCGTTCTTTCTCTGATTTTTCTTGTTTGTTTGTTTTGACACGGTGAGAAAAAGGAGACAATTTTGTGATGTTACAGTAACAAGACTGAAGTTTACACAACTCGCACGTTCCTGTGTTTCAATGGGCTGTAACTAGAGGGCACTGTGCTCTTTCTTGTGGCAGCGCAGCTGCAGACAGGTCTTTAATAAAATCCCATGAAATAGTGCTTGGTTCCAAAGCACAATGAAAGCATTTGAGCTATGGTATGCACAAGTTTCATGAAATAAAGGCCAAATGCTCCTAGCTTGAAAACAATGACAAAGAGCAGCGTAAAAATAAGCACCACTGTGCCAATAACTTGCTCGACTACTCTTCTTTAACAGCTTTTTCATTGCAGTGATCACTGTACCGTACACAACACTGTGTTTATGGTAATGCTCCACTGTAACACATTTTTGGTTTTTAATTCAAAGGACTTGTTCTCTGTCATTAAATTCTAGGGCTCAGAGAAAGTACTGATCACTGTTTATCTCTGAGGGTACCACAAAGGCACCAGCCTCTATTTTGACAATCAAAAGGTGAGAGGGTGAATCGGGCTTGATTCTCCTTTTATGAACAATAATTAGGGAGGTGACAGTCACAGCCAGCTGTTGGATTTCATTATGTACCTGTTTTCCACTGGTTACTCAGCTGAGGCACTTTGCTTTGTGCAAAGAGATAACTGAGCAGTCATCGCACAAAGCTTTGGTCACTTAAAATACAGACTGAATGCCAAGCAGGTATTTCAGCAGTTATACCCAAAGAAAAAGCCTGATAGATTCACACACTCCAACCAAAGAACATTCCACAGGGCAGCAAACTGGAATAAACTTCTACAACCTCTTAAATGAAAAGATGGCTTATTAATGAATTGCAATTGAAAATGCTCAGCTATAATTCTTGCTCCTGAACGACATGATGTCTTATTTTCAGAGCTCCTCCTCCATCAGCACT
The DNA here is from genome assembly GCA_013396755.1 of Sclerurus mexicanus. Lineage (NCBI taxonomy): Eukaryota > Metazoa > Chordata > Aves > Passeriformes > Furnariidae > Sclerurus > Sclerurus mexicanus. The sequence continues at coordinate 219,515 of VWZF01000224.1, read as the reverse complement.
GGTGCCCTGGTGTGCCCAGGCAGCCCCAGAGCACCCCTGCCAGCCTCTGCAAGGAGCAGTGCTGGAAGGTGCCTGCGAGAAGGCAGCAACACAAACTACAAACAAAACCCGACTGAACGCAGTTCTCTGGCTTGACAGGGAAACCCTCCCTTCCCACAGCCCATCACAAATCAGTCAATGCTACACAAAGACACAAAGGCAAAACCACTTCTATATTACTGCACAACAAAGCTGAAAAAAAGACATGACAAAAATCTCATCTGTCTCTCGGTTCTGCTTTCAAGAGATGCTTTGCAGTGTGATGAAAGGTGCCCAATTGTGTGTATCACTGTAATACAGCACTTCCAGAGCTGCATAAATTCGTGAAATGCAAAATTTCACTCACATCAACACCAACTTTGTAGAATGTAGATCTGATCCCTTTTAAGAATCTCCTGACATAGATACGCCTCATTTGTCATTTCCTTGTACTGTGGAATATTGATTTTTAAGTTCTACTCTTAACTGTCTTAAGACAACATCCTTCTCATGAGAAGGCCTGCTAACATCCAAAACGCTGTGATCTAAGTAAAATAAACCCATGATCCGCAGGCTCTTGCTTTCATAACACAAATCCAAACACAAAATTAATGTGTACTTCATTACAGCTGCCAGCTCTGATTCATTTTGTTCTTTGGACCCAGAAGGAGAACAAGACAGAGACTGACATGTTTGTTCACATGAAAGAAAAGCACAAGCCATGGTACTGTCTGGTTGAAGTCCTGTAACAAAAAAAACCTCTGAGCCTACAGGTTAGGTTTTGCTCTCTGATGCAGGAAATCTGTGAAGGCAGAATTTAACCTAGGATTTTGCCCAAAGACTTATCAAATATTATTTTAAAATTATTTAACCTGCATAAATACATTAACTGCAGGCAGGTATGGAGCTCTAGATTAAGGAAAGTTTGCAGTCCCTAAAGGATGCTTAGCTTTCAGCATCACCTGTCCCATGTATCAACATTCATCTTAAATGCTCTTAAGCACATATGATATACATTAAACCCTGGAAACACTGAATGATTTAATGTTATTTCAAAAGATGCTTGAGGTCCAGGTTATTAATGGCAAGTAATCTTTTTTCACACTGATCTGGGAACATAAGTTGAACATAATACACTGCACTGGAACTTCAAAACACCCTAAGTTAAAGCAGTCAGAAAGACTAAAACCTTAAAAATACACATTCTATTTTATGTAGTGAGACATTCAAATTCAAGTCATTAATCTAAATTAAAATTAGTGACGAAAATTAAATGTCCCCATGAGAGAACTTAAATTCTAGCATGGGAGCAATACAGTTTCATGAAGTCAGACCAAACTTATGCCAACATAAAAATATGAAGAATCACAGCACTTTCACAAAGGTCAGAACTCTTAGGTCAAATGAGCCTCCCTTGATAAAAAGTCCACACCACTTAAAAATGATTTTGATGTTAATATCTTCCTATCTACCAATGAACTTGTATTTTTTCTAAAAAGCTTCCAAGCAGTACCTTCCCTGGTATTACTGTTTGGAATGCTGCCTTATCAAAATGCCCCTTTTCTTGCAGCACTTTCATTTTCACTGCGAAAGGTAAAAATACTTAACTCTTCAATGGAAAGATTTATAATTAGATTCCTAATAAAGCTATAAAGTAGCTTTTTCTTACATTGGGACTTTTTAGCAATTAAACAGTGATTTTTCTGGTTCATTTAAGCTTCAGCATCATGCAGAAGCCCGAACTAATAGTCATTTTTGTTCTCCCATACCCTTGTTTAGAAACACAGCACAGCCAACCTGAACCGATCAGCACCTCAAACATTCATTCTGCTGTGTACAATCAAACCCCGCGGTGAAGCGTTGATCCTGGTCCCTTTTTTTTCTTTTTCCCTTTTTCCCCTTAAGGAACACACAGACTTCCCCTTAAGCGAAGCTGTCGATTCCGACGCCAGTTCGGAGCTCAGCGCCCGTCGGGGCAGGTGTGTATGGCAGCCCTCACCTCGCAGCTCCCGTGGATCCGCAGGCAGGCCCGTGGCTGTGCCCGTCAGCACAATCCCGTCGGCCAGGAAGAGCTGGGCAGCCTCGGCCGTCTGGGCCACGCTCACATCGGCCGTCAGGGCGTGGGCGCTGCAACAGCGGGACCGTGGTTACTGTCGGCACACCTTGGTTATGCACAGCCTGCAGGTCAGACCGCGTTCCTTCTGCCAGAGCAACCAAAGGCAGGCGGCCCGTCTTAAGTTGGGAAGTAACATCACGATCTGAGCAAGGGGGGAAAAAAACCAACCTTTCCATCGGGGAAGCAGAACTGTTGCTGCAGGTCTCCTGTCTCTAAGGAGTGATTGCTAAGTGTGAGCCACCAAGTGTCTATTGAGACGGCTGCTTACGTGTCGAGCACCTGTGTTTCAGAGATGTTGAGCACACAGAGCTCTCTGACTTCAAGTGGGAACTGTGGATGTTCATTCATAAATCAGATCCTGTTGCTTAGAACAGAATCAACAACCTCCATGTCATTTCACAAGTCCAACTAAGAGAAAGTATAGTTATTGCCTATGATATAATCACAGGAATCCTCTTACGCAGCAATTACAAGCATCAATTACCTGCAACCCAGCTGTTGAACAGCAGGCTTTGATGTACGGGTGACACAATTTGAAACCTATAGCAATAGCAGCTATTAATTTAAACGGTCCTGAGCTTGGGAGGAATTCCAGCCAGTGCTGGTTCAACACCTGACTCTGTTCTTCTGCAATTCCATTTAAATAGCAAACAACAGCTATAGCCAGCATGTTGCACTGCTGAGTGGGGATGGCACCAACCTCCGTGCTGGATCACGCTGTATGGACAACACTTGGGACAGGGCATGTTCTGGCCATATTCAGAGGCAGCACATGTGTCAAAAGATGGAAAAGGAAGTCACTCCCTTTCTGCAGCTGGAGAAAGGCAGGCCTAAGTACCTAACACTAACAACAGCATTGAAACAGGGCTGAAGTGTAGTTGGCATCCTAAAACTAGCTTGTGGAAGGGAGCTGTAACATAGCAAGCAGACTACAAAAACAGTTTCTCCTCATTTACAGAACAGTAGCATGGCAGCTCTCAGTGGCAGGTGTACTTTTCTACATTAAAAAACTCAACAAAAATTTTCTTCTGAGCTTATAAATCTGCCTGAAACAATAACCTCATTTCCTTTCTTAAAAAGCAATCCATTTGAACAATGGGGAGTATAATGCAAATATCAATTCATCAGCTGTCAAGACTAAGAAAAAAAAGTGACATGATGCAATCAATTTCTTTTACAGAAAAGTCTAATGCAATGTATTTTTATTTATATATATACACATACATACTTATATTAAAAAATCATTAGAAAGAAATCCCTCTGAAAGTACCTGAAAAAGCTTAATTTGACCACACTGCATTCTTGACTTTCTATTTTGAAATTTATTACTTGCTTATTACATATTTAAGATCTTCCAGACTTGGCTATTCTCATGATTACTCACATGCCACACACAAACATTTTAATTAGGTTATTTAGTATGTATAATACATAGCACTCAAGCAATTCTTCTGGGGAAGAAAAAAACAACAAAGAGTGACATCTAAATAGCTGAAAGTACCGTGTGACAGGTAAGATAAAGTATCAGCAGAAAAGAAACTGGATTCATTTGTCATAGGTTCCTTCTGTTTGATAATCATAGAACATAACCCGTGCATAGACAGCACTGATTTAAGTAGAAGAAATCGGGGTTATTGGCAGGAAGGAGAAGAAAGATTTTTAAAATGCCAAAATATTATGATTTGGATGCTTTTATATGGCAACTGCTTACATAACTAAAAAGTAACCTTGGATGAATAACCTCCAGAAACAAAATTTCTTTCAGTGTAACAGACATACACACAAGTGTACAAAATCTCACTTCATATCCGAAGCAAGACTTTTAGGGTCTGCATTTTTAAATCCTGAAGGTTAAACAAACCAGCAAACTTCACAGATACACCAACCTGCAACTTACAGGTGCACAGGGATTTTTAAATATATCCCCATCCCCTAATAGCACTGCAAGACCTTGCTTAAATAATAAACTTCCCCCTATATCATTAACTGTCCTGCCACTAAAATGGCATTAAAAAACAAAATAAATCAGAAAATGGAGAAAAACATAAGATCATGATTATATTCGTATTTACAAAACTATTGTTTATATTTACCTGTGTTTCTTTTTAATATCGGCGAAAATCTGAATGTTCTCTGCTCCAATTTGTTTTCTGTATCGTAGCAGGTCGCCTGCACAGGCATTTATAATCCCTTCATCAGCCACATGAGAAAACACAAACCCCTCAGCCCGGATAAAATCGAGACCTGAGAACAATAAAAAGCAATATGTGAGCTGAAACTGAAGAATGGAAAACAGAAATCGTAAACCCAAACAAAAATCTACCTTACGCCCTTCTTATTTGATCCCAACACAAGTTCCTTCATATGCTCTAAGACTAACCAATGTCATTTCCCCAAAAATTTAAGTTTTACACGCTTTATTTTCACCCACATTCTGATTTCATTCCATCTTCCTGCTTTCAGCTCCCGCCTCTCCCACAGAGCCCACCAGTGCTCTCCCTATCCCCGTGGTTCCCTCCTTTCTCAGCCCCTCTGCGGCTCACAAGAGGCGGCTGCACAGCCTGCCCTGCCTCTTGCACAGGGGAGCAGGTCGGTCAAAACGCAGCTCCTTTGTCCTAACCATCTGTTTTCTCTCCAAAAATGTCATTAGCTTGCATCTCTTCCCTCTTTCACTGCATTACTTCTTTCCCAACATCTATTCCCCTGTCAAACGTGCCTCAAGTTGGCCATCAGGTCAAAACCCATCAAGAACACGGACACAGAGGAATAGCGTTGTCAACTTTCCTTGGAAAATTAGGCATGACAACATATTATACACAAGCCACCTGACTCCACCTGAATGCAGCATGTTTTCCACACAGGGCCACAGCAGTAAATTACTTGTAGAGCTGTGCCAAAGGTACCAAAAGGTAAGGTTTGGGAAGAGTGAAACATTTTCCACTCTGCTCCAAACTTCTCCAACCATCAATTCTACCATGTCTTATCAACACACGCTCCACCATATTCCTTAATTTTTCACACTAGGAAGGTTTTGGAATTCTGACTCCCTTATTGTATTCCCCTCTTCTGTCCAGTCTTTCACAGCCCTGAAGTTTATTTCACCTCTCACTTAACGTCTCTGTAAAAGCTCTGCACTCATCTTGTGCAGTTTTGCTGTTATTCCAGTTGCTTTAGAGGGCTCTTCCAAGCCCTTCCAAAGCTCTGCTGCTGCTCCAGCTTTGGAATCAGCTGCAGGTTTAATTAGAGCTGACATCATACCAAGGACAGCAATGCATGTGGAAGCAGCCATCAAGAATGGAATCCCACCCACCAGAGAACTGCTTAGGCAACAGAGGCATCACCTTAGCACATTTCAGACATAAACATAAATGATCTTGAAAATTTATTTACCAAACGACAAGGTGCCTGTTTGTTTCAAAATTTCAGTTTCATTTCCAAAAGCCCTGAAGTTGCAGAAACAGAAGCTGATGCCTGATAGAGAAGAGCCTGTATTGCTTAGCAACACAGACTCCAGCTAACAAGAAACACCACAGATGGATGCCGAATGAAATGCAAGCTGTCCTGTGCCTTGAGATTAGCGGGTAAAAAGCATGGAATATTCTCAGGATCCAAAGACAACAGTGTGCGACAAGTACAGCTACAGGTGCTTGTAGACATTGGGAAATCAACACACTGCAAACAGCCTGGTTGAGATTTCTGCATCCAGGAACAAAACCTATTGGTTCTATTACAACACCCAAGCTTACAGGACAACTCAGAGTTAAATAAGAAAAATTATTTCTCTAATCATAAGGCTACCCATGAGTCTAGAGAGACATGTTACATTTCACAGCAATCAATGTTTAACTCCAGACTGAAGCTATTCATTGAGTAATTTCATTTATTAAAAAGTCACTGCTTACATGTTTGTTGACACTTGGTTTGTGTTTCGTTAATTTAGTAATACAGGACTTTTTGCTAAACATTAGTATGGTACTTAGTTTAACAAGGTTGCACTCTCGATCTTGGAGTTTTTGGAGGCCAAGAAAATACAAATTTTTAAACCAAGTGTAATAGGTGCAGACATCATATCATTACCCTTCTGTTTTATGAAGCCATAATCAGATTCCACTAATGAATTCATTTTTATGCTCATAAAGTTGTGAGAATGATACTACTGCTTACTTTCACATTTGGCAAGTTGAAAAGGAATAGCTGTTGAATAGTTAATGGGCAGTCCCATTTCTGACTTATATGAGAACAAAACACTCTGTAGTCTCATTGGAAAACAAGAACAGGAAGTCTCCAATAAAACCTAATAAACAGAACTTGAAGATTATATTAAGAACATGGAATCAAGTAACCAGACACAGCAGGGCCTGCTCAAGGAACTTGAGCTTATCTCTTTCTCAAAAGTGAGCTCCCCACTATTTCCTACTATTGCCCCACACTTTTGCTGAAGCATCTAACACAAACAATTTTCCAGGCATTCCATTCAATGCCTAATTGAATAAATAGATGTTTCTTAAAGAAGCAAATTAAGTTAAAAAAAAAACAAACCTCAACCTCCTCAAATGCCTCATCCCCTGATTTATTACTGTTATTTTCAGATCTGTCCAATCCCTTGCCAAGCTGCTAGGAAAATTCAGTAATTTCATCCGTTACTATTTGGCTACCCACAACACATTTATTAACATAACCACATGTTGCTGAAGTTGAGCTCCAAGTCACACTGGAAACCTGCTGATTTCCCCCTGCCCTTTACAAAATAAAATCATTACCTTCTCCTAGCGACCATTTATAAATTCCCTGTGTGGTTCTGTTCAGAGCAGTTATTTCTACCAAAGATAGGAATTTCCACAGGGAAAATGAAATGACTGCATAGTAGGCAAAAGATGGTACATATGCTTTTTAGCTAAAACACCTTCAGCAGGTTATTTTTGTAGTGAAAGCATACAGGACTTGCTTTATTAATAGCCACCTATTAAAATTGTATTGACATTAAAGTCACTACTAACTTTCTACAGAAAAACTACTCAAAGATTTGCTACCTACAAAGTAGCACTCACTTTACTATGGTTTTGCTTAAAGTGATTTTCTTTTTGCTTTCCTGTTCAGTGAACTTGAGAGAATCATTTTTAGAGAAGTGAAATGAAATGCATTAAACACGGGCCCTTCCTGGCTGGTGTTCTCCAGTTACAGAGCAAACAGTGCAGAACAGTAGTAGAGCTGAGCAAAACCTGAGCCCTCCAGGAATTCTCTCCCTCATTAATAATTGCCGAGAAGTGAGAGACATTGTTCCCACACTATATCCCTTATTTAGTGACGATTTTTGCTCCTCAAAGGATGCATAACTCACTAACAATTTGACCACTGCTTTTAAAAACAAGGTGTGTAATATTTTTGCCAACAACTATGTACCTCCAGCGTCCCACATGAATGCAATCCCTAAAAATAAACTGGATTCTGTTAACATTTTTATTTTAGGTTTTCATATATGTTCCATTGCAGCAATAAAAACCAGGTTGCCCTACATTATTTCACCTGAAGTGTGGCTTTCAGTCAACACCAGCATCTTCTGCCTGGCTCTATAAAATTTTTACATTCAAAAATGTGCAACCTTACTGCAATCACATGAGCAGTTTAGGAAATAAACATACACTAACACTCAATTTATGAATTTAGGAATTACAAGCTTTCCACATTAAGCCAACTCCCATCTTTACATCATGGAATGTTACATATGAAAAACTAAAATTACTTCAGTAAGCAGTAGGAGCGGAAAGGGTAGCAAGCCTAGGATTCATGCAATGAAGATAGATTCATTTATATTTAATTCCCCAAATGCAATTTAAGTAGTGTGGCTATCTTTACGCTCAATTTTTGTTATTATATGAAAAGCTCCATTCCATCCATTCATTAAAAAAAGACAATAAGAACTTAGTTTTAATGGATAACAGTAGTAGCAACAACATATAATGAGATGTTGAAACAGGATGCTTAACCACAGTGGGTTAAATTGATCCTCCGATATAATTTAACTGAAGTAAACAGAGTTGCACCAAAGGCGGCTTTTAGACATGAGTAGGTTTAAACTAATCATTATATTTAGACAGGTTTCACCTAGAAAGCTGCAGCAGCAGCAGCAGCCTTGGGATTCTCAGCCGCCTCCAGCTGAAGCAGTGCACAAGCATCATCTATTACAATCAAGCGGGCATCCTTCTCAAAAATCCAAGTGTTGCTTTGCCGGGGTACGGCGAGCTTTTCACGTCTCATTTTTCACGGACTCCACGTTAGCACGTGGAAACGCCACGGGGAAGCCCAGTAAGAGGGGACGAGCCAGCCGCGTTACCTGCGGCCAGAGCCACGGCCAGCGCCTGCGGGTTGGCAGCGCTCAGCACCTGGACGCCCAGCGGGAGCCGGGGGCAGCTCTGCCTCACTGCAGCACCAACCACTGCCAGAGCCGCCGTCACTTCTGGCCCGGGACACACCACGTAGGGAAGGTCGTGCATGTTTTCTATGATCAAGCCGTCCTGTGGAGATTATTATATAGAAAAAAAGTATGATCATGCTGCGCAAAAAGGAACTAGTTTGCCACTGTACTGTTTTGTATGGAAAGGCACACAAGTTTAAAGGTTTTCCCTTCAAAGGCAAGATTATCTGCAGTAAATTGTGTTGATGCATTTGATGCATGCAACCACTTATGAGTGCTTTCATCAACAGCATGGTATTCGCAGGGAAATCATGAGGAGAAATAAATGTGACTTTAATTATACATTCGTCAATTTGGTTTCCTTTGATCATCCTAAAATGTGAACTATAGGCAAATGAGTTAAATCTTATACTTCATTAAAAATAGTGTAAAGTCAAACTTCAATTATCCAAGGGGAATACAGGCTATTGAGTATGTTTGGATAACATAGGACTTGGAGATAATCAGGACAATTTTCAGTGTAATTAATGTCAGAAAATAAGTGTTATTTTGGATAACTTTGGATAAATAACTTTGGATAAATAAAGGAATTTTTTGTTTATCGTGCCTATTTGTAGTGTTCCTAATACAGTAGTATTAACTATTGATATTTCTTCCACTGCATATTCAGAATTACTGAAAGGAAGGTATTGTTATTTATTATCTATTAGACTTCTCCTTCCACATAGACATACTCTTAGCAAACAATGGAGCAATGATAAAATACACTGCTGATACAATTTATGCAATTTATTGAAAATCTTTGTACCAAATTACTTACGGATTAATATTTAAATACACAAAATGCATGCTGCCTAAAAAACAAAGGGACACAACTTATAAACGGAAAGGGAAAAGGCACTCCACATTAGACCTATGCATTATTTGGTGTCATTCATCAACATATTTAATTACATAATTACAGCCCAAGAAAACCTGAATTAGGAAAACCACATAGGACAACCACCCAAAAACATCTGTCCTTGACTTCCTTTTTACATCCAGTTCAGGATGTAACATCCACACCTCTTTACCTGTGATGGGAGGTAAGCCATGTGACAGAGATGACAACCTGTCCTCAAAAAACCCACTGCATTTTCAGAAATGGGAAGGAAAAAAAAAAAAGAACCCATGAATTTTTAGTCAATATCTCTGGACTGAGGTCAGGACTGTTCCAACAGACCTGAACTGACCAAATGGTCTTGTACCTCAGGCACAACTGCAGAACCCTTTGTGGTACCAACAGAAAGAGAAATAGCCTTTTGACCTCTCTATGCATAAACACATTAGGTCAGTCTAAGGAAGAATACAAAGTTGGTCAGCAGTTGAATGTGGCAAAAGGATTAATGTAGAACTATAATATGTTAACAAAACAAATTAAAAAAAAAAATGCAATGAACCATCAAACACAGGTAAATCCTTGAGGCCACAAAACCTGGAAGCCCCTGGCTCAAGAATGATCTGCTTGGCAGACTTCACCAAAATCTGAGTATCTGGGAAACTCCAAGCTTATCATAAGGGCCAGGAGCCAGAATCCGCCAAAGAGGAGCTCCAGACTTTCAGGCAGCCAAGAACCAACCTCAACATGACACACAGGATGAAAGGTGACTGGGAATGGGACTTCTTCAGGTGTTCAGTTCCTGAAGAGCCACATGAGAGCAAAAAAAAGCAAGAGAATGAGCTGGCAGAATTCCAAAGACACTATGCAGTGAAACTGAGCTTTCCATGAATTGCTACTGCTTTGGAAGTTAAGGATTTGCATAAGCAAATTACTCCATGAGACACATTAATGAATTAATAAATTATAAAAAACCCTAGCCATAGTATGATGCATAAAAGGTATCTGATTGAATTCCAGCTCAAAATGCAGGTATATGGGATGATTCCAAAATTGCTCTCTTCTGGCTCAAACTTACTATCTTCACTTTTCAGCAACTGTCTCTTCCCAAGGCCTGAAGGTCCACAGTTACAATGAATGTTTTTGGTAGTAGTTTAATATAATGTGTTATTCTTTTGGTACCATCCAATAGACTGTTCTTTTGCATATTCTGTTTTGCTTAATTGAAAAAAGAACAACATATGTTCTGCAATACAGAAAGCTGAATTACAGATGCATTAAGTCAAAGCTTTCTTTTAGATTTTATATAAAAATATAACACTACAGATTTCTGTGTTTACTGAATTGGTATGTATATAAGACAGACTTCAGTACTATCAGACAGCTAATTAAAATGGGAGAAAGAAAACATTTATGCTAAATTAAAGTTCTTGGAACTTAATTTACAGTTTAGAAGTCTATAGAAACAGCTACTGCATTATATCCTCCAACGCAGAATTTATTTAGATAGTATGAGACAAAAGTCTAGCAGATACCTTTTGTGTTCCTTTTCCATTCAATATTAAGATAACTGAAGTGTTGCTTATATATAATAGCCTTATTGTAAGTATTCTCAAACAATATATTTCCTTTTTAGTTTGAATGACTTCTGAAGTGCTACATATGTGCAAAATGCCTTTTGTATCACAGTTTGCTACTGTAAAATAGGTCATTTAAATAGCTCTCTGATTATACAGAAAAATAATTTCCTTAGCTTTATTCCACTTACAGAAACAACCTCTTAAAACACTTCAGCTGCACACGTATCACAGCAGAAAAGTCTCAAAAATAGCCACAACCCTATAAACCACAACAGGTGGAACAGGCAACTTTAACCCCAGTGTTTCCCCCAACAGCAAAGTTTAACCTGCAAACATGCACCCCAACGCAAACCTTTGCAAGCTCAAAGCCCTGCTCCTTCCTGCAGGAGGGAAAGGGGGGGTGTTTGCACCGTACCCAGTATTCTACAGGCTCGTGTGTGTACTAAGACAATTGCAACCTCTGCCCTACCACAGTCGCGTGGCCCTTATAAAGGAAATCAGGGACCTTTGCAGAGCATTAATTGCTGTGTCTAAGCACAGCTTCCCAGCAATTCCACTAAAAACTCACCTCCAGAGCAGATCACTGCCTTAGTAGAGATAAGTAACCATCTACCTTATGCTTTCCCGCACATACTATAGAGGGTAGCTCTGGGGAGGTTCTCTGCTATTTTATTCTACTGCAATATAGCTGAGATTGGAAACGTTCACCTCTGTAATCCAAGGGATAACTACCTATACATTTCTATAGAGAAATACTAGTTTTTTCTGTCTAAACTGTTATTAAATTCTAAGCATTTCGAATTCCAATTGTCACTGTAGTTTTAAGAGTAACAGGCTTAAAACTCTTCATTTTTGAAAAATATCAATGTAAAAAACACATACTAGCAATTGTCTTTAATGTCAGCTACTCAAGTAGCTACAGCCTGTAGTCAAAAGATCTATATCAATGAAATCAGGGGGAACTTGTGCTCTATTTTCTGCTTACAAAGCAAGTGTCAGCCAGGCTGAATGGAATTAATAAAAAATAACTTGGATATATATTTGGCATCTTTCTTAAACAAAAGCAGGTACAAATTGGAGGACTATAATGCCTCACAGACTGCTGGTTATAAAATCTTGTCTAGGGAATTTCATTGTTTAGCAACACACAAGTACAAAACATATACATTTTGAGCACAGATGGCTTCCTAACTGAGCATTCACTTGTTTTCATTACTGTGCTCTAATACCACAAATCTTTCATATTTATTATGTTAAGCTTCCAGTGTGTCAGACAAGTCACCTTCCTCTGAATATACTGGGATTTACTTCCAAGTGCAATACACATGGAACGAGCAAGATCATATATTTCATTTTTACATGTTAACACCAATTCAAGCAACTTAAGACAATATGTAAACGTCTAATAGCAGCAAATGGTTACGTATCTTCTTAAGGGCTACTGTAGGCAGCATTTGGAAACACTGTCAGTAGAAACATCCATGGAAAAAAAAATTTTAAGTTTTTCTAGCTCTTCCTCCACAAAAAAAACCCAGACAGCTTAACAGTTCATTTGGAATACTGAGCAAGAAACACAAATATATTATTACCATTACAGAAGTAGGACAGTTTGGAAGAGTGGTGATCTCTGTGCAGAAGCTGGAAAGCTCCTGAAGTATTCATCATGAAAACTCTCATTTCTCTTAAAGTATCAGGAAAAACTAAAGAAGAGAATTGCAGAAAGCATTAGGCAACCATACTGATATTTATGGAAGCTCTTCTGATTATCTCTGACATTTATAGCATTAATAGAGGATGTGTTTGTTACACTATTCTGTATAGATTTTTGAATGAAGATTGGTGTGGAATTCATAGTGAATTCCACTTCTACAGGAAATAAACCAAGCATAATTTTAAGCCCTGAATTTGTCCAAATGTGTAGAGAAATTACTGCATTCACCTCACCTGTTTACCTGACAGGTAGGTTTAAAAACACATTTAAGTTCAGACATTGCAATGCACTTGGAGAAAACGTAAACCAGTGAGACCAGGAACTGCAGAATTTATTGCAACTGCTGGAAAGACAAAGTTTAAAAGCCAAATTAAAGTTTTTGTTAGTACTGTTTTTAAAGCATGCCTCAAAGCTGCTGCAGCTTTGTGCAGGCCAGCAGTGTAAGTAACTGCTTCTGTACCCTCCCTCACCTTCAGGTATACTTGGTGTCTTCCTCCTGCTGCTAAAGGTTTCAATGTGTAATTATTATGTAAGGGCAATGGGTAACCAGGCACTGGAACGTGGGGGAATGGCTCTGTGAGTTATAGATTACTTGTGCAACCACTTCCTCTGACACAGGAAGACAGAGACTAGTATTTGGCACTCTTCTGATGTAGATGCAATCACGTTATACCTCATGGTGATACTGTAACAACAAAACGTAAAGTCCCAGTATAGAAAGCAGAGCTATTTCACAGCTGTTCTTTCGGCAGGCATGAAAAGGGAGAAAGCTTACTTGGAGACTGTTCTAACTGGATGGACATCTTGCATGTGCTCATCTGGTTCACAGGCACTGAAGCCCACCTATGTAAACATCATTCTACCACAACACCGTTTATCCTTTCAAAACAATTCTGTTCTCAGCATTCTTGCCTAATTTAGCCTTACTAGTGCTCTGCCCATAACCTACTTTGTGTGACTTGTCGCGCATTTTGACTTTGGTCTTCTATAATTTAGACTAAGCTCTTGTATTCAATTTTGTTCCCTCTGTAAAGTATCACTCTAGTTTATACACCAAAATGTATCAACTGTCTTGTTATGAAAGTTTTGCTGAAAACAGCAGCTCAGAGCAGTGACTGCTTATTCACTTAAGACATTTTCAAGCCTCATATGCCACCAGAAAGTGTTCATAATGCTGTGAGCAGGTCAAAGAAAAAGCACATCAACACCCCAAGACACGGTGTAATGAAATGTTTAAAACATATCTGACCTTTCAAAAGGACACACACCCTGTTAAAACCTACTGACCTATGAAGATTACTACCCCACTTTAGGTCCAACAGCAGTTCTGTCAGCAGTACCTGCCTCTTCTTGCCTCTGGCTGAGACTGGCCTTTTGGGCCTTCTCTTCTGGACATGCATAAAGGCATGTTTGCTGCTGAGGGGCTGAAGAGAAGGGAAGGGTTAAAGAGGGCAGAGAAGGGCCTGAGCTTTCTTTTTCAGTCTCTGAATTATCTGGGCTGTTTTAGTACACAAATGTGGGGTGATCCTGCACCCGACAGGTGCCTGAGGTATCAGTGTGCACATGGCATTCCTCCAGGGCTTCATGAAACCAGAGTGTCATACAGAGCTAAAAATACAGTTGCTTGTCAGACTGGATTGATGAAGCACTCTACAGCCAGAGGCCTAAAATGCCACCAACAATCCATGCTGCAGTCCACTCTCCTTTTTTTTTCTCTTAGCCCTTCAATTGACTTGACTCTTAGAAGTTGATGGTAATCCAACTTAGGCAACATGAATTGTACGACCTGAACTTAACTTTTTCAAGTATTTTGGGTGCAAGTGATACTTATATTCTGGTTTTTTGTAATCTGTTGAAATAAAAGACTTGGATTTAAACACCTCCCTAAATGGTGTGGTTTAGGATGCTTTTGATGAAGTACAGAATCAGTTTAAAATCTTGGCTATGCAGAAGTGGTTTTGTGTAATGGCTGCCATAGGAAGAAGGAAACCAAAACTTACAACTCCGGCATCCCTGTAAGCTTCTGCCTCTTGACAAGCTTGATCAATGATCTGGGTCAATGGAAGAGAACTTCTTGGTGTCCCTGCAAAAATAATGCTGCTTATCCCAGGGCACAAACCCAAAACGTGGACAGTAACAGCTCTTGGGTGGGAAATACAGGGTAAACTTGCTGAAAGGCTGCTCTATCTCCTTATGACCTGCCTTAGTGACATCTCTTTCCTTAGCTGAACTTGGCATATCTGCTGTAACCATTCAGCTCCTAAATCTAATTTGCAAACTTGAGGACTATCTGCTNNCCAGGATGGAACAGATCCTGCCTTCTGTCTGAGATTCCCAGTGTGAGAGCTCTGTCCAGCCTCTGTCCTGTCCCTGCCCATTCGTGCAACTCCCTGACCGCTGCTCCTCCAAACACTGAGCTCACCAAGCCCTTGTTTCCTCAGCCGAGCTCCTTGTGGGGAACCATCTCCAGCCTTTTTTACCTCTGAAACGGGGAGAAGGCCAAACTTGTGGGCACTTCACGAGGGGCCCGTGGGGGCGGCTGAGGGGGCTGCAGAGGCTTCCAGCGGCTCAGCCTTTGCTCCGGGGGCCGCGGCGGCGCCCAGGGGGGCGCAGGGGGCGGGGGTCCGGATCCCGGGCACCCCTTCCTTACCTGGCAGCGCTCCCACGTGCACCATCCCAATGACGGCCGCCTTCAGCCGCCCGAACAGCGCGGCCTGCGGGCAGCGGAGGAGCCGTGAGGACAGAGGGGCCGGGACCGCCCCCCGCCGGGGACACACCGGGACCGGGATGGGGATTGGGACCGGGACCGGGACTAGGACCGGGATCGGGATGGGAGCTGGGACCGGGATCGGGACTGGGATCGGGATTGGGACCGGGATCGAGACTGGGACCGGGATCGGGATG
>VWZF01000224.1:142048-201375 GCA_013396755.1 Sclerurus mexicanus | reverse complement strand
ACAAGGGCCCCAGCGCGGCGGACGGCGGCGCGGAGTGTGCCATGCGAGCCCGCAAGAGGAAAGCCGATGTGGCCACGGTGAGTGCGGGCCCGGCCGCTGCCCGCGGGCCATCCCCGCCCGGCCCGGCCCGGCCCGCGCCTTTTGTCGGGGTGCGGGGCCATGCGGAGCGCGGGGCCCGCCGTCCGCACCCCGGGAATCACACACTGCTCTCTGTAGTTCTTGCAGGATCCCGATGAAGAAATTGCCAAAATGGACATGACCCGAAAAAAGCAGTGTGCAAACCAGGTAACTGACTCGGCTTCTAATAACCCTGCCTGGCTGTGTTATTATTTTGCAGTGCCTCGTTATTGTTGCAAATGCTGTGAAACGCATTTGCAGCTGCCACATGTTGCACAGCAGTGGGCAAAGGGAACTGCAGGCCCTGGTGTTGGAGCCTGCAAAACACTTGAGTTCATACACATTACTTTGGAGTCTTTTTGAGAGACAAGGCCTGTGTTGGTCTGATACATTGTATTAGTACTTATGTATGTTTCCTGGGATTCCAAGGGTGCGCCTGAGAGAAGCCTTAATATGCATTTAGGCCTACTCTGCACTGACTTCCCTAGAGAGTTGCCAAAGTACAGTCATGTGCTTGTGGAGCTTGCTGGCCAAAGCATGAGACATTTCAGCATGCAAACAGAATCCTCTCTTGAGGTGGTTCTCTTTGCAGTTACGTTTCTACTTCTGTATCACCTGGGAGAGAAAAGATTCCTGTTTTCTTCCACTGTCAGCTCCATTCCTGTTGATAAGGGTTATTATACTGACAAAGTAAGGGGTTCCTAATTAAAACTTTGAAGTGTATACTAGATGCTAATGGCATAGTGAAAAAAAGCTTCATTTCTCTGTAGAATGAAGGAATAACTTCTGTAAATTCACCTGTGAAAATCAGTTCTGCAGTGGAGGTTGATAGTCACCATTACCAGTTTTCTCAATAAGACCTTAGAATTCTCTGAGTTACGAAGTAAAACCACCTTTAGTGGTGTCCTCTAGTTCCCTTAGCGTGCTTTCTGTTTTTTTCAAAACAGAGATGCTTTTGGTATCTATACTGTGTGCCATGTTGGTGTGTGGTATTGAAAGCATGTTGCTTTTGTGCATTGAGATACCCACTCTGAATATACTAGAATAGCCTGTGTTCTGGAATAGGTTTATTCCCGTCCTTTTTTGTCTCCATGCACACATACACACTCAATCACTGTCACTGAGACTTCAGCCAGTTACTGCACACACAGGGTGATACTTAAGTTGCAAAAGTCAGGACCAGGGTGTGCAGACTGCACTCATTTGGTACGCGAGGCTGTGCATAATGTGGCACATCTAACCAGAAGTGGCAGCTGGAAGTTCTAAGACTGAAGTGGCACCATAACAGATGGGCATCATTGTTTGGAATGGCCTCTGCTTGTTGCAACTGCGTACACTAGTTATCAGTCAACATATTAAGCAGGGCTCAAATGGTGAGCATTTAATGAGGGGATCTCTCCTTCCCTTCTGTCTTTCTTTTGCACAGTATATTAAACTAATTTCTCACTTCTGACAAGGAAGAGCTGCTTGTCCTTCACCACAGCTTTCTCCTTCACCAAAAGATTCATTCTGTTTGAGCTGAGTAAGGCCTTCTTGTGCATGTTTATTGCATAATAATAAGGTATTGTTGAAAAATCTCAAGAGGCACCCGGTTTAACCTCCTTCCAGAAAGACAGTGGAAAGCAACTTGAAATATGTTTTGTATGCATTTGTATGCAACTTTGAAAGTAGATGAAGACTTCCAATTTTGTCTTGTGTTCTTGGCCTGGTAGCCATTCAGGGATACTTCAGGAATGATAGGTAAACTAATATTATATAATTTAGGGGGTAGGTGTCAAAAATCCTTACTTGGGAATTATTTGAATTAAGCATAGGATGCTGGTGGGATTTGACCCTTTGATTCTGTAAACCATAAATATGGGTATCTGTATCTTTCCCTTCATAGAGAAGGGGTTTTTTTGTTGTGACAAAGTAGCCAGATTGTTACAGATCTGGTTAAAAAAAGCTAACATTTGGCTGCACAGCAGCAGCTCTTCAGTCTATGGTGTGACACAAGCTATTCTCTGATATAAATTGCCATGGACCACTAATGAGAATATGTTTACGGTTCCAGCAGCAGTATAGCAGGCTTGTATGATAGCCAGGACGATAGTTATTCTGTTGAGACACGACACTTCTAAAATGCAAGCAGCTATAAATCCACTGCAGCCTATACCACATGACTTCTACATTAAATAAATTGTTTACTGACACTAGTTTATCCACAAGGCAAAATATCATGGTCACATCCCACTTTATGACATCTTCATAGTCAATTCATTAGTTTGCTTCTGTGGAACATAAGGCCTGAGTTCTTAATTAGGATGCTGTTACACTTTGTGATGAAGGGTAGCTATATCATCAGGTCTGTGACAGCAGAATATTGCATAAATTCTGTGTTTGATTTTAGAGAACTGGCACTGCTGTAATTCTGCTAGCAATTCTCATATTAATTCTGGCTGCATTCTGTGGAGGAATATACTTCCAAGGCTCTGTGTAAAACAAAATTCATCTAACTAGATTAATCTGTGCAATTGCAATACAAATGACATGGCCACCTCCATTAAAGTGGAGAATTGAATCTAGAAGTTAGTTTTAGATGAAACTAGCTGATGTTTTCAGGTGTAAAGATGGAGTAAATTCTCAGGATAGTAGTTTCGATCAGTTTCTCATTAGACATTTTTCACAATCTGGTCTCGCCAAAATGTTCTAACTAGTTTTTAAATATTCTCTAAAACATTTATTTTACTAATGTAAATTAACTTTAGAAGACTCAGTTTAAGAAAAAAACAACAACTCCCCCACCCCCAAAAAAAGCTTACAAGTCTTCAAACAGATAAAAAATGTAAACTATATCCAGGTTGAGAGCTTCTCTTGGGCCTAATCTGGGTCAGGACAATATTCAGACTCTTATTTAAAAGTAGCAGAAGCTCCTATGCTATTCAGAGAGAATTAGAACAACTTTAAAATGTCAGATGCTCTTCTCTCCTATTTTTTAATTCTGGAATCCCTTTCTGATGGCAGAGAAAAAACCAGTACTTCAAACTAATGCATCCTATGAGAGAAAAATGGCTGGAATTATAGGTCTTACTGTTTCTGATGGGCAAAGTAAGGCTGTGGTCTAGTAATCAGTACCAATGTCTGTCACAAGCTGCTGCTCATAGAGATAAACAGGCCTGTCCTCTTCCTGTTCCCCTGTCTTTGATTTTCATGCTGCAAATCCTCTGACTTTGCTGTTTGAATGCAGTTCTGAGTTGTCCTCTTCCTCTTCTGCTGTTCTCCCTGACGTGGGTCTGTGGAAGCTGCTTCTGGTGGCTCCTGGCTCACATTGAGATGTACGAGTGTGTCAGCAGCCTGTGTTCTTAGGAGTGGTTTCTTCACTGAAGGCTCTGCCTGGGACTATAACCAGTGACCCCAGTGGTCATGACCTGCTCTGATTTGTCTGTCCTATGTCCTGAATGTTGCTCCAAAAATGCATTTCTATGAATGTTTGATGCAACACTGAATGGTGATGTGATGCAGAAAACTGAGGCCTGGTAGTGTTTGAGCTTTAAAAGAACCCCACTTCTGAAGTCCTGGGTTTTTGAGATGTATGGGCCTTACTGCTCTGATGGACTTTTTGTCACCTACCTTCTGCCCTTCTTGGTGCTCCTTCTCCTAAGGAGCCTTCTCATGTGCTCGGTTGAATTTCTCCAATGCTTATCTCTGACTTGTTCTTGTATCCTGAATATTAATGTGGGTGTCGCCAATCTTTCTTGCTGGGCTCCGTATAGAT
The DNA here is from genome assembly GCA_013396755.1 of Sclerurus mexicanus. Lineage (NCBI taxonomy): Eukaryota > Metazoa > Chordata > Aves > Passeriformes > Furnariidae > Sclerurus > Sclerurus mexicanus. Next base: position 197,504 of record VWZF01000224.1, on the reverse strand, counting down.
TTGAAGAGGCAGTTTTCCCCACTGGTTTTTTGCTTCCATCTTTCTTCAGCTTCTATTTGCCTCAGAAATAAGCCCAGGACTGTAGTGTTTCCTTTGTTAGGCTGTACAGATTCTCTGTAACCTCTTGCTTTCTGACAGGTCCCTGCTTTCAAATTGACTCTGTGCAAACTCAAAGGAAGTTCTTCATGGTTTCCTCATACCCTCACCACCTTAAACTGTTACTTTTTTCGGTAGTGGCTCCTATTTCCTTACAGTTAGTGTGATGTAATGCAGTTTCTTGATACCATGTTTCTACCTGTTGATTAAATGTCTTGCTAAAATCTACTTTAAAGGCTCAAGAGTCTGATATGCTTGTTCCCTCAGCCAGAATCCATGCCAGAGTTATGGTGTTTCCCTCACCTACACTAATTCAGACTCCTGTCACCCTCCCTATAGCCTCTTTCTTTTGAGGGCCCTGCACATTAGTTTCCTTCTTGTCTCTAGCTAAGCTATATACTTTTTGTGATGCCTGCATCTTTTGCCCAGTTGTCTTGTAAAGTGACGTTATGTATCCAAAAACGTTATTTTCCCTTCTTTTCAGAACACCTAAGAGGCTCTTGACCTTTATTTCCATTTCAATTATAGAATATGGAGGGTGTTGAAACCTTTTCAGTAATTGTTGCATGTGGTATGTGAGATGTCAACTTCGAGAACTTTTGTGGAGCAGAACTCTGGTCCCTCAGAAGCTGCTGGTGTAGTAGGCACCTTTAAATAGATATTATATAATCTACTGTTTTCTGTTGGTTTGCAGATTAACTGATAAACCAGCACTCCTCCAAAGACTGTTGGCAGCTGGGCTTGCTGTGCAATTTGGAGAACAAAGTGTGACTGAAGTCTGGTTTGGAGGGAGGACAAAAATTAACTTAATGCTGATGTGACACTTTAATTCAAACTTTCAGTTTGTAAGGAGTCTAATTTTTGAGAAAAAGATACTATTCCCTCCTCTTATCTTCCTGCCCCAAATTCAATTGTACCATGACTGGATATGTAGCTGTGCTAGGTTTGCATGTAGAATTCTAAGAAGAAAAAGGACCTGTGTGTCAGTAACTCAAAGTACAAAAGCGGTCTTAGCTGTGAGTGAACTGTGAAATGTGGTTTTTGTTTCATAAAGTCAGTGGTTCCTGTTTCTCAGGCTGGTGCAGGAGGTGGCCACTTTGCTGGAAAATGATGTCATTTTCAAGGAAGAACAGGGCAAAAATCAGCTGTGGAAGCTTCTTTGTGAGAGGCAGTTTCATATAGTGTTTTGGTTTTTATCACTTAATCATTCTTCTGAATTTTTAAAGTATTTTTGAAGCACATTAGAAGACATGTTAGGGAATTTCTGTCCTTTTAGTGGTGCAGAACAGATCAGTTTGCAGCAAAATGGCTGACCTCACTGTTAAGCAGAAATGCCAAATTTTAGTTTGCTTGGGCATGACGACATGGTGCTGGCTTTGTATTCTACTGGAAATAAAACAAGTAGCATTTTCCTGGGGAACTGTGTGAGGTGTGCAATAAGATCTTGTTTAAGAGTTAGACAGGAGAAAAACTAAACATAAGTTCTAGTCCAAATAAAAGGACAGGACAAGTGAAGAGTTGGATGTCTGTCTGCAGAATTCTGCATATGAAATTGTCAACTTGATAGTTTAGTGGCAATTACTTAACATGTACTTGCTTTATTCTGAACACAATTGGATCGTAAGTGCTTTGGTTTTATTTTCTAACATTGCTAAATGAATAAGAAATTCTATAAATTACTCTTTTTGTGTTCACTGTCTGAGAGAGTTTGCATGAAACCATGACTTCAGGCATCCTATCTTCATATATGGGTCTTAAGGTTCCATCTGCTTCTTCTTTACCCGAGGGCAAGTATATTTTTGGTTAAAACAAAATGCAACATGACAGTAGGGGACCCTGATTTGGTTATTCATTCATGAAACAGTTGTGGTCCTTCAAAAGGAGAAACAGGGTGAATGTTTTTCAGCTTTTGTTGCAAACTTTCTCTACTGTGAAAAAAATCAACACCCAGCTACTGGAAAGGCCACACCTGTAGTGCTGTGTCCAGTTCTGGGCTCCCCAGTACAAGAGAGACTTCAACATACTGGGAAGAGTCCAGAGAAGGTCCATTAAGGTGATTCAGGAACCAGAACATCTTTGATATAAGGAAGGCTGAGGGAGGTAGGACTGTTTAGCCTGGAGAAAAGAAGGCTTATGGAGATTGTATCAATTGTATATAAATATTTGAAAGGAGGATATAAAGAGGGTGGAGCCAGGCTCTTTTCAGTGATGGGACAAGAGGAGATGGACACAGTCTCAAGCACAGGAGATTCCCTCTGAACATCATGAAATACTTTTTACTGTGAGGGGGACCAGGCATTGACACAGGTTGTCCAAAGAGGAGTAGAGTCTCCATCCTTGGTGATAGTCAAAAAGCCTTCTGGACATGGTCCTGGGTAGCTGGCTCTTGGNTTAGCCTGGAGAAAAGAAGGCTTATGGAGATTGTATCAATTGTATATAAATATTTGAAAGGAGGATATAAAGAGGGTGGAGCCAGGCTCTTTTCAGTGATGGGACAAGAGGAGATGGACACAGTCTCAAGCACAGGAGATTCCCTCTGAACATCATGAAATACTTTTTACTGTGAGGGGGACCAGGCATTGACACAGGTTGTCCAAAGAGGAGTAGAGTCTCCATCCTTGGTGATAGTCAAAAAGCCTTCTGGACATGGTCCTGGGTAGCTGGCTCTTGGCCCTGCTTGAGTAGGAGGGTTGGAAAAATGATATAACAGAGGTGCCTTCCAGCCTCTGATTCTGTGAGCTCTTGGCCTGATCATAGTTTTTGTCATAGTTTTATGCCAATGTCTTTTCCATTTACAACTAAAATGATTCTCTAAAAATGCACAGTGTAAAACCTTCCCTTTCATTTGATAGATGTCCTGGAACAATATTCACGAGAATGCCCATATGCTAATTCCTACTCCGGATAAAGATGATGATCCAGTTAGCCTTGATTACTCTCACTTTATACACCTGAGTGTCGTTCCAACCAGAGCCACCCCATTACCAGCTCTAGGGTAAGTGTGCTGGTTTCTGCTGCTATTGTCTTCTTGTCTGATGATTCAAGACTAAACCCTGATCTGTCTCAGCTGGGCAAACAGGGAGGACGTATGGAAAAACATGATAAATAAAGAAGAGACTTATGTGCGAGATAAACTTTATATGCAAAGGCACCCTCAGCTGCAACCGAAAATGAGAACAATCCTTCTAGACTGGCTAATGGAGGTAAGCTTCCCTGTGCTTGTGAGTGTTTCAAGTGTGCTTTTGTTGAAGTGCACTAATAACTGTCATGAGTGCACTTCATGATCTTTGCATTTAGCTCCAGATACTTGTATTCATCTTAAATATTGTCAATGAATTGCAACAACCTTAAAGAGTATATGATGTATTGACTTGGTTTGCAAACTGATAATCTGTTATTCATTTAGATTGACAGTGGATAATACTTAATTTGTGCCTAACACACTAAGCTTTTGGAGGTCATGCTGCAGGTAAAACCTGAACAAATGATTATGAAAGTCACTGTAAGAAGGAGGGTGTGGTAGCTTAGAGATCAGATCCATCTCACAACCTTGTTATCTATTTTTGACATGTGGAATGTGCTACAATTCTTCCCTCTGTATGTGAGTCTTTTTTGCTGTTTGGATGACTTGGTAGCATAATCTCTTCTTAATTTTGAAGTACTTGTGATAATTTTGTCTTTTGAGGTGTTGGAATGATGCATCTTTGCAAAAACTGAGGAACTGATGTTCTGACATTGCTGGAACATATGCTTGCATTTCCTAAAAGGGTTTTCACTGTGATCTGGTTTTTTTCTTAGAAGTTACTGTAGTGGCAGTCATCTTTATTCAAAGGAAACTGTTTAACTCATGTTCTTAGTTAACATGTTACTTCACAACAGCAGTGAAGCAGAAAGCCAATATGAATTTTGTCTATTTCTTGCTTTTTGAATACATCTGTAGCATCTGTTTTTGACTCTTTAACACTGTTCTTGACCTTTGTAATCTCTGCTGTCTCTCCAGGTTTGTGAAGCCTACAAGCTTCATAGAGAAACTTTTTATTTAGCACAAGATTTCTTTGATCGGTTTATGGCAACACAACAGGATGTTGTAAAAACACTATTGCAGCTTATTGGTGTCACTTCTTTATTCATAGCAGCAAAGCTTGAGGTAAGTATCTCCAGCTTTACTTACACAGAAAAATGTGAATGGACACACAGCATGCTCATTGTACACTAGACACATTTTGACAGGCTTTATGGAGGTTGCTGTTATGTCCTTTTTAGCTGGGAGGTAGAGAAAAGTCTTTTCAACACTCCTACTTTTTTTGTTTTACAAGTGGGTAAAATTATACTATGATGTTAGCTTGTTTTAGCTTGGAGAATTCGGTGTTAGAATAAATCTAAAGTTTTAATTGCTGTTGCTAAATGAATTTTTAGCTGGCTGCTGTATACAGAGGCCACCTGTTGCAATTCTGTTGTCAGCAGAGTACCTACTGCATGATAATCTGAGCTATTCTTTACTGGAAAAAATTGAACTATTAAAATGCACAGTGCTTTTCAAATTTGTACTGTTAGTCATTCAAGAGGGCTATTCTTCAATCTCTTCTTGAGGAAGAGATAAAAGGCTTTTCTTTAGGATGTTTAAAAAAATCTTGATGCCAGTTATGATACAATCACAGTGGTTCTGTAATCAAACATAATGGAGGTTGTAGTGATACATCAAAAGTGAAATTTGAAGGCTACGATGAACAGAAAAAATCTGTGTCTGTTAAAGGCAGAAGAGAACATTAGGATTTAGAAACAGGTGGTGGGTCTTCCCCCCCCACCACACACCACTCTGTTTTGAAAGGCTGAAGCAGTGGTGGGTTGTTCTTTTTACTTAATTTATTTTTAAATTAAGACGAGACTAGTTACAACCTATTCCACAAATTAAATACTTGATCTCCTGTCTTCCAGGAAATTTATCCACCAAAATTGCACCAGTTTGCCTATGTTACAGATGGAGCTTGTACAGAAGATGAAATCATCAGTATGGAATTGATCATTATGAAGGTACTATTTAAAAGTGGAATTAGTTCTACTTTAGTTTTTAAAAATATATAGGATGATCAGACTAAAAGCAGAACACATCAGTTAATGTGATGTGCTGCTAAGAGGCAAGATTTCTCTTACTAACTAGAAAAAAGTGTTTTCTCTGGGTAATAAGTGATCTAAAGTATCCACTAATATGTGCGTATTAACAAAATAATTTGTTCCCTGACCCTATCAGCAGGAAGGGGTATAGAAGAGGATTTGCTCAGTGTGTTTCAAAGATGCCTTAACCTAGTGGGATTAGAGCTTCTGATCTGGAGTTTACAAAGGTGCATGGTTTAAGTTAGAAACTCTTGATTGGCTCTGAAGTCTTATGTATGTCTACTCTTTCAGGCTCTTAATTGGAACTTAAATCCACTGACAGTCGTATCGTGGCTAAATGTTTACATGCAAGTTGCATATTTAAATGAGCTTTACGAGGTAATGCTGCCACAATATCCACAACAAATATTTGTACAAATAACAGAGGTAAGATTGATTTCCTTCAAATGCTGTTTAACCTGGAAAAAAGTGTTCCTGTGCTAGGCTTATTAAACATCTATTGTCTTGTAGCTCTTGGATCTCTGTGTGCTGGATATTGGCTGCTTGGAATATACATATGGAATACTTGCAGCTTCTGCTTTGTATCACTTCTCTTCATCTGAGTTGATGCAGAAAGTTTCAGGTATTGGCATTTATAAACTGTCTATTGTATTGACAAACGTTATCTCTTCCTTCAGGCAGATAAGCATGTATCTTTGTCTTCCAGGTTATGAATTCTGTGAGATAGAGGAATGTGTGAAATGGATGGTCCCATTTGCGATGGCTCTAAGGGAAGTAGGAAGCTCCAAACTCAAACACTTTAGTGGAATAGCTCCTGAAGATTTGCACAATATACAGACGCACATAAACAGCTTTGATTTGCTGGTATGTATGTGCTTAATGAAGACAAAATCTGTCTGTGAAATCTCTGAAGTCTTGTTTCTTCTTTGGGTAGAACATATAGTAAACTTAAGTGAAGTGTTATCAGATTGATGCTGAATGTATTTGGATGATAAAAGGCATAAGGTTGTACTCCACTTCCAAAATTCTTGGGACAGAGATTTGTCTGGGGACTGACTTGTTCAGTATTTAGTTTGAAAAGGTAATTGTGGCTTCAGTCTCTCATATCAAATGACAGATAATTACTCCAGAAATCAGAAGCATATTCCTGCCCTTTGGGATACTTTAAATACCATGTGTTAGACCTTTCTATATAGGAAATATAGATAATGCAATCTTGACTCATGATAGAGAGAAAAATAAAGACTGATCTTGTGGGAACGTTGTGTGACAGTGGTAGCTGACAAGCAGTTGAGCAAGAGTGGTTTTTAGTGTGAGAAACTTGCAGAGGATCAAAATCTTGCCCAACAAATTGTGGCTAACCTTAGCTATTGGGGTTGTTTTTCTACTTGGGTTATTTAATTGCAATAGAAGTTGAAGTTCTTCCTGTTCAGTTGTTTCTGAATTTTGCTTTCTTGAAGGTACCAGAATGCTTGTTTCCTCTGAGTACATAATACTCCTCATCAGATTCCAAAAGTTAATAATGATCTCTGAGTTGTACTACAAGATAACTACAGTTAGAAGTTACTTGCAGTTATCTTATGTATACTATATGATTTTTCAGTTACTGTTGGGGGGTTAGATACAGAGATACATTTCCAGATTAGCAATCTATCAAGTTATGAAACACTGAATTACATTGATATGTTGCATAGACATACAAAAGTAAAGATTTCTTTTTTTTCCTGTACTTTCAGGACAGAGCTCAAGCAAAACAAGCCATATTGGCTGAGCAAAATAGGACTTCACCTTTCCCAACTGGTGTCCTTACACCACCACAAAGTAGTAAGAAACTGTCTTCTGGACTACAATCAATATGACTTCAGAAACTGTTGACAGACAACTTTGCTGAAGTGCCTGTTCTGCTGGTTTTAGCTCCTGCTCCATTACAGAAATGCTGCCAGTGAAGTTCATAAGCTTTTATGGAATCTGAAAAGGAAACCTTACTTTCATGTGACCCAAGAGTTTTTCTATTTGAAATAGTTTTATTGAATGTTTAAAATATTTTAAAGAAATGGATCAAGTACACCAGCCACTTGAAAGAACACCGAAGTGTGCTCCAGATGCTGCTACGGAGGGTGATGCTTGATCAACCGTTCAGAAAAAGGGCTCGAAGTTTAGATTAGTTCCTGTGCCTATTTGTCCTTTGGGTAATCTGTCTCCTGGGGACAAATGAGCAAAAGGTATTGTGGAAAACAACATTTCGAAGCCTCTTTTTCGAATGGCTGGCTTACAACTTGATGCCTTTAAAAAAACTCTTTATTGTAAAAGCTGCTATGTCTCTGTGTATTCATTTTTAATAAAAATGCTGTCTAAGACAGCTGGGTTTATGTATATTTTTATTTTTTTAATTATGATCAGCTAAGGTTTTTTTCAGAGTTTTTTTTTCAGATTGTGACCACTAGTAGTGTGGGAGTTGGGGATGAATAGTGTGGTAACTATTGCTTTATTTATTTACCACTCTTGGCTCATTAATTGAAACTTTTGGATACTAAGATAAAATTGTCATGTTGGTTACTTGGATTTCTGCTAGCCAGATGCAGGAGGCTAGGGAGGGGATAATAAACATGACAAGTATTTGGGGAGTCCTTCCACAACACACTTGTAATCATCAGCATACTGGGAAATTCTTGAATCAGATTGTCTGGCTTGTTACCCTTTTAAGATGGTTATTGAGACGTGATCAGTAGGAAAAGTCTACCTCTTAAAGCATAATCATTTAAACGTTGGGATTTTGGCTTAGTATTTGACAAATAATCATCTGTGCAAAGTGAAATTCTGGAGCAATATGTGCCTTTTTAGAGGAGGGTTCTTGACTTTTGCAATGTTTGAGAATCTCAGAAGTCCTAGTAGGACACTTTCTGGAAAGCCATGGTTCTGGAGAAGAGGGGGAATACAGAATTAGATGGTTGCCTGTTTTTTCTCATGGTGTTTGCTTTGGAGGACTGTTGAACAACACCAAAAACTGTTGTGAGACTACCAGGATTCATCATGTCCTGCTGCAGATAACTTAAATGCTACACCATTTAATACTTCAGGAAGCTCCTACTCTGTTGTTGGTTAGTTTTTCTAAACATTAAGTTCCAGAAAGGCTGCTTTTTGGTTTTTTTTTGTTATTCTCCTAAATTTTTTCCTCTTCCCTGACCCAATATTCTGATGTTAAAGCTTTAATGTAATAAAATTGCCTGTGGTAACTAATGGTAAGCAAATTATTTGGTGCTGCTGGCTTTTTTTTTTCCTTGCAATGAATGGTTATATGTTCTGTGCTAACAAAATGAGTGGAAATGTGAGCTGGACAAGTTTGCTGATGCCAGTTGAGGGAAGGTTTAATTTCTCAGAATTGCATGTCCTAGACAAGGAAATGTTGTATTTGACAGTTACTGAAGAAGTTTGTAATATTGAAGGACTTGTCAAGACACATTTTGGTACTTTGTCCTTAAATTTAGAAGACAAAACAGAGGTGTGGGTGGGGAAAGAATAACCCTCCTGAAAGGAGGTAGTCTAGGCCTAATTCCTAAATCACTAGCTAAACTTCAGTACTAGTCCTTTTGCTGTTACTTTTCAGTTCTTAGTCCCTTTCATCTATTCCACAAAAAAAAGGAGTTGTAACTGTCCTTAAAAATGGGGATTGCATTTTCTTTGACTTCTTAACTGTTCAAGAAAATATTCTGTAGTAACGTTACAGATACAGTGAACTCCAACTTTCAGTTTAAGCTAAATATTAACTGTGGTTAACACCTGAGCAAGAGTGAATGCAGGTGTTCCATGTCTTCTCTGGGCTTTGTGGGAAACCAGAATCTGAGATGTAGATATATCTATGAATGAAACTGTTTGGATAACAGTCCTCTCTCTAAATTTGATCTCTGCTTCAAATGGTGATCTTGCTAATTTTATAACTTTCTTTCTGAAAGGTTGACTTGCTTTGGGAAGCAATCTGTTCCAAGCATGGAGATCAGGACTTTGCAGCTTCCCAGGTAAGAATGCAGTCACCTGCTGGAGATGCAGCACTTTCCAGCTGGGATGACTGATCTTAAGAGCTATTTTCTTATTTTTTCATTTTTATCTCATATTTGAGTCTCCATTTCTGGTTGTCTTGCAGCACATATGGATACTGTGTCTGAGTGGGGTGCTCTCTTTCTAGTGTAGCTTAAAAAATATGCACTGTTAGCACAGGCTGTAAAACACTTTAGGAAGGAACAGTGCTGATTTTAAGGAAGATAGTTGTCCCTTCTGGAAAAAAAAACAAGCAAGAAAAAAACCCAAGCACATCCAAGAAGGAGTTTCCTCCATATTTGCCTATGATCCTGGCCCAATCTGGCAACAGGAGCCAAGGGGGCAGTTCTGCTTGACTAGGTAAGAGAAAAAGATTTGGTGTGTTTACAACCGAACTGAAGTTTCTGCAACAAATGTGAGCTAATATCAAATAATATGTTCCTGTAACTGTCTCTAAGTGTGTTACCCTCAGGGGTGGGGAGGGGGTTCCAGGGGAGGACAACCCCAGGTGAGGCTGGATGACACTGGGCAACCCTGAGAAAGCAATTTAGCCGAGCAGTGCTGCACACTCCAACTGGAAACTGTCTCTTCTTAATAGCTACAGACTAGCATAAAGCATGCTCCAAAGTAAATTGAATTTTCAGTAACTCAGGTGGCATATGATTATCTTCTTCCTCCTGAAAGGTTTGTCATAACGATGTATCAAACCCTCACCTTGGTCTGAAAGCTTGGGGGCATTGGAGAAACAGAACAAGAGAATTGAATGTGGTGCTAATTTTGTATTGCTGCTATTGTAAAATTGGAAGTTGGTGATAGCTGTGGCGGTTATTGAAGGAAATAGCCCCAAATGAGTGAGCTGAGGCTGCAGCTGGTAGGCAGAAAGGATGGAGGTGTGGCAGTCCCTGCTGTGTCTTCCAGATACTCCACTGTTGTAAATGCTGTAGCTACCTAACATAGGTTCATAGAAATAGGTCTGTATAGCTTGTCTACTCTAAAGCAGGAGGATGGTCTCTCTGGCCATCTGTCCATTTCCAGGTCTTAGGTCAGCACCACATCTTGATTCTCAAGGTTTATTGCATCCCTGATTGCATGAGGCAGTGGCAAACAGCCAGCCCATGGGAGCTGCGGGTCCTGTGAACTCTCATGGCCTGGTTCAGGTTTCCCTCCACTCCTGGGTGCTGTTTCCTTCCCGATCAGCACAGCTGCTTTGTCTCACAGCAGCCTGAATTCAGGGGGCTGGCTGGAACACTTCTTTCACCCAGGCAGTGACATCAGACCTTGTGCAAGTGTGTGAGGCTTACCTAAGCAGCATCCCCTCCTGGAGGGAGGTGTCAGGGCACCTGAATGTTAGCTTGGGAGTTGCCAAAGGCTACAATGGACTTTCTTCCAGATTGTGAAGAAAGTAACACCCAGTCAGGGCACTGCAAGGTGAAAGTCTTAGGAAATATTTGGGGGGTCAATGTGCAGTGGGGGATTGGCAAGTTCACAGGTTGACATTGGATGGATCCACTTCACCTTATTTGTTGGCATAAATCTTCTCCTGTTCTGGGAACTGCTTCTTGTAGGTGTTTAACAACATGCATTTAAAGCAACAGATTATTCATACCCTCATCTTCCAAAACTTCCTCCCCCACAACCCTCTCCCCTCAATAAAAGGGAAGACATTAGCATATGCTCTGAAATAACAGGTTAACTCAGACCTTGTTTGGCCTTGAATTTGTTGGGGATTAAGCACAGCTCTTCCTTGCTGGCCAGACCAAGGTCAGCTTGGCCTGGGCTCGTGTATTCTCAGTTGGGAGATTTTTTTGCTCACATTTGGCCCATAAACAGGGGATGCAGCTCCATTGTGTGCTGCTTGTGGCAGGAACCAACATGGCTCTCCCTTCCTCTTCTGGTCCTCCTGCCCTCGCCCCAGCCATGAGATGAGCAGTCAAGGTGGAGTAATATACTGGTGTTTGATGTTTCAGCGTGATGGCAAAAATATTCAAGGAGGAAAAATATGAAAGCCAAAAATGTTTTCCTTAGGATATGTGTTTGCCTGGGATACAAGAACAGATGATGTGCAGAGCTTCTTCTGCCTGGTGCCTGTACAGTGAGATGTGCCCTAGCGCCTGCTGGGTGGAGGAGAACAGGTGCCTGACAAAACCTGTCTTTGTCTGAGGGGAAAGTGTTTTCTTTATCAGCATGTACTCCTGTGATGTCTTATTAGTCTCAAATGTTACATTTCTGCCTTGGCTACAGAAGTAATTCTCAAATTCTCATAAGCCTTGCAAAGAGGAGGAGGTACTGGGGGTACACATGGTCTGTGGAGTGGAAATGGTTCTCCAATTCTAAATGCACTTAATGTCTTTCTGGCAATATTGCAGTTGGTCGACACTTTGTTTAAAAATAAGTATTCAGCCACATAGACTTTTATACTATAAAGGCAAAATCAAAGGATCAAATGTTTGGTTTTCTTAGAAACTGTATACGGTAACATTCCTTGAAACTGAAATGATAATGGGTTTAATCGAGAGCTAAATGATTTTCCTGACAGAGACAAGCAACAAGCTTAAACGTTTTCTGGAAAACCACACAGCTAATGGCCACCCCACAGACATGATTTTCCTGGTGCTAAAAGCATAGCTCAGTATATAATTTTTTCTTCTATTGAAGACAGATTATTTTCAGTAGGTTCAGGGGCCCAAAGTAACTTGTGTACACGTGAGTTTTCAGAAAAACTGTTGATGGCATAAGGATGCAAAATCCACTGAAGCTGAGAGGGTGAGACACTGACTGGTCTGCATGAGCAGGCAGCATACTCTGCTCTGGATCTAAGCTTGGAGCCTTTTTTCTTAAGGTCAGATGGAAGAGGCCTTACACAGAACGTAGCTTGGCTGGAAATTAGGCATGTAATAAAACTGTAGGAGTGGGTTTGGGCTCCCTCCCCCAAGGTAAAAAAATAAAAAGGTAGGGACAGCTGTGATTTGCCAGGTTATCGTGTTCAGACTCCAGTTACATGGACTTACCTATTGCGTGCTCTGCGTGTAACCAGGATAGATGGGCTGAGTATTCTTGGATTGAGTCCCAGAGCAGCAACATCAGACAGAGAAGAGTAATATGGTGCTTTATTTTGCAATTCTGTGTAAAGTGTTTGGATTTATTTTTTTTTTTGAGGAGGGTACTCTACCAAGGCACCAGCCTCTGCAGCTCAGCACCTCTGCCCAATTTTCTATGTGTTAAGAACTATTGATCATGACAAGAGTTAAAAGAAAACCTTTTTTTTCCTTTTTTTTTTCCACCCCAATATCCATTTTCCAGTACTTACCAGATGCCAGTGTAATATATTTGGACTGTGCATCTCACAGTGAGATGTGGTTGTTACACTTGGGTTTAAGATCAGTCTGAGAATAAACAAGTTGGTTTCTCACCTCAGCCAGACCTGCCAAATGCTGCTGTCTGATGAGGGTAAAGCTGATGTTTCTGGGCTCACAGGAGGCACACCTCTTACCTCTGCCAGAACGATGATGATTTTATTTGAGCACAGTAGAGGGCAAGTGAAAACCTTTTACATCTCAGATTGGGAAGTCTGGTTGTCAGCCACAGGTTTGAGAGCAAAGAAAAATGTTTCAGTTTTGGCCAAAATCTTGCAGAATGAAGAATGCTCTGAAGAAAGGTTAGCTGATCCTGCATGGTGTTATTAGTATTCTGGGCTTCAGTCAGGAGATTAATAATGGCCACAGACAGTGTCTCTTCATATTAAAGTGTCTTCACATGAGTAGTTTGGGTGAGTGCAAAAGGACTGCAAGGCACAAGCAAGCTGTCTTGTCTCGCCCCAACTGACAATGAGTCAACACTTTAATATAAAGAAGAGACAGTTGGTAACAGTCATTAACATAACAAAGTGTCCTACAGATCACTCCAAATTCATCTGACTGTTTTTAAGCAAGTGTTTTCCCCTGAGAAGTGGCAACGGAACAATTTGTTGAATGTTTTGCTGCTTGGGCCACCCTGTTCTGCTGGGAGTGGGAAGATGCTGCTGTGGGATGACTGGTCCAGAAACCCCCTAGTAGGGAATGGTATTTGCTTGCAGTGACAGTGTGCTGATTTCTTTTTTTGGTCTGATTTCCTACTAAAACTGGACTCATGGGATGTCTTTTTTTTTTTTGTGGTTCCTCCCCACACTTCCTTGTCTGTTGGCTTCCTCTATTGGACAACTTAAAGAAGATCTGACTTCTGTTTATACAGGTAAGAAGAAAGAGTCAGACAGGCTGTGGATCTTCTATGTGAAGGAGAGGCATAGGCTCAGCCACTGTGCTCTGTGCTTGGCCAGCCTCTGGACAGGTGACAGCAGGGGCCCGTGCTGACAGGATGAAAGGTGGGAAGAGAGGAAGGAATTGGGGGTGTAGCACTGGCAGTTGTGATGTACATCTGGCACCGAAGAGGGATGAGTAGAGTCTAAGAGTAGGTCCAAGGAGGGAGGAAAAGCCATGCACAAAAGGAAGTCTGTTACTGGTCCTCATAGAGAAACTTGCTTGACTTTTCCCCCTACCATCCTGCTGGGAAAATGCACTGAATTCAACATACCAGGAAGCCATTGTGTGTCTGCCCAGAACAACCTGGTTTTGTTGCTGCAGTAACTTCCACGTGCTTTTGAACTATGGTAGGATTCCAGGTTTGTCCTGCCCTTTCCGAGGGCTGCCTGCCAGTGGCGAGAGGGCTGGGGTTGCTGGCAGCTGTGGTGGGTCTCGATCCTACTGCTGCCCAGCGGACTTTGCTCCCCAGCTGCCTGCCTGAAGAGAAACCACCTTTGCTGGAGCTGACGTCATGGAAAGGACTGCTTGGAGAAGGTAAAACGCAGCAGCCTGGGACAGGCTCTGGCTGACAGCTGAATAGCACCATGGGTAGAGATACCGGAGCAACCCAGGCAGGGGTAGCTCTGAGAGGCATCACTTCATCCCCGTAAACGCGTACCTGACTTTGCTGAACGCCTACAGATGGCCCCTCACCCCGAGGGCACGTGGGACGCTGTTCTGGGGATGGCTGTGTGTGCTTTGGGACTTGTTGCTCCCGAGCACGAGAGAGAAACCCCTGATTCCCCTCAGCTGTTGAGTCTGAGGGGAACCAGAGGGAGCCTCTCCGTGCCGGGGTGGCCGTGCGTGCTGGGCGGTCGTCTCCGGGGGGTGGGTGCATGAATGCATCCCTTTGTGCAGGGCTGGGCCGGGCGCTCCTTCGGGGATGCGGAGAGCGGGCCGGAGGATGTCCGTGTGGGACCTGGCCGTGGCCAGGGCGGGAGCAGCTCGGCGGCCCCACGCTCATCGAGTTAATTGGGGCTGCGCTGCGGGGCCCGAGGAACGCGGGACGGGCGGGATTCTCACGGCGCGGGGAGGCGCGCGGCGACGGCCGGGACCCCGCCAGATCGTTAGCGTCAATTAAGTACAGAATGTGCGGATTACTGACATGTTATTGTTAGGGCTCTAAAGGAAATATAATTAATAAACCCCCCCCACCCTCCGAGAGGCAGCCCTTTGTGCTCCCTGCCGGCAATGCCTCTCTCCTCCCGCAGCCCCGCGCTCCTTTCAGCAGCCTCGGACAGCATTAACATTTGAATTAACATAAAATCACTTTCTGAAATCTGTTAACATTTATAATGTTGCTGTACTTTGCCTGATCGTTGCTGTTTTTTCTGTCAGTTTGAGCACGGTGAGGTTTTTTTCAAGCGATACCAAACATAGACCCATTATGCTGCAAAAATCGCATATTTGTTTAATGATTTCCCATTGGTATCTTTGTTGCTATGAACCAAAGCATTAAATAGAAGGCAGCACGTTAATGCTGTGTTGTTCTACATAATAAATTTGAATATCCCCCAATGAATATTTTTAACAGGGGTTTTCTGAGTAAAATGCATATGTGCCAGGGTATTAGTAATTACTTAAAATCAGTTTTTGACATTTAATGTTGACAACTGAAATATTTCCTTTAATTTTTGGTTGCCTCTGCAAACAGAAATGATGGCATTCGTCCTAAGGAAGGCTGGGTGGACAAATAACACTTTTACTCACAATGAAATGAAAAGCAATAAAGAAAATGTGCTAAATGTCAACAGTAAAGCATATCTTCTCTCCAAGTATTAGGAGGAGAATATACCCCAAAATATGCATATACACACACAAAAATCCTTCAAGTGACTTAATATGCTTGGATATTAATGGTTTGAATGTTAATTCGTTGCAATGGTTCCATTTTTTGAAAATTGGCTATTTAAATACATTATTACCTCAATAAATTCTCTGTGGTCACTGTGGTAGCTGTTGTATGAAAAATAATCATCATAAATCTGAATTTACAAAATATCTCCAAAACTGTGCAGTTTTGCTGAGAGAAACAGAAGATGAAGTGTGCATTATTTAACTCAAAATATTTTGTCCTTGCAGAAGTTGCTTGTCTAAAAAACCAGCAGATGGAGTCTGTTGGAAGACGTGAGGATCTGGCAGCAGTCTGAGAGACCAGCTCAGTTTTGTAGGCAAGTGATGACTGAAAGCCTTTACCACGTGAGATGTGGCTGGAAACCTCTGCTAAAGAAGTTGGTTGATGCTGATGCACCTGCCTCTGCAGAAAGCAGCTTTGCTGGGCAGCCAGGTGAGTCGGTAAAGGATTCCCATAGAAGGGATCCTGGTAGAAAGGGTTTGGCAGGGAATGGTCAAAGAGGCCTTGTCCTGTTGCTGCATCTTTCTGTTGGGTGGCAGAAAACCCAATGGGCTTTGATGACAGCCCAGCCAGCTGGTATTTTTCTGTGTTAGCAGCTCTGTATTAAACTGCACGGCAGTACCAGAGCAAGGCCATCAGACATCCTGGGCAAGAGGCTGAGGATGTGGGATGCCTCTGGCACTGCCGTGCTGCAGGGCAAAGCACTGGGTGGCCTGAGGGGAGAAGGGATGTTACGCCCTTATCTCTCTACGTAAGATGCTGTTCAGCACTAACATGTGTCCAAAGACAGGTTGTGCTGCTCCCTGTCAGATGGCATCTCCATGGGCACTCAGAGCCAGGAGAGGACAGGGCAGAGCCTGTGTGCCAGGCTTGTGTGTTCTGTCAGGTGGGCTGGGAAAGCCCTTGTCTCTGCTCTTGTGTTTCGCTATTTTTTTGTTAAAATAAGGATGAGGAAAACAATGAAGCACCTTCACACTTTTGCATCCCTGAGTATCTCTCATTATGGAGAAACAAACATGTTTGTCCCAAATGTCCTGGATTTTTTAACAGGGAGAGGCCTGTTATTTGTGGTCAGCAGTTGCTGGGATGTTCTTTGTACAGAGCTGGCCTTTTGGACTGCAGGGTGGAAAAGCAGAGGGAGAGAGAGGAATGCTGTGATTTCTGAGTGCTCCCCTGATACTTTGCCATGACAAAAGGAGGCTTGTGATCAGTGTTTTTGCAAGAAGTAGCGGCCAGCAGGGCCTGCAAAAGAATCATGGGCATCACTTGTGTCCCAGAATGGTGGCATTTGGGAGGTTATGTGGTAATAGCAGTAATTTTTAACATTACTGTCAGCTCATGCCCCCTCATGACTGCTCTCACCCACACCTCAAGATCCTTCTGCAGGTACCTGGGGATGTTACATGCTTGCCATTACTCTCTTCCCTTTCACACAAACTGTTACAACCAGAGTAAACTGTGGGTACTGTCTTAGATGATGTATCCCAGTTGTTCAGCCACACATATGCAAGGACAAGGAAGGAAACCAAAAGACTCTTCAGTCCTTCCCAAGCCCCCAGACATTGCAGCAGAATGTGAAGGAGCGTGCCCAAGCAGCAAGCACAGCAGACACCCCCTTTCACAGAAGGCAGAGTCCAGACCTGTGTGTGCAGGGACCAATCCTTGCCTAGCTCAGAGTCGGGCATCTCTGTAGGTTTAGGAATATAGAAATGGGATTAGCTTTGTTGCTAAACCCTCAAAAAGCTGAGCACCCTATGAATTACAGCCTTTCCTTTCATATCTGCAGCTGAGTTTGACATGTGTAGCTGCAGCTGGCCCTACCTCTACAGTTTTATTTGATAAATCTGATTGATGAGGGTTTTTTAATTCCTCTCAATCTATTTAAATTAGAGAAAAAAGAGAGAGAGAAGTTGAAAAGTGCTGTAATTGCGAGTGAGCACTATAGAAACCTACAGCCAGCAGGCACACTTCAAAGGAAACGGGGCCAGCCTGGACCCTTTCGTTGCTGGCTAGTGAGGGCTTCAAATGTGCCTGCAAGGTAGCTGTGTTGTAATTTTGATCTGTACCAAAAGAGCTTAATTGGAAGATACTGGGGAGGTTGATACATAAGCCTTTTTCACTGTGATGAGCAGAGGCTGTTGACAGAGCAGATGCCAGAGGTGGATCCCTGGGATGATGGAATGGGTGTCCTGGCAGCGGGGAGCTCACTGCCAGGCTCCCTGTGTGCAGACACTGCCTCCCCTTCTGCCCGAGGAGCTCTGGTTTGTGTTTGGTCAGTAACAAGCAAAAGTTTCCTCGAGGAGCAAGGGACCTGCTTGTGGCATGTAAAGCCCCCAAGCCACAGAGCAGCCTGGCTGTGGCACTGGGAGCCCACGTCCCTCAGGTCCTCAGGCACACACTGTGTGCTCTGAGCTCCCTGGGCAGCAGCACGGATGTGGCACTCCTTGGCACTTGTACCTAACTGCTTTATGTCCTTGTGGCCACTGTCTGGGCTTCTGGGCACGTTCAACCAGCTGCCTGCACACCCTCCTGCTGCCTGGCTGCATCAGCCCTGTCCCATCCCATCCTTCCATGCCTGTGTGGGGCATGGAGAGCAGCAGCCTTTCCTGGCTTCCCCACCACCCTCCCCAGCATGCTTCCCTCTGTGGCTGGTGAATTAAGGAACTAATTTTCATCAGTGTCAATGCACCTTGCACCTAACTCTAAACTACCAATTAAAGTTATTGATTCTGGTCAGCAAAGATACTAAATTCCTGCTAGAACTGAAAAAGCAGGTACTAAAATGTACAGAGACAGTTTATTGCAGCCACAGACTAAAGCAACTGATTCATTAGCTTTGTGTGTTTACAAACACTAATCCTTGGGATGGGGGTCTGGACACACTTCTCTGTGTTTGGAATCTTCTCATTTCCTCTGATTACAGCAGGTTTGAGCTGCAAATCTCCAGCTGTTGCCTCAACAGTTCCTCAGAAACAGGTTGATGTTTTTTGGTTCAGCTGATACATTCTACAGGATGATTAATTATTGTGTAAAGATAATTTTGTGTTTATTGGTTTGGGATATGAGAATTTATCCCTTTATTTCCTGATGTTGCAAACACAGGCAAAGGGTGACTTTTTCACCAGCTTCTGCTGTGAATTCTTGTGTGGCTTTTCTCAGCCTGCTTACTGAATTTGGTCTTTTACTTGCATTCTCTCCACAAGGCATCAGTCCATGTATCTGCATTCTGGAGAAGGTATTTAACATTTTTATGTTCTAATTTCACCTGTCTGAAGCTTGCATCCAAGCAGACGTTGATTGTTAGGATAATTTGTCCTGGAATATACAGAAAAGATGCTTCCTACACTGTTATTTGGTCTAAGTTGATTCAGGAGGCAGGAATGTTGGCATTCCTCTACAGCAGGAGTGACCTGTGTCTGCCCAATGCATAGCAGCAGCTTAAAAAGGTATTAGTGTGTTCAAACTAAGAGTAAGGGAGAATATGAAAGGATATTATAATTGTGCATAACAGAAATTCCTATAATTAAGAATGGAATTCTCTGGCATTGGAGCAGAAATAGCAATTTTCTACCCAGTGAAGCTCCAAATTATTTTAGAGGGAATTAGATGTATTCTCCTGGACTGTGATCACTCTGAAAGATTTTTTGATGCTAAAGTGTCTCTGAATATTGGAAAGAGCAAACTGTGTTGTCCTCACCTACTGCCAGATTGGAAGTGGAAACATCAGTGTTGGAAGTGTCATGGCTTTTGGATTTGTTGCACAGTTCTGTTCTCTTCACATAATTATAACCTGGGAAATACATTTTATAACCACCGTCTTCTCATGCACACACTTCCTCCCTGTGTTTGAGCTGAGGTGACTATTGGCTTTATGTGCAGCTGCATCCCAAGGAGCTACTTTTATGGATTGGTAGTTGAAAGGTCCAAGAGGTTCTGTGCATAGAATAGAGAGCTCTGTGTGAGCAGAAACCTTCAGAGCAGGCGGAGATACCAGAGCATCCTGGAGCTGCATAGCCCAGGGACTCCCAGATGTGCCATCTCACAGTCCCTCCAGTGCAGTGCAAAACTGAAGAACAGTTTATTTTTCTTGGGTTTTTTTCCCCGTTTATTCAGAATTGGCTTGTGCTGTAATCAACCATTTCAGCACAGCACCTAGTACCTTTATGGCTTTTTTTGGCTTTCCCAAACCTGATATTCTGCACACTAGAAGGCTGCCTAGATGGGCTCTGGATATAACAGTGAAGAAATATTTGGGATATGCACGTGTGAGCACTGTCACTAGGTTGCCCTCTAGTTTTATTTCTGCCGCAGGTGACTCAAGGCTGTTGCCATCTAGCCCAGGTTTGTCTGAGCAGTGTTGCCATGTGTCTTACAGACTGGGAGCCTCGTGTGGTCTTCCTTCAAGTATCACCCTAGGGTAAGCTATGTTTGTGTGATTCATTTTACTGAGTGGGGAAAAAAATCAAGTGAGCATTTGCTTGCATGAGAAAAGCCCCTGTAGGCTGGCTCTAGCTCAGTCCCATGGGTATGGGGTGCTGGTGTAGCTACCCTGAATATGACTGAGCATCCTTTGGAACGGTGGGGGAAGGATGGGCTCTTCCAGCTGATCTTGGCTATGGTTTGTTTGGTGTAAATCATAAGAAAGTGATGGGTGTTTGCCTCCATTAGTGCTGATGTAAATATTGCCGCTCTGCCCTTGCCATTGACAGCGTTTTCTGCTCAGCAGCCCAGTGCCAGGCACTGACAAGGCTGTTCCAGTGCAGACTGCCTCACCTGGCCTCTGACCTGATGCTGTGGAGAAGAAGGTTGAGTTGTGCTTAAGGTACTGGATGGGCATCCGAAGGAGCCTCTGCAATTCCCACTTTGCCACTAACTTCTGCAGTGACCTGGATAAATCATTTAATCTCACTTTCTCTTTTCTTTAATCTCTCTAGCTCCCCTTTTGGGAAGAGAGGTGGGAGCAGCAACAAAACGTCCTTTGTCTTGTCTGCTTTAGGGCTATATGGCTAATAAAGTGTGGCACTAGACATCTTCTATTTAAAGGGTTGTCTTCTGAAAACAGGTCTGTTTTTACTTGGCACTGAAGATTTAAACCCACACTGATCAATGCTTGTACCTCTGTTGGGGTGTTAGATCTTTGCGGTGATGCAGCAGGTGGTAACACACTGTGGCAAGAGCCCGGTGGTGCTGCTGGTCCCTCCACCTCTCCCCTCACTGGCTGTGTCCTTCTTTTCCCAAGGAAACTCTCCAGCTGTCCCCTAATGTCTGTGTTAAAGCAAGAGCCAGCCAAAAACTGCCCTACCTAACAGCATGAGGAGGTCAGGCAAGGGAACATATTTTACTTGCAGAGCTGACATAATTGTTTAAAGCAAACAGACAGCTCAACATTTTTGCTAACTTACAAAATCTGGCATCTCGGGAGAACGTGTTTGGACTCAGCAAGGCCATTTTCACAGGGAAAGCATTGTCATTAATCTGCATGTTTGGCATTGCTGCTGGAGAGCCTCCTTTTTGCTTTGAACGAGATGTATATTCATGGACTGAAAGTTGCCTGGTTTTGTTTTTATGCCGGCCGTGTGGTTCTGCTGGGGTGGGATGTCCGTGCACAGGCACTCAGCTCTCCCAGCTGCACCAGCACAAAAGCTCTGGTCACTGCTGCTGGATTGTCGAGCAGAGTGTGAGCTGTGATTGTATGGAGGCCAATGCAATCATATCACCTGCCAGTCTGGGGAAAAATAGGGTCTAAATAAGATGACGAGTGAATGATGTGGTCAGAATTAAAAGGATAAACAGCATCTTTCTCTTAATGAGCTCTGTTTAACATGTGAGAAGCCCACACATGCTTTATCTGTATTCTGACCAGCGAGGAGCTTTGCCCAGACTTCATACAACAATTCATCACGGCCGATTTGTGCAAGGCATATTTGAGATGTAAGATGTGTGACTCAACCTCTTTTATTCCCTCATTAATTTTCTATTCTGCCTGAAATGGGTTCTTAGAGTGCTCATCACCAGAATGTAAGCTGGTGAAAATGGGGCGTTCGGATTTCTGCTCTTACTTTTGTCGCTGTGGTTGGATAAAGGGGCAGATGTACAAACACCTGGACTTGGCAGGCTGGGTGTCCTGTGTCACCAGCACCCACTTCCACCTGCAACTGCTCCCATGCATGCGCAAGGCTGAGAAAAAGGGCTGATCATTGCTGTATTGTTGACAGCCTTTCCAAGAAAATTGATGGCTGAAAATTTGAAATTTGAAGTTTTTAGCTAATGTTGATATTTCTGAAGACTTCATCTGAAACTGCTTGAAGCGCTGGTTTGTGTGGTGAATTTGTGTGTATATCTGTGTCTCTCATGCAGGTTTGTTTTCCCACTCTGGTCCTTCTCTCCCTTTCAATGCTCTTACACATGCTTCTCACTGTGTCTTTGTGTTGCATGCTTTATATATCATTCTGCTGTGATGTGTATTAACTACTCAGACTCCCAAGGGTCTCAGAAGATGAATGGCTTTATCTATAGGATTCCAGTAATAATCCATTTGTGTATGAAATGTGCTCCTCAGTATTAGTGAATTGCAGAGGGATGGCATTATCTGATAGCTGCAGAGGAGGCCACGGGCAGCAACTGTGTTCTGAGCTGTGCCTCAGGCTCTCCCGATAACTCCTGACAAGTCACTTAAATCCTTTGTAGTTCAGTGTATCCAAAGGTAGATATCACTCAGCTCGATGGATGCACTGGATGCTGCGTGGTTTCCTGAGCTAACACCTGTGATGCACCTCAGCCTTCAGGGAATTGCAATGAGGGACCTCCAAGCAGTGAATCCAGATACGTTCCTGGGAGATGTGGTGGTGTAAGAGGGCTCAGTGACACCAAGGGCTTGTTAGAGAAGAGCCCACTTCACCCCACCCTCCTACAAATGCCACCTCAGATGGAACTGGGATTTCTAGTCATTTCAGGTAATGCTTGTGGCAGCATGGCAGCTTGCTCCAGCATGCAGGGCATTGTCCACTGACTTCAGATCTAATTTCAGATAATCTTAGTCCACCAGGCAAAAAAATGCAGCCTGTGCCAATCAAGAAGTACAGAGCACACAGTAAGCACAGTTCAAAAGCTGCATTACCCTTATCTATTAGTAATGATCAATTAGCATGAAGGTCATTGGGCAGCCTGGAAATGAGTCAGATAAGAAGGGCAGAAGGAGGACTTGAATGGAAAGGAAATTTTTGATTCATATTCAGCGTTTAAAGTCATAACTCTGTAACAGTAGGGGCGGAGGGTAGCATTAAGTAGTCCTGCTGTCACACTGACTCAAATAGAGTGTAAATCATGTTGGGAGAGTGCTGTGGCTTTTTCCTGGTGTTAAAGCATTATATTGTAACGCAGAAGGTACTGCAAGTTGCAAGAGGTCCTCCTCACCCTCTAGCTCACTCTGAAAATCCCTGGCCAGTTTGACCCCCCTGCCATAGCACAGCACCAGAGGGCTGGTGGCTGCAATCAGTGCCACAATAAGCTTAACTTTCTGGTCCCTGGCTTGCACCAAAATGAGTAGAATTGACAGTGAAGGACGGTGCAGGACAGAGGTGGGGGCCTCACAGATTTCCTGGGCATCATCCAAGCAGGAGGTACCATTCAACACAATGGTAATGGTTTTGGGGAAGAAGAAAGGATGACTTGTAAGTAATTAACTTGTAAATTTTGCATAGATGATCCAAGTGTGCCATATTAAACACTAATCAGCCTTTCCCAGTGTGTATGTGCACTCTGAGGAAAATAAAAAGGTGTTAAAAAAACCTGTCTGGGGTCAGGTGTGTTCACCTGGTGTGCTGTGGGCCTTTCCACCCAGGCTTGTGCTGGAGCCTGGTTTCTATCATGGGCTGTTACACTGTTCAGGCAGGGATGACAGGGCACAGAGCTGTGCTGGGCAAGCATCATAATGCACCACCTCAATGCTGCCTCTGCCCTGTCTGCTGCTTCAACTGAGTGTGTTCAAATTGATGTTTTCTCCACCTGAGCCTCCTTGCTGTGCCAGCAGCCAGGTTGGTGTGGGTGAGAAGAGGAGGTGTGTTGGTGTAACATGCCCTTTGAAGGAGAGGAGGTGTGAGGCAATGCCTGGAGGGACAGCAAGGTAGTTCTCTGTGACTCTCATAGTGGCCATGAGACCTGCCCTGGTCCCTCAGGAAGGGACCTGTCCCCATGCACAGGAGCCTCCTCCCAAGACAGGTAAAGGGGATCTTCCTCACAAGATACCTCAAAGCTCTTCCTGAGAATAAGCACTGATATCTGAAGCAGCTTCTCTGGATTCAAACAGACAAGCAAACTGTGGTGCTTGCCACAAATTTCAGGCAGTATGACACAATCTTTCTTGTTTTCTCATGTTTACTTGTCCCAGGTTTTCTCTGTTGCTGTGGGGCAGGTTGGTGGATGGGTGAAAATCAGTCTGCCACTTTCCAGTGTGAGGTTTATTTCTGCTCACTTCTCCCACGCATACCTACAGGTGCCTGCGTGCCAAGTGCCCAGTGCCTTGGGCACTGGATGTGTGCAGGGACACATGTGCGCTGTGCTTCCAGCTTCTGTTCCTGAAATACCGTATGTTCTGGCCTATGAGCTTAAAATATCCTGGTGAAGGGATGTTTTAAAGCATGAGAGCACTACATGCAGCGTTTCTTCTGTTTTCTGGAGGTTAATTAAACCCCTTAAGTAGAGAGATAGTAGTAAAATAGGTGCTCGTGGTACCAAGCAACTGCATTGCCTGTTGAAGATGATGAAACATAAGTACAAAAGAGAACAGGTAGGGGTAGGTTAAACCCAGTGTTCCTGCGTCTGACAGTTTACTTTGATGAATGCACTCATTCACTCAGCCTCACCATTTGGATCCTGCATAATCAGAGATAACAGGCGGATGGTTTGCATGAATAACTAAGTTTGTCATGTTTAATTTTCTTTAGAAAAAGAAACAGCAGTTGCTTTACCCTCATCCTTCAGGCCCAATACATATTTATAAATTGTCAGGAAATGAAAAGCCTTTTAACAGCATGCAAAGCTACCAGGAGAAATAACTGGGAGAGCAGTGAGTGTGAGGAGCAGGGCAGCCCACCTGCAGCTCCTGTGGGCTCACCTCATGTCACCTGGGAAGGTGGTGTGGGCAGAGGATGCTAAGCAGGCTGTCTGAATTGTTAGGAAGCACAGCACTGATACTTGTTTTGTGTTCTGCAGACCTTGTCTTCTGACAACTTGACACTGCATCAAGAAGTACAGAAACTGAAAAACAGACCTGTGTTTGGCAGTTAGCTAGCTGGCAATTCAGTGACTGACTGTGCTGCTTAATATTTGATAGCGTACTTGCTTTACTGTGCTTATCTCATCACTGACAATTTCTTAAATCCTACAGAAGGTACACCTGGAGTTTGCACAGAGCAAAATGATGGAGGAATGTCTTCTGCAGTGTGCTGTTCCCAGCAGGCACGTTGTCTCCTCCAAAGCTAGTCCCAGCTGCTCTGGGAGCTGTGCATGGTAGAAACATGAAGGTGAAAGAACAGA
The DNA here is from genome assembly GCA_013396755.1 of Sclerurus mexicanus. Classification (NCBI taxonomy): domain Eukaryota; kingdom Metazoa; phylum Chordata; class Aves; order Passeriformes; family Furnariidae; genus Sclerurus; species Sclerurus mexicanus. The sequence continues at coordinate 172,541 of VWZF01000224.1, read as the reverse complement.
CTTACTGCTCAGATGGTTTTGATCCAGGACCAGCCCTTCCCAGCCTGTGCCGGGCATAGGTGTGGGCACTGTGGCTGCTGTTGAACACTGCTAATATTATAATTTTAAAAAATTTGGTCTCTTCATTGAGCAAATGATTTCTGCAGAGAATAGTGTGATATATTAAAATGTCTGTGTAGAAAGCTCCCAAGGGAGAAATTCAGAAGAAGAAAGATTGGATCACTAAAACTGAGAGAGAAAGCGGGATTTGCTAATGTGACACTAAAAGAAGAAGACCAAATCTAGTTAGAGGGTCTTCTAACCAGCATGGCTTTTTTCATAATCATCCTATCAAGATGATCTTTGCAATAGGGGACCTCTGACTTCAGTACCAATATGTATGTCACCAGACACAAATCCCTCAAGAGCTAACTCGATGATATTTCAAGTAAAAACTACTAGGCAGAAGCACAATCTGATTATTGGCGTGTATGCAGCCTGGGAGGCACAGAAGATCTATGAATGCTGGAGCCAGGGAGAAGCACAGGCAGGATCACATGGGCTGGCTGCCCACCACTGCCCCTCCACAAGTCCCACTGATGGCATGTGGCATGTTACCACAGATCCCTAAAGAAAAGCATTCTTGAGCTGATTAGAGATCCCCCTGCTGGGTTTTAATTTGACTTTAGCATCATTTAAAATGATCTCAGAGTTGCTTTAAGTTACAATCAGTTTATCACTTCCTGCAAAGCCCCAGGTTGCTGGCAGGGTGGGTGCTGGGATTGCTCGACATCCTCAGGGAGGCAGAGTCCCTTTTGCCCCACCTGTGCAGGCTCCAAAACCCCTGCTGAGCTGTTCAGTGCTGAAAGGCACTGCCAATGTCTGCTTGAGTGTATATTGGATTCAGTGGTAAAAATGATAAATCTTACCAAAAATACCACTGAGGTGAAAAGTATGAAGTGTTTGCCACTAGTGGTTGTCTAGGGAATAGAGAATAATGAAACAGCAAATTCAAAACCACAAGGGCCTGTAAAATGTTGTTTGCCTGCTACAAATATATTACAGAAAAATCTTTAAAACATCACTTCTATAGACCATGCTTCACCAGGCACTCATGCATGTGTTTGGTTTCCAGCATGTGAGCTGTTCTGTGGGTGCTACGGGAAGAGCGTGGGCTTAGAGCGCTGGCATGTGGTAACGTTTGGCTGGATCAGCCCATGGTAAGTGCTCCTGGGAATCTGGCAGAGGGTGGTTGTGTGGAGCCTGATTCTCATGTACATCCACGTGGTTGTACATGGCTCCCTGGGTGAGCAGGGCTCTTGCAGCAAGCGTGTGTGCAAACACTAAACCATGTAATTAATTTAAAATCCTCTCAAGTTAACCCCAAGTACTCCCATATAGACGCTATGGTGCTGGTAGACCACAGATGACACCCTAGTCCTTCCCTGTAAAGGTGCCAGCAGGCATCCCACAACCCACGTGGGGATTTCTTCTGTCACTGCCTTCCCTTCCTGGCCACAGCCCCGAACAACCCCCGAGGAACCACATCCCACCCCTTCTCTCTGAGCATCTCATCTGCTGTCTAGACTGGAGAGCCTGGTCTCAAACAGAGACGTTAACATTTCTGTTAATAGGGATCTCTGTGTTGCTACATAGTCTGAATTGGCCTCTATTACTTATTAATGAAGATCCAAAAGTGCATGTACTTAAGACCTCGCTTAGCTAAGGGGAGTCTTCTAGGGCCAATTTGAGTCCTATTTAATGACTAATGGCTATTGAGACATAATGTCCACTAAGCAGATATCACATCCTATTTAGTATTTAATGTTTAAATATTTAATTAATTAAACGCTGCCAAATATTTAATTAAATGCCATCAGAGCCATCCTGACACTTCCACTATGCATAATGCAAAGGAAATCGGGGCTTTCCTTACCAGCCCCACAAATGATGCGGATTCAGCTTTACTAAGAAATAGCTGGGGCCTATGTAGCCAAAATACCTGCAAACATACACAATGCACAGGGCGAGTTTTTAGAAACATCTTTTCTATTTTTTTCCTTTTTTTTTTTTCCCCAAATGAGCTGAACTAAATGCTTTGTTAGTAAATCAGGCTCTGAAGTGACATGTAGGCAGAGTGCTGGTACCGTGTGCCGCAGTGCAACAAGAATGCTATGCTTGTATATTGACTTTTAATTATTTAAAAGTAAATGATTGCTACTTAGCATGGCATACCTGCCAGCAGTTTACACTAGTTTTGCTTAAATATTTACTCTGCTATTCAATAAAAAATGAGTCTACTGAAGCAAAAAATGAGAACATACCGTATCACGTGACCCTCCTCCTACCTGTGGCATGCCAACTTCACAAAGATTTATTCAAAAAGAGATGCTAGGTTTTGATGCTTTTCCTGGACTAAGCCAAAATATGGGTTTAAATTATCCAGTTTGACTTCCAAGTACAGCCAGGTCATAATTATCAGCTTTTGACATTTGGTTTCATATTTACTTATGGAAACTTGGCACTTAGAAATATAAGGATATTTAAATCCCAATTTCAAAATCTGGACACCCAGCAGGTACAGAATCATTTAGGGCTGAGTTGCTTATTTGAATATTTTATTGCCAAGCTCCATCCTCTGATGCATGCTGAAGCTGCTAGGTCATGTTTCCCACCCTGTGTGGGCATGTCTCACTTTAATGTTCCCACATGGGATCTCTTGCTAACAAGGAATGTGGCTACCAGTTGGAGAAACCATTAAAGTCACATCATTTTTATGCTTGGATTCAAGCCATTTATTAATGAAATGAGGATACACATTTTGGGCTTTCTTTAGACGATCTTACACAATCTTATTGGCTACTCCAGACTAATTATCTTTAACTGTAAAGAGTTGATGCCCCAGTTGCTCAAATTGGGTTTTACTTATATAAACAGGAAGAAAAAATTGGACTCAGTGCTGTAAAAAGACTCTATTGTTAGGGGACCTTTATCTCTCAAGTTCAGTGATGCTTTGCTTTGTCCATTTGCATTTATTGAACAATCAGTTGCCTGAGCAGCCATGAGTTTGCCTACATCTATAGGCTGCTGGGATGTTTTGAATTTTCATGTTCTCCTGCCCACTCAAGCACTAACCTCAAACTACATTCATTCCTTTCACTTCTCTGCTCCTTACAGTCTTTTAAACTAGTTATATTGCCACCCAAGGTATGGAGGGGGAGGTAAAACACCATTGTGCCCGTGCTTTGCCCAGAAATAAATGCTAAAACTGAGCAGGATGCAGGACTCATCCACCTCATTTAATGTAACAGGCACTTGATGGTCTTGTGTGATGTAGGTCGTATCTTTTAATTACCTTTTACTTCATTCTCATATATGCACATGTAACTTCCCCAGCTCATTTAAAGTGGGCAGTGATCTGTGTATCAGAGATGCAAAGGTGGCAGGGAGCTGGCTGCTCTGAGCAGAGAGGAGCGAGGGGAATGGTGGGATGCTTTCCTCCTTGGGCTTGGTCATCCCTGCTGGGTGAGAAGGCAAGGTGTGCAGGTGAGGGAGAAGGCACCTGGTGAGAAAGCCAGGCTCTTCAGAGGTGAACTTCCCTGGCAAAGCCGGGAGCTGGGAGAGCTCTGCCAGCGCAGCGTGTGGCTGCTGCCCTCATTGCTGTAACCCGGGGACTCAGTCCCAGCTGCAGCCGAGGCCTTTCTGTGCTCATTTATTATTCAGCACGTCTTGACTGCTTAATTGAGGAGATGTGTAGCAGTCTCTATCAGCGCGAGCTCTTTGGGGGGGGGCGGGAATCAGTGTGGACGGCGATTTCTCGTCTGCATTCTCAGTTTATAAAGAACTCCTGCCATCTGCCATCAGCCTGTGTGTCCCCAGTTACAGTCACCAGCCGCTGAATTTTGATGGTGGCCTGTCTGGGTTTGCATCGCTGATCGTGCCTCGTAGCTGCAGCCAAAGCCAGCCCCACTTGTCCAAGCCAGCGGCGGGACCCTCCTGCCTCCCCGGGCCGTGTCACAGCCCCGCCAAACCCGTGTGCTCCCAGAGGAGGGTGCTAGTGCAGTGCTGCTTGGTCCCTGGATGCACCTCAAGGGAAACGTCTTAGTTTTGCCCCAGCAGGCAAATAAAAGAGGAAAAGAGGCATCTCTTTCCACCTGTGGCACACGGGGTGGGTGAAAGACCACGCAAGCCCCAGCGCTGCCGTGCAGCACCGCACCACTGCCTCGAGAGCCTCCAGGCTGTCCCCTCCCGTCCTCTCCCCCCGCCAGGGTCTGCTCTCGGGAAACAAAGGTATTCCAAGTACAACTTTCTCCCGTTGGGACGTTTAAAAGATCTCGACAACGAGAAGGTCCTTCTCGTACCGGCAGTTCCCCAGCCGAGCGCGGCAGCGGCCAGGAGCATCCCGGGGCGGGTGGCAGAAGGGGCTGGAGACCGGGCAGCGCTTCTTTCAGCTGAGCCCCGGGTACCGCCTGGGAATGCTCCCACGATGCCTCAGGAACCGCCTGGGGATGCTCCTCCGCTGCCTCGCGTATCGCCCGGGGATGTTCTCGCACCGTCCCAGGTACCGTCTGGGAATGCTCCCGCCTGGAGGTGTTCCCACGCCTCCGCAGGTACCGCCTGGGGATGTTACCACACCGGCCCAAGTACCGCCTGGGGGTGTTCCCGCACCTCCCCAAGTACCGCCTGGGGATGCTCCCCNGGCGGGGGCCGGGCTGTCCCGGCAGAGCCCCCGCCCGGCGCCGGCCCCGCCGCAGCATTCCAAAGGGTCTGCTGCCACCTCGTGGGCCACGCCGAGCCCCGCCGAGCCCCGCTTCCTCCCCGCGGCACCCGCATCCTCCCCGCGGTACCCGCATCCTCCTGCCGCGCCCGCCCCGCATCCTCCCCGCGGTACCCGCAGACTCCCGTCCGCACCCTCACCGCTCCGTCCCCATCACCCCAAAATAACATGGTTTTCGTGCAGGAAATTCCTGGTGGGGCTGTCCGGCCCCGAGAGCCTCACCCGGGGCCTCCGCACCGACACCCGGGAACTTTGGGTTTCTTACGGGAGTTTGTTCTCCGCGAGAATAAAGTTTGGCGTGGAAGCAACTCACTGAGGCACAACCACTGTGTCCCGTAAAACAGCTGGTGCAGCGGTGGATTAGGATTCTCCCCATTACAGTGACTAAACTAAACCACTATGTCCAGTGTTAAAATACAAAGCTCAAAACCACTCGGTTCATTTGGGGTTCGTCTTTTTTTTTTCCTCCCAGGTATGTGAAACACTACAGAAAACACAACTTTTTTTAGACATATGTGTTTATGGTCAGCGATTTTATGCTTGCATGAGGACTTGAATAAATGTGTAGATGGAAAAGGCCATTTTTTTTCTCCATGGTCTCAAAATGTATATTACATTTCATTGTTTCATATAAGATTTTATCAGGCATGTTGTTTTCACTGCACATCCTGACTTAATGCAATGTGGCCTACAAAAATTAGTCATAACACAGTACATCAGCCAGGAAGAGACAAACATTTCCATAAACTGCATGTTCCATCAGTGCATCAGTGCAACCTATAGGCAGATGGTTTTGTCCAAATTCAGTGGAATCACATGTTTTCCAGATGACTCCATGTTCACAAATAATGTATTCCTATACAACTCTGACCCGGACATGGGTCAGACTCAGTCTTGAAGCAAAGGTATATTAGAAACAAATGTGCCGCTCTTTCTCCCTGCCCCATTTCTGGGTGAGCACACTACAAATTTTTGGAGAGAAATATCCTTAATCCTAAAAATAGGCTTTAGAGTAGTTGAAGATTCACTGGCTTCCATGTTGGTTAGTGGCTCCTGTGATTGTGCACAGCCCTGACCCCAGTGGGCACCCACGTGCTGCAGGAGCCATGCTCCCCCTGGGCTGCCACAGCCCCAGGTGGCCCCTCGAGCTCCAAGGACAGGGTGAGTGCTTGGTGGGATCTCGGCCAGCATCCTGTGAAGCATGCCCAGCCACAGGTTCCTCTTTGCACTGGGTCAGTGCTTTCCATGCACGGTGCTCATCTCCTGGTAGGCATCTCTGGGCACGCGCTCACTCTCCGGCTTTGTCCCCCCATTTCACAGAGGCAAAAAAAGAGCTGGTGAGCTGCTCTTGGTTATCAGTCAGCACTGTGTACACCATTTCCCAAGAAAGCTGGGCTTGTGCCCCAGCAGGGCCAGCAGGATGTCCAGGCAATGCTGGGAGGGAACATGGGAGCTGGCAGCTGTGTCCCCCTGTGCCCGGAGCCCCGTGCTGTGTTCTGTGGGTCAGCTCCGCTCCTCACGGCGGAAATGATTGTCAGTTGATCCTTCACTACTTCAGTGATGCTGATCAGCTTTTGAACTGCTGCAAATGAGGCCAATCAGCATTACTTTCGTTTCATTACTTCAAGAGCTTACTCATAAATTTCCTCTTATCCTGCTTCCCCTTTGGTCTGGAATTAGCCACAGCACTTGCTATGAGCTACTGTACCCAGTTCTCCTCCACTGGAGCCGTTTGATCTTTCCTAGGTTTAGTAATCAACTGGCAAACACGCCTTATCTTGTTTGACTTAAAGCAATACACCTTCTTGCCCATTTTTCTGCACGTTGCACGTGTGGTGCTGCTGGGGAAGCAGGGAACTAGCTGCAGCACTTAACTGACCTCAGTATAACACGGGAGAGAATGAATTGGCAACGAGTCCATAAAATAATTAACAACATCTTTCATTTAGCTGTGTGAATTTTATTACTTGGATGTTAAAAACGGGGCGGATGGATTTCATTGCAGATGAAAGGGTGGTTCCCCCCATTACTACCAAGCAGCCCACATCTCAGTGTGCAGTGGGAATGCATTTGACAGAAACACACTTCTGGGGTGAAAGCCAGATCGTTCCTGAAAAGGTACAACTGGAATGTAAAATTTTCACACCACTGTGTTGGTTTTGGGGTAAGTTGAAAGAAGGTGATGGATGGCTCCAACCATGCTTCTGACCAAAGTGTCCCTGACTTGAATGGTTGGTTCAGGGAGCTCCAAAAACTGTCCCAGCCTACATCAGATAATTAAAACCAGTGTGGGTGTAAAATAGTTGTAACAAATGCAAAGCCCTTCAAGTGTGTTTCCCCATCAGGAGAGAGCAGAAAAGGGTCATTTTCAGAGGTATTTTGCCTCAGCTTTCTTGATATGTAAAGAAACTCAGCCTGCTTTCCTCAGAGAGCGAGGAGCAACTGTCTTTCCTTTTAACAATTAGTTTTTCATAAAATGCAAGTTAAAAAATTATTTGCTTTCATGATGTTAGGATCTCTTCTAAAGGCTGATGAATAAAGTGAACATTGAAACTGCTGAGACATGTAAAAGGCAGCAGGGCAGACTATCTGTGCAGCTGGTGCTGAGCCCAAGCCTCCTCAGCTGCTGTGGGCAAGAGGGTGAGGGAGCCCTTGGGAAACAATCCACTCCCTCCAACCTGCATTCACCTGCTCTTTTGTGGATGGACCATTTCCTGATGAAACCCAAATGGCTCCAGCTGTCATAAATTACAGGTTTTTCTGGGGATGCTGAAATTCATGGCACCTGGAGGGAACCATAGGCATAAAAGAGTCCTGTGCTCTCATGAGCCCTTTTGAGACTTGAGCTCTTGCCCTGCACATCTTTGTTTTGCAGTCCTGGCCTTGGAGTAGACCCAAGGCAAATAATTATTGCTTCACGCTGTGCTGCTGGCTGGAGAGGTAAGGTGTGACCTCATCTTCCCTCCGTGTGGATCTGTAGGCCTGCAGGGATCCTCTGGGACAGCAAAGCAGCAAGTAGGAGCCTGGTGCTTATCTGCGTGTGAGGGCTGGCTCTGGTGGTATGTTGCAATGGCTGGGAAGTTTCCCACCTTTTTGCCTTTGTAGTATGATGATTTTTAAAAAAAAAATAATCCCTTTTTCAGAGTGATATGATGTGTGGTGTTGGAGCACAGCCTGTGGGCTCTGGCCGTGCTCTTAACCGTGCGCTTGAAGAAAGCACATTCTGGTGACTCCCGTTTATCATATATAAAATGGGGATAATAATAACCTATGTCACAGGGGTGTTGCAAGACTTAATTAATTAGTATTTGCAAAGAGCTTTCAGATAATTGGATTAGAGGTGCTATATTAACACAAACTGTTATTGTTATTATTTATTTATTATGTACTTGTAGCGTTCATCTGTGCAGGATGTTTCTACTGATCTAGCTTGCAGATGTAAACAGAGGAGATTGCATTGAGTTAGAGAGAGCAAAAGAAGCAAATTTCTATTCTAGCTCTTGCTTGTGACCTCCTGAAGACTAACCCACGCTAGAGGCTGAGCAACAGTTCCAGCGAAGTTTTGAGTGGTGCCTCCTGCACTTGGGAGTACCTTCACGTTTCTGGAAGATGCCCAGAAAATGAGTGGGGAGAAGCTCCATAGTCTGGGAGGCTGTTGTACAACATGTTACAGGTTTAGCTTTCCTTCCTAAGTGCCTTTCAGCCCCTGTGTCAGGCATAGGGAGTGGAAGGATGTGGAAGGAGACTCATGCAGGATACCAATACATGTCTCTATTCCTGTGTGAGATTTACAGCCCAGCAGCAGCAGGGCATGGGAAGTGTGGCACTGCAATGTATGCAAGTTATTGAGGTTGGGTACCCTGGATTCATTTTTTATTTTGGAATACATATTTCGGGCTCATCTGAAATAGAAAGATGTGAGAATAACAGAAATGGTCAGCAGGAGCAGCACTGTGGGGATCTGGTATTAATGGGAATGGTTCCTGCCATACTGGGTCATGGCACAACATGCACCAAATCTGCACTTGTTTCCACAAAATGAAATTATTGGTGAATATGCAAAATAAGCTTCCTAAAGCTGCAAATGCTTTTTCCATCTGATTCCAGCTTCTCTAGGTAATTCACCCCTGAGGTGAATACTTGGGTCAGAGTTAAATACAGCTGCTTTGGGATTTTGTGGGTATGAAAACAGACTAATTTGGTGCATAAGTCATTTTTAGTGCACTAATCTCCTGTTTTACATGCAGAAATGGTCCATAAATGGCACAGAAGTCTTGAGGAAACTAAGCTGAAAGCATCTTGCTCAGACTGAATGCTGGAGTCTTCCTTAAGAGCATATTATATGAAAACTCTTGGTGCTTTGCTCCTTACTGGAGACCAGCAAATCTCCATCAGTTTATAGCTCTGCATAGGTTATTAGTTGTCTCAGGCTTGCATAGCTCTGTTTTCCTTCATTAATACTAGGCTTTTGGCCTTTGAGTTTTTTTCATTTTTGAAGAGCTCCAAGTCCGTAGCTAAAGATCTGAAGTCTTTATTCATTAAAAAGAACAACACAAACACAGTGTGCAAATGAGATATTTAGGGGACGGAGCAGAAGCTGCTGTATCTGGTGGCTCTGGGGTGGCTCTTTTACAGTGTCCCAAGTGCTGCAGCATCTCCCCCTGGGCTCCAAGGCTGAGTGCCCCCAGGCAGGTGCTTGGCATTGCAGGACAGCAAGATGCTGCCCAGCAGCGCACCAAAGCTCCAGGCCTTGCGTGGAAATGCACTGGTCTAGGTTCAAACCTACTGAATTGCCTTAAAATGTGGCCTCAGTCTCAACTTCCACACCTTTGGCTCAGGATTCCTATTAACTGTGGACCCTTCTTGCCTTGAAGAAAAACCTAGGAGGAAGGGGCTGTCCTGGGGGGAAGGCATTGAAGTCTGGAGGACTTGTGAAGATTCTGAAAGTGCAGCCAGGCCTGTATGAAAAACTTAGGGATAAAGTTTGTTTCTCGTTGCTGGTGCGTCACAGGCAGAGGCCGGGGGTAGGATTCCACAAGGCGAGAGAAGCAGCTTCCTTGGACGGGTGCTGGCTCACCTTTTGGGTTGCAGTTCTCACCTCCCACATTCCGCCTGTGCATCACTCTGTGCTTTCCCTGGCCCATGCCTTGAGCTCTCAGCCCCATTTTCCAGCAGCTCGTGACACTGACTGGGACACGAAGTAGCTGTGTAGATGGATCCTGAGGGCAGCAGTACCAGCGAGGTGCAGGTGTGGAGAGCTCAGGGGCTGGCTGGAGCACCAGGCGGGCGGAGTGGCAGTGAGTCCACAGCAGGCTCAGCGTGCCCAATTTATGGCCATTTACATGTGAAATTGTGCTGATCTAATTTGCATATGCAGTCATAGTAATCGCGGGCCAATTAAATTTGTAGTTCACAAAATCTGGTCCTGAAACCTTTACAATTCTTACAAACACACTAATCTGAGTGTATATATCACTTCATCAAATTCATGAAACCATAAATTGTTCCTGTCTGGCATCACCAGCTGCATGTGGGAGTCGCTGGGGCTGGGCTGAAGGAGCCATTGGCCCCATGCAGCGGCTGGGGAAGATATTTTTAATGAGCTCTTCCCTATTCAAGGATTGAATCAGAGCTGTTAGGATGTCAGTGTAAGATTCATTGCAATATCTATGGGAGATTTATCTTTATTCTTCCTTTTTTTTTTAAATGTAGTTGTCCTGGAGGAGTTGTTATAATGTCAATAAATGTGTCATCTACATTTGTTAGTGCAAATGCAGTTATAAAATGTCAGAGATTTGTCTCAAGTTTTCTATTTCTACCTTACTACTGAAGAACAGAAGTGGCTTCAAAATGGGCAGCGCGATGGGCTCATGGCTAGGTGGGGAGTGAGCCTTTGGCCACCCCAGCTCTGCTTCCCTGCTGAGGCTTGGGTTGTGGGGTGTTTTGGATCTCCAGCCCCAGGATGGGGACAGCGAGGGATTGTGGAGGTCTTTTCCATGGGCAAGCAGAGCTGAGTGCTGCACTGCTACCCAGCCTGATATGGTATTGTCCCAGGAGCTGCCTCCTCCCTAGCTGGAAACATCTCCAAGCACCCAGACAGCGATTGACCCCTATAAGAGCAGATTTAAAAAATGTAGTCTGTCTACTCAGCTTTAATTATCCTCTTCCTGACCCAGGGAGGCACATGCTCATACCTTCTCCAGCCTTCCCAGAGGACACCTACTGTGTCTCCACTTACCCCTCTATGCAGTTCAACTTCTCAGCACATCCTGCTAATTTAGCAGAGCATCTCTGAATAGTTGGTGTTGGAGCAAGGTTTTATCATAGCCAGATGCTGTTGATGACTTGAGGTTTGGCTTTTGTTCAGTGAGAAGAGCTCTAGCTATTGAAGCACTAAGTCTGGGGCTGGCTATTGCAGAGCCAGATGGTTTCGTTCCAAATGTTTAAATTCTATAAATCTTTAATCTATAAATTCTGTTGTCACTATGAAAATGATAGGTTAAATTTTGCAATCCTTGTAGATAGTTACCCTCTGAGTAGATATCATCAAAGATTAAAAAGTCATTATTTCTTGGCTTTTTATATATTTTTTCTTCTTTGTAATTTTGGTATAAGTTCCTACAGGGGGAAAAAATTATTCAAAGCTCTGAGTTTGAAGAACATCAGAAATCAGCTTCTCTGAACCGAATTTGAAAGATTTTTTCCAATGCACTGCTCCTCTTTGGTCTAGCTGCAATGTTGAAGGCCTTGGTGTATTTGTGGGGTTTTTTTTCTATTTATATTCCAGCCAACTGCAAATTTTATTCTCTCAGTGGTATTTTACACGTTTTGCAGGAAAGCTGTTACTTCATTTTTACCCTTGTTTTTCTGGTTTTAGGCCTGTAAGGAGCACTATTTTTCTTCCCTCTTAAATCTTGGAAGGCTCTGGTGGTGTTGCTTGTTGCCTGTGGCTGAGGTTGAAGGGCACCATGCTATGTCTGTTTGTCACCAACATAACTTTTGCAGAATAATGTGGCTTAAAAACCTTGTAGAAGTCATGTTTCTGCTCACTCGCTGTGCTGAGAGGTGAGAGGCATGGCTGTTTGTGGGGGTGTGATGGTCTGTGTGCCCTGCTGAAGGTCTGAGCTGCAAAGTGCTGATGTCAGGATGTGCAGGGTGGATATAAGGGCTTGTGGCTTTCCCTGCCAGTGCTGCACTGCCCTGCCTGCTTGGTTTTACCTGGTTTATGTCAGTAAGTGCATGGTGCCTTGACCCAGTCGGATAGTCCCTTCTGCATGGGGTGGTCCCACTATGTAGCAGGTTATACCATAGGATGAGGGAATGCTTCTCTGGCTGAAGAACACAATTGAGAGCCAGCAAATCTTTTTAAAGGCTTTTTAAAGCAATTCCATAGTCTTGCAACAAATTTTATACCTGATCAGTTATGGATTTGGGAGATGGAACACACCTTGAAATGAGAAATGGGAGAGCTGGGAGTAGGTGGACTCACAGAACTGACCTAGAGGCTTAGTCCGGGGAAGAAAGATGTTTAGCCTGCTCCAGTCTAAATCTCACAGTGTCTGACCACATTTTTGTGTGTACTTGAACTATCTGCTGCTCAGTAATTGCTGCAGGTAGTGTGAGGCTGATCAGCTCCTCAGGGAACTAACACTGGGCTCCAAAACGTGGGAGTGAAACACTGCAGACTGCTTTGAATATGAGAACTTACCTGCAGTCATAAAACCAGTCTGGGCTCACGAGTTGTTGCCTTGCTGTAGCCAGGGATGTGCCCATCCCTCCCAAGTGTGCTGCCAGGGCAGAGCCCAGCCCTGCTCCCTGCCCATGCTGCCCAGGTGGTGCTATGCAGGGAGAAGAAAACCTGTCTAATTTAACCAGCCCACCAAGGCAACAGCTTGCAATGAGCTCTTGGTGCTGGTGTTTTGCTCCAGTATAACTTTAAAATTGTTGGGGACAAAGCTTTCAATGTATTTGCCTGAGTTTATGCAAATGTATTAAAATGAATGCAAATTGCAATCTATTGATTTTTTTTAAATGATATTGGCAGGCATGAATGAGGCAGAAACACACCGCACTGATTTTTCACTATCTTGCATCTTTTCAAGCACTTTTCTCTTGTGCACAGTGAACAGAAGTGTCTGAAACTCTGTTTTATGCTCACTTCATAAAGGCCAGAAAGCTGAACACACAGTGGAGAGAAATGGAGCCCAAAACCATTAACCATTTTGAAACTGAAGAGGATTACTGTCACCAGATCCATGTATCGGTGAACAGAAAACACATGTGGAGGGGACCAATTTGTGCTCAGTGTGTGACAGAATCAGAAGAGCAGTAACTTGTGTATGCTGGCAAGAGCAAGCTTGGGAAAAATCCCAGGAGGGGAAAGAGGTTGGGAGAGGCTTCAGCAGAGGTTCATGGAAAGCCAGTGCCTAGGGCAGCCCTGGGGGTGGGTGGATGTGAGGAGAGCTGTGTGTTGGGAACCCCAGCAGTGTGTTGCAATGCTGGGAGTGGCAATAAAGGGCCCTGCTGTGGAGAAGAGGCACTGAGTGGTGGCAGCCTGCCTGCCTTGGGGCCAGGGCATGGACCTCTGGATGACGTGCCCAAAACCAGGACTGGGCATCTGAACCTGACTGATGGTGCTGGGGGAGCCCGGAGATGCAGGATCTGGGCTCCCCAAAGCTGTGCTCCTCCATAGCTTGTGCAGCCAGAGAGATGTGGCCCTGGCCCCCAGCTGCAGCTTGTACTGAATGACTTAAGTGTTTTATTTTTGAATTCCTTTTCAGTTTATAATAACTGGCCTGAACCCTTGAGTTCTGCATCTCCTACCCATGTTGTTTTTTGAAGTCTTTGTTATAGAGCAATAGTGTCTATCAATACCACATGGTTTTTATTTACGTGAGTTTGCTAAAGGATACACAAAAAAGGTGACTCTTGATCTGGTGTTCAGGACAGGCAGGTTGGGAGGGCACTGGTGGGGGAGCGCTTGCTGCCATGACTTAGCTGTGTGCTGAACGACATCAGCCCTGTGCTCTGCTGGTGGGATAATACACAGGGACAGGCTTAAAGCTTTTTATAATTTAATTTCAGTTTCTTTCTGTTTGTTTGGAAAATGCTCCAGTGTTTTCTTTATAAGGTGGTTGGTTTGAAGCTGAGGGCTGGAAGGCTTGGGGAGGTACAGAGCAACACAGCCTCTTGTGAGGGTCCTCTTGGCAGCTACAAGAGGAGAGAGAGCCCAGGCAAATCTGGGGGGGTCACTGGCAGAGGCTGTAGCACAAAACACACACAAGTGGAGTGACTTGGGGGCTAATGCTGCACCCAGAGGCTCAGCAACAGAGGGAATGAGCTCTTTGTGACCTTCCTGTGGTTACATGGTGCCTCTCACCGTGATACCTGTTCCTTTCCCGCTTCCACCAGGTGTGGCTGGGGACTGATGCCAGATGGTGGCTGCTTGGGGAACCTGTGCAAATGTTGCAATTTCAATGCATTCCTGAAAATGCAGATAAACATCTCCAATTGCAACTTGAATTTGTTATGGCAGATGTGGGGTTTTGTTGTTGGTTTTTTTTCCTTTCTTTTCTTTTTGGAAGTCCTCATAGCAGCCTTGCAGAGGGAATGGGCACAGAAATCAAACCTCTTTCATCAGGATAATTACCTTTCAACATCAGGGCACTACAGGAAAGGGAGGCTTGTCCTGTTTCCAGCCTGTACAGGCTCCTGTCCAGGAGTGTTTGTCATCATTAAACTTTTGTGACAAGCTGAACTCAAACACTGGAGGAGGGAAAAAGCATGGGAGGCATGTTTGGTGTTCTCAGTGTTATACATAACTGCTGGACGTGGTGGAAGTAACATGACGAAGAAGAATTGATGACTTCTATCAGAAACATTAATGGAACATTTCTGTTGGAAGGGAATTACATGGTCATGTTTGTATGGCTTTTCATAGTGAAATATTTCATATTAATTGGCTACAGTGGAAATCTTAGGATAGAAAATGGCTTCTCATGTCTGGTTCTATATAGAAACCAACGAGGTAGAGCAAATTCGTTGCTAACCTGCAGCTTATATAGTATTGCTTTATTGGGGAGTCTAGTTAAATCCTAAACCCACTGTTATATACCCATTTATGGAGCAAACACCCAATGCTCTTCTACTCTTTTAATATACTATTTGCTTAATGGGCCATTGACATAATCATTTGATATAGATTCCAGTCATACCATGTTATCAAGCCATGATGTATTGATATAGCCACATATTAATGGTGGAGGGCAAGCCTGTTTTATTATTATCCATGACCAATTAGTTTCTGGCTATCTTAGGGACACAGTTCTCTAGGTGTTGGTCTTTATAGACCTGATTTTAAGAAATCTCAGTATTCTTAGCTTCTACTGAAGAGGACTGTGTTTCCTGATGGATCCATATTTCAGGGTTACTCAAGGGACTCTGTCTAATACAACCTGTGAGCACTTCACTGTGATTGTACGTTTCCACTTGCAGTTGGAGATTTTTAAGTTTGATTACTGTTAACTGTTTTCTTTAATTTTTATCCAAAGGATAATCAAATAAGGCTTTTCTTTCCCTTTTTAGCTTTCTACTTGATCAGAAGATGCCTATAAGGTCAGAAGGGACTGATTTTGTCAGGAAAGCATGCATTGCTACAGGCTGAGGACAAGGTGGCTGAAAAGCTGCCTGTGGAAAAGGACCTGGAGGTGCTGCTTGGCACCAGCTGAACATGAGCCAGTGTGTGCCCAGGCCGATGGCATCCTGTCTTGTATCAGCAATAGTGTGGCCAGCAGGACCAGGGCAATGATTGTCCCCCTGAGTACAAGCCTTATGAGGAGTGGCTGAGGGAGCTGGGAGGGCTCAGCTGGGAGGAGAGGAGACTCAGGAGAGACCTTTATCACTCTCTGCCTGAACGGAGGTTGTAGGCAGATGGGGGTCACCCTCTTCCCAAGTAAAAAGCAAAAGAACAAGAGGAAATGGCCTCAAGTTCCACCAGGGTAAGTTGAGTTGGGATATGAGGAAAGATTTCTTCACTGAAATGGTGGTCAGGCATCAGTCCAGTCTACCCAGGGAAGGATTTAAATACATGCAGACGTGGGACGTAGGGATGTGGTTTAGTGGTGGACTTGCTGGGTTAATGGTTGGACTCAATGTTAAAGGACCTTTCTAACCCCAATAATTGTATGACACTGTGATTGGTATAGATACATTTAGTTGCTCACAAACAGGATTATTGTGCTTCAGTTACAATAGTGTAGAGCTGTACAGCAGAAAATATGATCTCTTCGCTTCTGTCTTTCACCCCCCTCATGCTCAGATTATTAATAACAATATGAAAATAAGAGGGACCAGCATGCAGATTCTGCTCTTTGTGGGGTGCCTGCAAAATTAAGTGATCATTATAAATAGGAGGCAAAATTGGCATTTTATCTGTCTCATACGCTGTAATTAAGTAGCTGATTTCTTCCTGATGTAGCAGCAGTAGTGACTATGGGAAGAAGGAGAAAGGGTAATAGTCTTTCCAATCAGTTCTGGGAGGCCGCCTTACACAGGAAAATAAAGATATAAAGTATAGAAAGTGTAGGTGACAAAGGAACAGAAGAGTCAGTGATAAGGACTAAAATAGAGTTTTGATTTGCAGGCAGATTGAAAAGGATGCTGAAATGTTTGGGCGGAAGAAAAAAGGGTGGGACAGTCTGGATACCTGGAGCAGGGAGGACAGTGCCTGAGGGCAGAAGCAAGGAACTGGGATGCATGAGGAGTTCAGCCAGCTGTTTGGAGTAGGTATTTTTAACATTCTGGACTGATTTTAACATTAAAATTCAGGTGCAAAATTAAAGGAACACACTGCTTGAAGAAAAACAGGCACATTTTTGTGGTAGTTGCTGAACAGTTACCAGAGAAGCCAGCATCCTGCTCATCTCACCTGCTCTGAAGGTGATGCTTCCAGGGAGCATGCAGGTCGCTCTGCAACCCCATGCTTAGCCTGAGTGATAAGAGGCATCTCCTGTGACTGTTTTCTGCAGTGTGAAGGCTGTTCCCTATGTTCCCTGATACAATTCTGGCTGTTTTCCCTAGGGTATAATGGGGACTTGTAGGAGCATCTTTAGAAGAGGCTCTGCCAAGCATGTTAAATTGTGTATTTGGGTAATGTCATGTGTAGATGTTCATGTTTCATACTTGCTAATTCAGGGAGTGCTATTCATGCTGTGCACTGGATAATGTAAAATCCTTTAGAAAGTGTAATATGGGGGAATATAATTAAAACTGTATGATGTGGCTGTACCAAGGAACTTAACTGAGGTCTTGAAGGAAACCATTTTTTTGCCAGTTTTTAACTTCATACTTGCTTTCTTTTTTGTAGAACTACCATTTTCTTAACGTTAGTGTCTGTAAGTAACTTTCTAAGCTTCTTAGATGAAGGAAATTTCCTCTCCCTTCACAAGTTTTTCTACACACATAATGTTGAAGAAAAATGCCAAGCAGGGTCTGACATCCTGAGAGAGGTGAGGCTGCTACAGCTCCATGCTCCCAGGTCCAACCAGCAGAGAGGCTGGAGATGTATTGCCACTAGGCTCATACATATACACCACATGAATATATATATACACACACACACATAGCTGGTGACAAACAGCAGCAAGTACAGAGGGCTTGCACAAATTCAGGAATCACCAAGAGCAGCTTCATCCTGCTCTCATCTCTGGCTAGGCAGAGTGGACATCTGCTAGTGAGAATGTGTTTGTATATATATAACATATATATATAAATAAAACATACGCACAGAAAGTGCAACCCTACAGCAGCTGTGCTTAGACACAGGACTTGCCCATCAGTTCCCTTCCCTGGGAGCCCTCACTTTGGGTTCCTGGCATCCTGTGCCCCTCTGGGCTTGTGATGGGCTGATGGCCCTGAGCAGCTGCCGCTGCAGGGGGAGGCTTGGCACCCTTGCTGACTAACAGAGGACACATCGAGGACTGCCTGTGGCTCTGGTGTTCCAGTCATGGGGGTGGCTGGCGCTGCCAGTGCTTCTTGTCCCCCTTTCACTCCCTGGAGTGTCTGGCATCTCCTCTCTTCTCCCTGAACCCTCCCGTGGGTCTCACTTGGACACTTCACTCACTGCGTCCTCCTGGACCTGCTGTGGGATGGAGCAAAGACAATCTGAGGCCTTCTCCCAAAAGTCCCTGCAGAGGCTGGGGGAGGAATACAGATGTGCAGGAATTATCCCACTCGAACTTGGACAACTGGCAGCCATATGTGTAAGCAAACAAAGTTTTACTGCTTCTCTAAAAGAGATGGTTTTAAAAGCTTTATATTCTTGCCAGTTGGCTAAGAAGCGAGCAAGGAACAATAGATTCAAGCTGAAATAATTTGCATTTATGATGAAGACAAGGAATATCTACCTTGCATTTTCCTAAAAAAGAAAAATTAAACCCCATTTTTAATTAACTGATAAACTATTAATCAAATTTTTGCAATGTTAGGTGACACATTATTCATTTAGATAGAATGACTGTGAACTTAAACTAATCAAATCTGATTTGCCCACATATGCTTGATTGAAATACATTTTAACTAGCATATACAAAGAGAAAATCTTGGATTTCTTACCTAATCTTCAGAGTATACTGCTGAGTTAATAAGGGCAGTTTTTTTTAAATGAGACCACCATTTCTTAATCTGCATATCAAAATCAAGAGCAACTTAATTGCAAAACACATATTCCTGAAATCTAATCATTATACTGCTTTAGGGTATTTTATTGAAGCATGTTAAATTATGGACAGAATATTAATGATGAAGCTAATCAAACCCAATTAGTCACTTCTAACAATAGTCACATAAATATACAAGTCAGGTACTAAAGTACTGTAGGTATGGTTTTAAGGTTTTTTTAATATAAAATTTATGTGGTATATATGAATTATATACTCGTTATTTTTAATCTAAAAATCTAGGACAAGTCATTTCAAAGAAAATGTGATATGCCAGAAGACAATGGGACTTGTCCCTTACCATTAGAACTGACAGTCCTGATTTTTGAATATATAAATGTCGCTCTGACATGAGGCTGATGGGCACATGGTTAATAGGACAGAAGGGTGGATCTGCCGGGGCTGCCAAACGTGGCAAGTCGGACGTGCACGTGCAGTTTTCTCTCTGCTTGTGTTGTGATCACCCTGACTGCACAAACTAGTCATCTGTGTGTACAGTCTAGTCTCAGGCTGCATGGTACAAGATTTGCATGTGCTGCTATAATAACTGTGGTATATAATAATTACACAAGTATTGTGTCTGCATTGAAAATCAGCATCTTCCTTTAAGCTCGGATACAGCATCTTGTAGAGATTTAAGCATAGTGCTTATCTTTATGCTGATTCATTTGTGTGTGCTTTGATATTGATATTTTGGGTGGCTTTCAGTTTGTTTCAGCTTCCTACTTGATAATTATGAGAGGGCAGCTGTCATCTTACTTTAGGTCTATCTACTCCATCAGAAAATCCACACAATGCAGGGGTCACAGATGACCTTCTACTGATGTATCTTTTGAAAGATGATGTGTTTTGAAAATCCTTTTAAACTGCAACTCTTACAGCTTCCATAATTATTCAAGTCACATAAAAGAATGACTTAGCATATTTATAACCCCTCTTTGCACTTTCAGATTTAAGGACATGTATTTTCTAATTTGTAATCATCTAATTTTAAAAAGGGGTATCCATAAATAATGGGTATGGTTTTAGTGCCAGACAGCGAAGCCCTGACAGGATTTGTGATGGTGCCAGTGGCCGTGCAGTGTCAGGGAACAGAGCAGCGTTTTCCTCCTACAAGCCATGAGCACTGGTGGCTCAGTCACTTCACTTCTGCTTGGCCCCCCAGGTGTGAGGGCTAGCCAGGGTGCTGGGAAAAAAGGGCCTGGGAAGCCTCTCCTGCTAGATTTCATGGAAAATGGGTCTCTGGTGAGGAGCAAGGAGAGCAGCTGTCACAGGCAGCGAGGCAGGAAGGGGAGAGCATGGCTTTCATAGGGAGCTGTTGGGCACAGCTCTAGGGGCTGGAGTCACAAACAGGCACCAGCAAGGGCAGGCAGGCTTTGTATAACCATCACACGGCTCTGTGGGAGGGAGCAGGTTGTTGTGTGAGGGGCCACCTGGCAAACATCTGTCTGGGAGCAGGTTCGTGGCTCCCAGAGGGGTGGCTGAGGCACAGCTCCTGGAGGGTGCTACCTGTGCCACCGAAGTGAAACTCGCTTTTCCACGCTGGTTCCTTCTTTAATAACAAGATCACACACAGGCACTTATGCTAGAAACCAGCAAACCATGCTGACTGCTGTGTCCAGAGCATAGCTCTGTATCAGAGGTCTGGGCAGTCCCTCCAGAGATGCTGGTGTGGGGAGCAGCCTCTGTCCATTGATGACTGTGTTGGCAGCAATCAACAGCAAGCCCTTGCAAACAGTCTGTAATGACACTGGGATCTGCAAAGGGTTTTCTCAAATCAGCTAAGATTAGTTGAAATCCACTTCTATGAAAAGAAAATACTTCAGTGAAATAAAAGCTGCTGTTGAAAGTAGCACTAGAGCTTTAGCTTTAGACAAGATTTACATTTCTACCTGCTATGCAATTCCAAATTGGTTTGTCATAAATAGTGCTCGTGTCCACAACAACAGGCTGAGGGACCAAGGGCTATCTGAGCTGATACATGCTTATGTGCTTTTTAATGTGAGTATATAGCTTTTTCCAAAAGGAATCAAAAGCTTCTGGCAAGTTTGAAAAGGGAGATGACTGATACTGTATTGTAAGTAGGGAAATTAAGACTTCCTCTACTCCTTCATAAATTCTTCTGGAAAGCTGCCTATGCTCTAAGGGCCGCAGGCTGTTTTATTCTATCTTTCATTATAAAAAGAAGATTGAGAAGTGACTCAATTATAATGTATAAGCACCTTCATGGGAAGAAAAATACAGGGTATCAGGGAGCTTTTTCAGCTAGCAGGGAAATGTGTCAGAAGAACCAATGTCTGAAGTTGAAATAGGAAATAAAGCTGCTGTTTCAAAGTACCCACCAGAACCATCTGCTGGGATTCACGATGGGTTCTGCGGGTCTTGGTGTCTTCAGACCATTCCAAAGTGCCTCTGAACAACATTATTTAACTATTATTAATCAAAGTCTAAGTATTAAATTGAATGCAAGGGTGTTTTCATTGTCCAGAAGCTTTTGCTATGTGAGTTAGGATAGCTAACCTAATAATCCTTTCTTGCCTTGACATCTCCAGTCCTATGCATTATACTTCCTTGTCTATCACAGCTGAAATTCAAATATTTGGTGCTGTCTTGTGAGTGCAAGAGGAAATTACTGGTTCCTTAATTTTTCTAGCATTTCAGTTGCCTAATAAAGCATTGTCCTAACCAAACAAACACGTGCAACTGAAGAATTCAGTGTTTATTGCCTCTCATTCACAAATAATATCTGGTTGCTCCTATTGTGGCTACATTAAGAGTTAATTTTCTCCAAAGTCTGAGTTTGTGCAATACTTCAAATGCACTGCAGCTGTGTGTACTCGGCAGTGACTGCCTGGCCTTTGCCAAGGGGACAGTGACTGTCTGTGCAACCCCTTGGACAAGGACATTCCTGTCTCTCCCAGACAGCTGAGTGTCTGTGGGTGTTGGAGATGTGGGAGGGAGAAAATCAGCTCACAGTGTATGGAATCTGGGGGAAGACCCACTTCAACCCTAGCTTACTATAGCGTTTTATAAGAACAAATGGGACACTGCAAACTAGCTACAGCTTATCAGCTGGGTGGTTATTACATCATGCCAATAGTGAAAAAACCAAAAATCCTCTGCTCTAGCTAAACTGCTTCAGCATGGCTCAAGTACAGCTCTGCTCCCACTGTGTGACTCTTTGGACCCAGCAAGCTGCATATGGTGGTGTTTGAATTCATCAGTGTTTCAAAAGAACATTAAAATTTAACAAGTACATTTAACTAAAAAATCTATACCTAAATAGCATGGAGGTAGTGATAAAAAGGAGGTAATTCAGGCCAAGACACTGCATTAACTTCCCTGTGAATGGACCTTTCAGACAGCACGGAGCCGGGCTGAAGTCACTGAACTAATGCCAGTTTCTTTACTCAGAGCCCAGGGAGCCCGTGCTTTGGTTTAGAGGGGTGTCACAGCCTGCTTTTTAACATGCTATGATTTTTGGTTTTGTTTGTTTGCTGCTTGGGGTTTTTGGACGGAAGTTCAAAAAAAACTGAAACAAAAAAGAATCCTCACAAATGAAGAAACTCCACTTTTTAGGGTGGATTTTTTGTGCTAGTACTACAAAGGTATTTTGCTGCTAGAATCATTTTGCTGGAAAGCCTTTATCTTCTCCAACAGATTCACTGAAACAGGGCAAGAGCGTGGCCAATCCATATATTACCCCAACTTGACCAGTGACTTTATTAAGGTTAGTTTCTATCTCTGAAAATGGAACTTTATTTCTCTTAGGAGAGATGAAAGTTCTGAAATAGTAGAAAAAATATTAATTCCATGTAACCTTGCACAATTCCTTAAAAGTGTCTACTGAAGCAAGACTGACAAAGTCTGTCCTTTGCTACCTTCTTCCCACCTCATGCTGAAACACCTCTAAAATGCTAATGAAACAAAGCCCAGATCCCTTAAATTCTTTAATTGTGGATGAAATTAAAATGCTTACGCTATATTGTAGAGTACTCTGCAAACATTGAGTCACCACAGTGAGCTGTCAGTTCTCCTATAAAAATTACTGAAAATCATTATTGTGTGATTTATTTCCCTGGCAGTTTATCTAAAAATAAAAATCAGACCCAGATTTCCTCAAAGCCTCTACTTCTCAGCTGTTTCAAAACTGAAAGTTAATAGTGAAAGCTGCTGCCTGACAGTTTTAAATCCCTTTTCCTATGTGAGCTGGGCTATGCAGCCTTAGCAGCTCACAGGGTGTGCAGGAGGTGGTGAGAGCTGTGAGCACGGCCATCTGCACAGACCATTCCTAACTGGCAGTTCTACGCCATGTGTTTCCCTTTCATCTCAGAAAAAGCACAGTAGAATTGCAGGTTGAGGTATCGTGGAATAACTCCTATTCTGGGAGAGTCTCCTCCTTGGCCCCTGGATTCAGAAAGGTTGATTGGGAGGCTTGGCTGTAAAGAAGGGCTGGAGAAGCATTTGTCACTGTTCAGTGTCCTGCTGTTTACAGCTGTGTGGTGAATGACACTTCCTCCTTCTGAGAGCTGGGAATTGCCAGATGTTTGCACCCAAGTTTTCCAAGCTCTGCAGGTCGGGGCAGACCTGGCTGGGCTGTAAAGATTTGTGCACGCTCTCTTTTAGGGACATATGGGTTAAAGCAGGGACTCAGAATAAAATCCCCTTCACTCTGGATTGTCAAAGCCCCCGAAGATTTGTGTTCTGTTAATAATTATTACTTGTACATAAAAGTAAATTTCTATATTTAAAACTTATAACTTGGCAGCCACAGAATGCACATGTGTGTAATGAATAACCATGTGAGCCTTTTACTCCAGCTCTCCTCTGTTCTCATCCTTTTCTGTATTTTACCTGCTATTCATCTGTCCAAATTTTAGACTGTAAGGTTTTCTGGGCAGAGATCATTTTTTTCTGCTGGCAGAGCAAAGCACCTCTGTGGCTCTGTGTTAAACAAGGCAAGTATTTTAAATCTGGGAAAACAAATGTTCCTGCGTTTGACAATTTCTGAACATGAATGCAAGTGATCAGGCATGCGTGTCTAGAGATGTGCTTTCTACATACACATATTGTTTCCTTTTAAAGACATCTGCATCTACTGAATTCAGTCCAGAATTTGGCCTAGAAGTTTACCATTATTATGCCTCAATTCAGCAAAGCGTGACTGTAAGGAGACTTAAAATTAAGTATACATGTAAGTGCTTTGTTGGATGGAGGCCTTTAAGATTTTGTGCATTTATGCTCTTGTAATTTTAAGATGAAACATATTATTTAAAGTCTTCAGTTCCTTATGCTGTCACTTCCTCACTTATTTTGATTTATTATATATAAATACATGTCTCTTACATTCTAGATGCTTTTGAAAACAAATTCAAAATACATTGAAATCAAATGTAAAAGCAGTATCTGCTCTTCACTAAGCTACAGTAATGCCCTCTGTTCACCAGCATCACTTTTGTATCTAAACAGCAACTCCCCTATCAAGGCCCTCTATGCCAAAACTTGGTTTTTAGCAAAGAGCAAACATGTCTACTCCAAAGCGGGGGGGGGGGGGGTTCTTCATGCACAAGCAGTGCTACCTTGCTTCCTGAGGGTGGTAAATGTTGCTGTATCTGCCCTTCACTGAGCTACCACCACTGATCAAGAAAGAGTCTTGCTGAGTGTGTGTTCAGAAGTGCTGCCCTTCCAGTCCTGCCATCATGGGTGATGATGTTTTGGCTGTTGGTTGGACTTGCTTTTGGGATAGCTATAATTTTTCCATGCAAATTTTAAACCACAGGGATGCCAGCTCAAGGGTGCCTGCTAGCTGCTCCTGTCAGCCAGGTTTTGCCTGGTACTTTGAAACAGAAATGAGGTAAGATGGCCAGGCAGTGCCTTCCTTGCAATGTAACCCAGTAAATGTGCGTAAACAGACACTGATTCAGGCTCACCATGTAAATTGATATGGTGCCCAGTTCAGGTTGATTAAAATAGTTTGAATGTCTCCAAAACTGGCTCATTTGATATGGCAAAGGATATGAAAATACCTACTTATCTCTTGCATAGAAGGAGTCTAATCATCCCAATTTGTTGTGTTTTATAAAATCAGGTCTATTTGTATATGTGTCTGGAAAACAGAGACTGTATCTTTGAAAGCAGTCTCCTCTTTGGGGCCCATGGCTGCTTGTCTCAAGGGTTGGGGTCATCTTAATTAGGTTTGCTCAAATATTTGTAGTTTGCATCATTCCAAATACATCCTTAAAGCCTTTAATTTTTTTTCTTTCCCTAAACAATGACTGTAAACATCTAGTGGCAATCTTCAGGTGTCAGAAAATATGAAGAGAACTGACTTTGTTACATTTCCTTTGCTAAAGATGCTGCGTGAGTTCAACAAGAACTGGATTTACACCACTGAGCCTAAAGACCTCCATTTTAAGTGCCACCTGCAGTGGTGGTTTATGAGATGAGGTTTGCTCTCCTAGAAGTTATAATGAGACCACCCAGTCCCAATTACATATGCCATGGATTAGAATTCAGATGGTAATAATTTCTCACTATTGCCAAGGCCAGATTTGATCTGGTTATGCAAAAAAGTTCCAATCATGCTTTGACTCTCCTCAGTCTACAGCTTCCAGATAAACTCTTTCTTAGACAAGTCAACTGAATTTTTCTCCCTTGAGGAAGAGCATGTGATCATGTAGGTACTTTTCTTGAAGCCACAAGGACTGTCTCTGTAGCTGGGATTACATGCTTAAGAAAGGACATGCAGGAATGAATCGTAATATGCTTTTGGTTTGTAGCAGCAGAAGTAGAGGACTGTGGTTTCTGGCTTCCTTCAGTTTGTCATATTCCCATCCCAGTTGTTTTGTTAAAAATTACTGTAATGCTCAGTATCATTTGGGATTTTAGTGAGAGGAATTAAAACTGGTAGGATATTTGGAAACCAAAGATGTCTTTAGCAACAAAATGCAGTGTTTTAAAGTAGAACAAATGTCAAGAAACAAAACAAAAGGTGAAACAAAAGGAAGATGAATGATAGGGAAACAGGCCCAAGCTTGTCAGGAAAATGCCCTATTTTCATATGAGTACATTTGTTGAAGTGTATAAATAAGTATATGTAAATATATGTAAATAGTTCCTTGAAGTGAATAAGAAATTACAATTAAAAGGATAGACAAAGGTATTAATTGAAGGTAACGATAAGCCCAACCTTTGTAGTTACAAGCTCTACTTCAGCCACAGAAACTGAGGTAAAAAGTTTGGGAAGCAATCTGGGGCTTGCTGCAGTGCAGAGACAAGAATCCACTTCTTTGGAGAAATGCCACTTGATCACAGGCAAAGAAGGCAGTGTGAATGCCCAGTTAGCAGGTACACCTCCTTTGGGTCTGCAGCTTGGAAACCAAAGGAACAGCTCCCTGAGGCTTTAACAGTGTCAATCTGACCGCCTCTGCTGCAGCAAAATAACGGTGTATAACCTGCTCTTGATCAATAATGAGCACAAAAACATCCCCAGCAACAGAGTATTTAACAAGGCCACTTTTGGTTGAGAATTCTCTGTGGCTCTGACCCAGGTGGCTTGTTGCCTGGACCTGAAGCAAGACTTGCATTAAACACACTGTCAGGGGCCAAAGTCTGGCAGCCTGATTTTAGCTTGCCAAAGTGAAGTGCAGGTCTTCATATGGCTTTGGTTTGTGTGGGAATGTTTACTGGTTCCTACATATCTTTGTTCTCTCACAAAGAGAGTCTGCGACCCAAACTCTAGCGAAGAAGTCTTGCATTTGTGGTGGGGCAAAGCTCTGAATCTGCCCCTTGGGTCTGTATGAGGGCTGCTCTCATGCTGCTGCCTGCATGACCACTAAATGGGCACAGCTGTAAATAGTTTGGGAGAAGGACATCCTTAATGTCACAATCTTCTCTTTAATGGAAATGTGTTTTGGTGCTATCTAACAAGTTAAAATAACATTTCATAGTACCCCTCATACAAACCTCAGAACTTGATTATCCTTTCAATAATGTAGGTACAAATCACCACTGAAGTCAACAGAGTTATTCCAGCTTTAATTCTGGGACATATGAGAAAAGATTGAGGCCCTTAAGGTATTTGGTATCTAGGCTATCTTTACTGATACACTGCCATGATCAGAAAGCTCTCCTCCTTTACAGAGAAAAGATGAGGGGGAAAAAGCAAAGTGACACTAATCTTTTCCGAGTCAGTCTTTCCTCTTGGGTGTGACTACATGCAGAAAAGCTGAGATTTCCAGGTGATGCTAATCAAAGATGGCAGAAGCAACTACAAAGCATACAAATAAAGCATCCAAGATTCACGTACTAAACCAACCATGACAGTACTCACAGTATAATAGCTAGGATACAGTCAGCTGTGTTTCTGCAAGGGCCCTGGAATGCTATTGCATTATAATAACATGAAAAAAACCCTATGTTATTATTATTAGCAAACACATAATAAGATTAAAGTGTAATGCACACTAACAGTTGGTTATCCTGCTTCCAAAGATACCATGTATTTTATGTAGATGCCTTTTTTATCAGGAAAAGCATCATTTCTATACATGGTCCCACCAGAAACCTTATAGTCTGTCCCAGTTTTTTTTAAAATAGCCACTCCCAGATGTGTGTAGATGGCAGGTTGTCTACAACCATAGTGATGTACTATACTGTAACAGTTGTGGTTAAAAAACAAAAACAAACAACAAACCACTTGAAAACATTTAGTTCAGAGTCAGGTCTAAGAAAAAATCTAACAGTTCTAGCATGTACTTTTCATGCCAGATGACCAAGTATGAAATTTCCCTAAAGCAGATCAGGGAGCCTGCTGTTGGCCTGGGTAGTTTGTTCACTATTCATGTTATCAGACTGTCTCCACGTGCTGACAACAGAGGTGCTCTTCATAGGTCACGCCTTGTTTTCCAAAGATGCATTCCTCTTGCAGGAACTCTGTCCCTGGATAACTTATTGACTCACTTGATAATGATGAGCTCCTTCTTGTTGTTTTTCCCCCAGTACCCATTTTCCAGCCAATTTCCCCCAAAACTGTTGCTCTTAGCACAGCTTTGTGTGTACGTGTGCACATGTGTGAGCTCCAAGGATCACTGGGTTCTTAACCCCCTTGTCCTCACTGGCAACTTTTTCTTGCAATCTATGTTGGTGTCATGGTTTCACCTTTGTTTTTCTCATCAGAAAGACTGGCTGGGGCATTTTCTCCCATCTTACTCTTCTTCTTGTTCTCCCCTTGTTTTTACCTTCCCTTATGACTGTTCTCTTTGCAGAGTGGTGGTGAACAACTTTTAATGAGTATGGGAGAAGGCACAGACTTCTTTGAGCCAGAGCCTTCTGCTTCGAAACTTGACCTCTCCCGAACTTTGCTTCTATTCCTCTGCTCTCACAGGTAGAACTGTTCATACCAAACCCCAAAAACATAACACTGATTTCTCATTCTTAAAGCTCATTCAATTTAGCCAGCTTGGGGTTTGGAAGGAGCTCTGCCAGCAATCCCACCTCCAGCTACAGTACAGGCATATCTGCTGAGTGCTAATCCAGCCACTTGGAAGAGAACATATAAGCTTTGCTCATTTGCCTTTCCCTTACTTAATCACAGAGAGTTCTCCAGAGTTTTCCCTAAGGTTTTATGAAAATCATCTGGTATGGCATCTAAAAGATTTAATGGAATAAACAAGTAAACAAAAATCTGCGGCTCAGAAGGCCAAATTTCAATTTGACTTATTTTATATTCCATAGAGTTTGACTGGTGACAGTGGTTTTGCACAGGTTATAAGTGCTTAAGAATGCGACCCAGAGACAGGCTCCATGCTCCTCTTTGGCAAATGCTGTATCCCATCTGTTTGTCACTATTAGAACATTTCTTCATTGGCAGATGAGAAACAGTATGCACAAAAGGACGCAGTAAACTATTCCATACTATCATCAGCACAACCAAACACAAGCAGTCATTACCCTGATAATGATGTAGCCTCTCACTCTGGCCAACTGTCAGAGGCCTTCAATGCAACACATTCAGTGACTGAATGGTGTACTGGAGGCACATGAAATGGTGAAGTCTTTGGGACAGGAACCAAGAGAAATGATTGAAGGTCTTTACATTCTATTTAGAAAATAGTGTCTTGTGATACAAAATTCCTACTTTGTGGCTCCTCTTGCTACTTAAGGGTTTTTTGGTTATGTCAGGCAAACAATTGAAATCTTAAAGAAGATACTGTATGTTGTGCATGTGTTTTATTCTTTAGTCAAGCTGAGATGGAATGGGATCAGCTAGAGCATTTAAAATGACCCGTATTTGTAGTACCTCCTCTGTGAGCCCTGAAGTGAAGTTCAAAAGAGCTTCTAATCAGGATGAAAGGAAGTTATTTACAATGGACATTTAGAAGCATCACCAGATTCATATAACCTATTTAAACTTGAGATATCCTTTTTCTGCTGAGCTGTTTTCTAATGACAATATATAGATGTCCATTCAGAAGATCCAGAATCCCTCAGTGACAAATGTGTGCCAGAGATTTTAGCTAACTTTCAATTATTCTTGAAGATTATGGATGTAGTTATTTCAAAAACCAAACAACCCAGCTGCAGTTGCAAATTTTTATTCGCAATATTGGAAGCTGTATTAAAGTCTGGCTAAAAGCTAACTTCCAGCTTGAGTAACCATGCTTTGAAAATTGTTTCTAAATTCCTCATCTGTAGAGCTTTAACTAGCTCTTTAAGGGGGATGGGAACCTGAATTTAGCAAATGGCATGGCACGTACTATGTCATGTGTATAATACAAACAGTTGTTCTGTGCTGTATACAGGGTTAGTTCTGTTCATGAAAAGAAAGAGTTGATTCTTTTGCAAGAGAAGAAAACCCCTGATCTAGATGCAGGGAAGATGCTCATTTGTACCTCCATCCTATGACTATATAAGCGTCTCCACCCTGCTGGCAAATATACATGCAGGGTGTTCAGAAACCTTGTTCACTTGATCAAGGGAAAGGTGCAGCAGTAAGCACAAGGTCTATGACTGGCACCTACATGGTGCTTAGAGTGTAGAAGTTAAAATACACCCGCTAGAACAGCATCAAGCACCATGTGAAGCTGCTTGGGCTTCCAGTGTGCACTGCAGTCCAGCACACTGTTAATCTGTGGCTCCCTTCCATTACCAGTGTGTTACTCTGTACCTGTTAAAGCCATTCACAAAATGAGCTAATGAATTTACAGCACATAAATTGCTCTGTGGTAGTCCAAGGGCAGCTGTATGCTGCTTGCTTCCCATGCAGCAAGTTTTCCATGTAGGCAAGCCTGAGTGCTGCCCTAAGTGATTTTAATGAATGTTTTGCAATCCTCCGGGTCATGGCAGCCCACTGCAGCGACAGGACAAGGAGTAGTGGTGTACAAATTGAAAGATGGGAAATTTAGGTTACATATTAGGAAGAAATTCTTGACAGTGAGGGTGGTGAGGCACTGGAAGAGCTTGCGGATACCCCAACCCTGGAAGTGTTCAAGGCCAGGTCGGATGGGGCTCTGAGCAACCTGGTTTAGTGGGGCGTGTCCCTGCCCATGGCAGGGAGGTTGGAATTGGATGAGGAGATTCAGATTGAATATCATAGGAAAGTGTTTTCACCATTGGGATGGTCAGGAATAGGTTGCCAAGGGAGGTGGTGGAGTCACCATCCCTGCATTAGTTTACACGGTGCCTGATGAGGTGCAGTGGCTCAGGGGCGTGCAGCAGTAGTGCTGGGCGAACAGTGGGACTCGACAATCTTAGAGCTGTCTTCTAACTTTGATGATTATCTTTAAGGTCCCTTCCAGCTCACACCACCCTGTGATCCTACAATTCACGGCCAGCCCACGCCGGCAGTGCCTGCGAGAGCCCACCGAACACACACAGCCCTGCTGTTCTCCGGCATCGCTGCCGGCCCACGGCAGCCCCACAGCGGGGCTCGGGGGCTCCGCTGCCGGCCCCCCACAGCCGGTCCCGCGGGGCTCGGGGGCTCCGCTGCCGGCCCCCCACAGCCGGTCCCGCGGGGCTCGGG
>VWZF01000224.1:114809-141826 GCA_013396755.1 Sclerurus mexicanus | reverse complement strand
GGCCGGGGGTACCCGCGACCCCCGGGATGGGGAGGGGAGGGGATGGGATGGGGATGAGCCGCGGGATAGCTGGGAGCGGGGATGGGGGCGAGCCCCGAGACCCACGGGACCCCCGGCAGCCCCGTCCCCGCGGCCGGGGAGCGGCGGAGCTGCGGTCCGGGGGGCGGTGGGGTCGGAGGCCCTGCCCGCGCCCCTCCCGGGCCTGTCCCACCTCCCAGAGCCCCCGGCCCTGTCCGTGACCTGCCCCCTGCCGGGGCCGAAGTGCCCCCGGGCCAGGTTGAAGAGCGAGTGCATCAACGCTGGTTATGTTTGAAATGCGTTTGAAAGAAGCAGGCTCCTTCCTGCAGGAGTTATTCCCGAGGGTTCAGGGGCTGGTTCCACCCAAAACCATAGCTCAAAACTCATACTTTTTCCGATTTTTTTTTTTCTTTTAAATTGCACTCACGATCTAAGGCAAGCGGGCTCTGATAGCTTAGTGAGTGCTCGCAGGTCCCAACATTACCTTGAACTGTGTGGGTGCAGGAGTCACTGTGGGACTAACTCGTGGTCGTGTTCAATGTATTATTGACACAGCTACAGTTTGCCCAGCTCACCTTTCACTTCTGCTCATTTTCCACACGTGATTAAAATTTTTGTAAGCTGATTCAAAGGTGCACAGCAGAACTCCTCAGTTATAAGAGAGGACTTTATCTTCAGCCTGTGTTTTGTCACACGCTGGTTTAATTAAGAGTAAGAAAACTGAATAACACCTACGTGGTATAAAAATGTGCCTTGTCTGGAATATTGTGTGCAAAAACGTGTCTACTTTTGAATAGCCTGCTAGATCATTACTCAAAGATCTGCGTATCCAGGTGACTGTTAATGTGG
The DNA here is from genome assembly GCA_013396755.1 of Sclerurus mexicanus. Taxonomy (NCBI): domain Eukaryota; kingdom Metazoa; phylum Chordata; class Aves; order Passeriformes; family Furnariidae; genus Sclerurus; species Sclerurus mexicanus. The sequence goes on along the minus strand of VWZF01000224.1, from coordinate 140,959 downwards.
ATGAACAGTAAGGATCTGCTGGAATACTCCGTGTCGTCCGTTCTGCACGGAGGGTGACCCTTTATACCAGTAATTGGGGATAGTGACTCCTCTGCTTGGGCTCCTTCAGTCAGTTTTCAAGGTGGTGGAATCTGGGGAAGAATAATTTCCCTGGTGCATTAGCATCAGTCAGGCCTCATGCGTAAACACGTCTGTCGTAGCCACGTAGTAGAATTATTCCCAGTTCATGGTGAGACCCCTCTGTAAGCAAGTTTAAGACTCTTCTTAAACAGATCTGCTCCAGTGGAAAAGAGGCCCAGGAGACCATTAATTAAGCCTCTGTTAGGCTGATGTACCAAAGTTATATGTTATCAGAGGGAAACTTTACATAATTTCTGCAAATTGGCTAAAAGAAATGGAACACTTCAGCTTCAGTATGAAATTATACTAAAGAACTACATATCTTGCTTACAATAGAGTGTCATGATGAAGATGTACTAGACTTTCCCTCCATGCAATGAATATATATAATTGGATTACAACAGTATTTTCAGTTATGAAAATATTGTATTTTAAGATGAAGGAGGTCTTTTCAGCGGCCTGTTTTCAGAGATCCGTATTTTTCTCATAAAATCACTGAAGTTGAAGGGTCATGTTTTGTTTTCAGCAGAAAGATGAGGAAGAATTAGTTATCCAGTACTTTGGTAAACTAGTAATTGTAGTGTGAGAATCATAACAAATAGTAAAGTTACTTAGCCAGAACAATATCTTTATATACTGGCATTTAAGCAGGCAAATATATTTATTTTAATTAATGTGATGTTGTGCTGTCCCAGTGATGCTTGGTTAGGTATAAAGACACCTATTTATTCCCATTAGTCTGAAGGCAACTTTAGGTATAACAGTGGAATACAACAGTATGTATCTGCAGCATTAAAGGTAATATTTTAATCACAGCTGAGTATTTTAACACCCAGGCCATTGTACAACCCTGGTTCAGCTATGGGTGGGTTTGACCTTTTAAGTGCTAAAAAGCTGCTCTGGAGAACTCATGAACTGAGGCTTCCTTCCTGTTTAAAAATATTAAGAGAACAGGATGTTCATGACTTTCTGTCTTTAATCTGATTGAGGCTGCAACTTCCAGGTTTAGGACCCCTGGTGAAAAGTAATTTGAGTTCTTGTTTAGGACTGCTTGCCTGTTGGACAGATTTTATCTTCTTAATTTGTGGTGATAGTAAGACCAAACTGTTAAAAGCAATTTTCAGTGCTCCTACTAAAGGCACTTTGTATAAAAACATGACTTAGAATGTGTATCTTGGGGATAAATTATAGAAGAATATCTAGTAATTTTCATGATAAAGACCATCATTGTAAGCACAGTGCCTGCGTAAAGTTTTGAATATTTCTGTAAGGAGAATATAATGTATGTATCATGGATTACTTGCAAAAGCAATATATGTTAGCTGAAAATACTGTGGTAAATCTATTGCAAGTTAGTACAGGAATTATAAAATGAATATTTAAATAGGAGAATTTTCATGCTATAGAGCCTGCGTTTGAACATATTATTTGATATACATTTATTCCTGCAATCAAATGGGTTGGGATTACTGATAGGAAGTTGACAAGTCAGATCTGTATGATTTGGGAAGACTTGTGTAGACAGTGAATTTCCAGTGGAATGATATGTTCTATAGTTTCTGAGCAATGCAATGATGATATGTGTAATGGGAGACATTACAGAACCAATTAGACCCAAGAGACCTTTGCAGAGTGCAGACACAGCCATGGAGAATCTAAAAGATTCCAGTATTAGCTGGCAATATGATTTTTTTTTTTTTTTGGTATTGCACTGACAAAACATACTTTTTTATTTTCCTTTTAGGGAAATGAGGACAAGGAAGTGACTCTCCTGTCACTCATCATGACAACAAAGCACAATTAGATTGAGTGCAGCTCTTATTGTAACTCATTGGCCACTGTGTATTATGACATATTCTTAATTTTTATGAATTTAAGTGGTAGAGCTGTATGATCTTTAATTTCTAAATGATTTTCAAGATCCTGAGTACTTGCAGTTTTTTAACAGTTAAACAGCTTGTAGGTGGCTTATGGGAAAACAAATTAGAGAATCCTAAACTTACAGCCTACATAAATTACTTCTGGGGCTGACTGCTGCTGTTTAAGTCTTTTTCAAGTAATACCTGTGCTATGACATCAGCAGCTTGGCAGTTTTAGAGCTGTTCCTGCAGTGTGAAAAAGAGCAGCGAGGGTGAGTAGAGTCTTGCACACTCCATGCTGCCGCAAGGGCCACTGGAAATCTGGAACTGCTTATCTGCAGCCTCGCAGATGAGATTACAGATGAGTGGGCTTTCCAGTGCAGTGTCTCCCGTGATTTGCACTTTTTCCAGCGTATGTCCAAGTTAACAGAATCTAGAAGAACCCTGGGTGTGAGACACCAGTGCAGTAGGACTTCATTTTGCATGATAACTGTTTGAGAAAAGGGAACAGAGTGTCTGAAGCTTGGCTCGATCTGCTCCTTTTAAAAAGTACCTGTCTGAAGCTTTATTTGCCATATTCGTTTTTAAAAGGTGCCTGGACCTTTTCAGAGACTTGTGATGACATACACTCCATCTTGTCCGGTGGTTCCAGTGTTTTCTCATGTTCTGCTTTCAAGGAAAAGGGCTAATTCAGTCATTATCTGGAAGCTTTTGATGGAATACTTATTGTCCCTCCCGTGTTTAATTGATCATCATTTTTACTTTTTTAGTCAATATTTGTCTATGTTCTTATTAGTATGAATTAAATATCCACTAGCTTATATAAATAATGTCAAGACTTGTGAAATAAATTAACAGATCTTCAGTAGGGTTTTTTTAAATGGTAATTAAAGGCAAACTATTCACAAAAGAATTTAAAGAGCATTGCCTTTATTCCAGAGCGGACAAGCCTGTGTGTGTCCGACCTCATGGGTAACTAAAATGTGTAGATGAGATTATATGCACAAAATCTGAGTATTACTAAATTGAGTTGCTCCTGTACCTTTTACAGATGCTCTGAGTAGATGCAGTGACCACTGTGCAGGTGCTGGTTTTGTGGTTCCTCTTGTCTGTTACCATGGGCTGCAGTGTCACTCTCATAAAAATGATGAACCTTCCACCACTTTTGTACTAACGCTTGCGATCAGGCTGCTGTGGGGTGAGAGGAATCCAGTAACATGCACCAAAATGGTCGTGGCAGGTGCCAGCATGAATGTGGGGGAAATGGAGAGACAGCGATGGGGAATCTGGACCGGCCCTTGGAGCTGTGACCAAGTCACAGCAGTTGTGAGCAAGTCTTAGACATCAGCTCAGAATTTTCATAAATGATCATCTGAATTGTCCACATGACTTTAATTTGAACAACTTTTTAATCTTAGCTTTTTTAAATTATTATTTTTATGCGTTTCTGCTTTTTTCAGCCCTTTAGCAGTTTTAGGGTGGCACATTCGTGGCACTGCTGGATGACCTGGGTTGGGATTCAGCTTAAACCCAAACTTAATTGTTGACCTTTTTGCTTTTTTGTCCTCTTCCTGGAGTACTTTTCTGCCGTTGTGGGACCCTAATGAGGTTACAAACGTCTGCCAGCAGGTTGTGTCGGGTTTGAAGGGTAAGACAGTGGAACTGAGTAGCAGGAGACAGGGAGGAATGATACCTGTTCACTCAGGACCGTGGCTGAGTGTTGAACCACAGCCTGCGGGTATGTCTGTGAGGAACTGCCACAACTCAGGACAATTTTAAGCTAGTTAAGCTTAGGTATTGCTGGCAGCATAGTTTTTGCACCATCAACTACATCAAAGCTTGCAAAACCTGCTTGAGATGTTCAGTTGCTTAGATCATGGGAGCTGTGTGCCTGTGCTGGTCTGCTGCTCCCTTGGTGCCCAGGCGAGCCTGGATATGGTACAGCCACCTGAATATGCTTACCTGACGTAAGCAAAAATATTAAGTTACGAGTTCCTTAGCTGTGTGTCAAGACAAAGTTACAGGACATGGATACTGACTTGGTGCCAGCAAAGGACGAGGCCTTACTCCAGTTTGCTTCTCTCTTGCACCAGTCCAGTTGGTTTGGAGCTGTTGAAACTCACTGGCTTAGCAGAAGGCACCCTCCTGCCTTTGGGATTTTTTCTGCATAGAATTTTTCAGCTCCCCAAAATCATTGTGGTCAGAACTTAGTGTTTATTTATAGATAAATAATAGTTAGGTACTACTTTTTCTGCAAAACTGCAAGACACACGTGTATGTACACAGTTAATATAAAAATAGTAGATTTCACTTGTTTTCTTGCAAAAGAAGGTAAAAATTGTGGTTATATTTCTAAAGAAGATTTTTCCTTTAGAAATAAATGTTTGCCGTGATTCAAATTTCTTTCTCTCTTTTCCTTCAGTATTCCTCCCAAACACATTTCTTCGAAAGGCAAAAGTTTCCACCCAAAGGGGGATTTATGTTAATATTGTTGAAATGTAGTGTTTTTGAGTAATATGATTTAATAAATGAATATGAGAGCTCAGAAATGCTTTCTTCCTTTTCCATTAGATCATACAGTGTGCCAACAGACTGAAGAATTTTTAATAGTTTTATTTCATTTTTTGATTGAAAATGGGGCTCTAGGAAAAACAATTCTGTAAATGTTAATTCCGTCTTTCTCCATCAGTGATTGCTGTGTTTTAGGCAAGTACTGTGTAGTTTCCTAGAGGAAGAAATGAAAATTCATTTTAAATGTTTATTTTGTGTGTGGCTTGTTACATCCTTGTTACCAAGAGATGATTAAATATTTGATCACCCATTAGTGTTCTTCTGTAATGTAAAGTCATATTGTGAACTGGCTATTTCAGTGGTGAACTTTTAGGGTTTGGGGCTGCAACAGGGAAATCTTGTGCATGAGTTGCATGGCAGGAGTGGGTTTTGACACTGCAGACATTACAGATGGAGGCAGCTCATGTGCATGTATCACCTGCAGTAAATACTTGAATGTAGAAGGTTAAGCAGTTTTAACTCTGCAGGGTTGGAGTCATCTGAAGGAGGTCGGTTGTATCTTGGATTTATCATGAGCCTTGCAAACGTGGATCTGCATTTCAGGAAACCAGCATACACTTCCACTATAGCTGGTGGAAGGTTCTGAACAACAGAACCAAGGCTGAAACTGAGATATTTTCACAGTCCCAAATAGCAGGGACAGTTTCCTGAAGGCAGATCATTGGTTTTAGACTTTATTAGACCCTTACTTTAATTACCACCTCATTACTTGCTTGGCTTCCACAAAAAGTATTCCATACTGTCATTTTCCCTAAGTAACTGGAAATGTGATTGAAAGGGATGTTTAAAGTGAGACTAATTCAAGATTAAATAGTCACAAATTATATTATTGCTACATGTAAACAAATTACTTGCATATCTGATTTTATTCAGATTACTTTTCAAGTGGTAAATAATGCTTTATCACTTATATAGTGCTCTTACATCTTTAGAGTGCTTTTCTCACATTAATTAATCATCATTAAACACTCTGAGGTGGGTAGGTTAATACTATTATCCCCATTTTGCAGATGAAGAAATGTAGACTGAGAGGTTGTGATTTGCTCAAGGCCATATAGAAGAAACAGAATCAGAGCTGGGATTAGATCTGTGTCCCTAGTTTCTAATTTCAGAAGACCAGCCAGATTGTGAGCCACAGTTTTGAAGCAAAATACTCAAGTATGTGTATAGAAACAGCAGACATTTGCTTGGCCTCTTAGATGCCTAACTTGAAATTTGTTTAAATGGAAACTTTACTTTTGTGGTGTGCTGCATATTTCCAAGTTCATACCCACAAGTGTGGAAGTGGCCTCTTGTTCATTTAGGACCCCTTCCTAATCTGATGGGGCATTTTTATTTTCATAATTTTCAGTGAAATTAACTTCCTTCTTAAAAATATAGCAGCTTTTACTTCTCTGGACTTGAGCTTCACTGTGTGACTTGGGTACAGCAGGTTTAGCATTGGTACCCAAACTGTCTGCAGATGATACCAGTACCAGCTCTGTTGCTTACAGTTTTTCATGAGCTGAGACATATATAAGATTCTGACTGGGCAGCTTGCCGTACCGCTGTTCAGAAGAGATGAGAGAGAAGAATTGCCCTCTGTGTGCCAAACCCAGCACCTTTGTAGGCAATTCCCAGCTTTTTAGTAGAGAGAAACATTCCCATGCAAACACTTCAGCTTGGAGAAGTACCTCAATAAAACAAAATAGTCTTGGAATGGAGAGGAGAGCAGAACTATTTGTGCACCTCTCTGATAATCAGAAGCACCTCAGAGAATTATTCAGCTGTTAGCAATAGGAGCATGTGCAGAATCAACAGGTAAGGAAAAATAAGCTGTAGAAAAGAGGTGTCCGTGTACAGGAGGGTGAAGACCTGCTGGGGAAGGGTGGGGTAATGTGGAATAGGTTAGAGACCCATGGGCATGTGCAGGTAAGAATCTGCATTGCTCTCCAGCATCCTTCTCACTTGTCATCATCGCCAGGAAAACTTTGCAAGTGATTCGAGTGCCTGGCTGCTGAGATGGGAGCTCTGGCTTCTGTTCCCAGCCCTGCCCAGTGTTAGTGGTTAAGTTGCTCAGCCTGCAGAGTCAGTGCAGTGCTTCTGCAAAGGGGACACCTAGGAAGTGATGGTAGGTCTGAAGCTGATCCTCGTGCTCTGCCTGTGACAGCTGGAAACGAGAGATTCCCTAAAAGCAGCAACATAAGCTTCCTTTGCAATAGCTCAGTGTAATAGCAGGGAGAGCAGAACTAGCTCAATCTCCAGCTTTAACTGGCTGGTTATCAGTCTGGAAGGAATTACACATTGGGTTTACAGGTGTCCCAAGGGTGCTTCTGGAGCTTACAGGTGTGGCTCTGTCTGGTCCAGGGCACAACATTTTGACAGGTTGCCATTCATGAAAAGGAAGGAAACGAGGTATTTGCCCATTAAGACTATGGAAAGTATTTTCGTAGTGTTTTAATAACCAGACCCGTGATTTGGTAATGTTAAGTTTGATGCAAGAGTAGTTTAGTAAATATTTTAGTATGCAGATAGGCTGCTGATAACCATGTGCATTCACAAACTCATACACTTCTGTGCCTAAAAGGAGAGAATTCAGATTTTATTGGTATCACTTCCACTATGATGTCTCAAAAGTAATGAATGCTTAGTTGCACTAGGTGTCCAGGCAAATTGAACTCAAGTGAACAAACAAACAGGTCATTTATTTTGTTTACCCTAAAAGGGATTTTCATTCTTTAATTGTAACTCTAAATATAAATTATGTGTGGAAGGTAGACTAATGATTTTCCTGTGTTTGATTAAAGGCAAAGAATCAGAGATTTGTTTATATATTTATCTATTTGTTTCTTTGCTGTGATAAGACCAGTTGTTATCCAAACAGTGGGACTGACCTAATAAAGGACATATGCATAATTGATCTCCATCTGTTTTTCAATATTTATTCTCTCTATTCTTTTAATAGACTTCAGTTCCAGAAGTGCAGCCTGCAATGTTTTTAAGGTGGTATATTTTAGCACTTCTGTAAAAGATTTGATTTTACGGTGGCCACTGAAACGAAAAGGTTTGTTGTTGGTTCCACCCTTTAGTATCCCTTCAAGAGAGATTATATCAAAGAAGAAGAATTAAATTAAAATTGATTGGTGTTATTGATTTTTCTTTTTTTTTTTTTTAAGGGGGCTAAAGGGTGATGGAAACAGCATACTCCTCTCTGCTGTTTTACTGATGGACTATTTTAAAAAAACATAAAGAAGCATATGTGCCCAATTTACATATTTACTAATTAAAAAAAGCTTCCTGGAAACATTAAGTAGACTATCTTCTGTAACCTTTAACATTGTAGCTAATGGATATAGCCTGGAAATTTTCATAGAAGGTCCTCTAAATAATGTAAATGATTATGAATATGTAACTAGTTAATATGCAGCTACGAAAGGATTATCATGTAGAGGTTAATGAACATGCTGCTCTTATGGTTTGCAGGGCTTTTCTTTTTGTGCTTTTAGCTCACTTCATGCGTGGAAAGTCATGTATTGGGAATGGAAAGCTTCCTGTCTTTTCCATCTTCATCTATAATGGGGCAATTAAATTGGAACTTTCTGAAAGGATTTCATAAACATTTTTGTATGCTAAATTATGTTGTGTGCTTCACAATCACTGCCAAATGTGAAAGGATGAAGGATGTGGGTAGAATAGGCTCTGAGTCTTTGACTTGTCAGTGGTGGGCTCCAGTGTGTTAGCATTGTTATCAGATGTTGCTGTGCTATGTGATTTGTACCTTCCGCAGAAACTTTACTCTTAAAATGGGCTCAATATTAATAGTATGAATTAGATTTCAGGGTTGATGTTCTGTACAAGTCTGTATATTTACTCTTAAGCTTAAAAATAGTTAGCTTGCACATTAAGGAAGATATTTGCTAGGCATTTGATTTGTAGGAGTTTAAAGCAAATGATAAATTTAAACTTGACTTTACGTGGGATGAGCTACCTGGATCATCCGGACGGATTATGAAATAGCATAACCACAAATGTAGAGCTGATCCTTTTAATTTAAGATCTTTACTCTATTTAAAGAATTATTAGCTCACAAAGTAGTCCCATTTTTTTACTCCTACATGAGTAGAAAGTGCAGGGTCTGAGATCTGTTCTGCAATAGCTGCACATATGCTAACTGAAAAAAAAATTGTCTTTCATTCTGTTGTTCGGGGAAAAAAAAAAGAATTATCTGCTTCAGTGATTTCAGTGGTTCTTGAATGTATGTTATTGTTTTCTCTGCAAATTTTCTCATTAATTGCTTTCAAATGTTAGTATTATTTTGGCTATAGGAAAAACGAAATTTGTAAAAAAAAAATCCAGAAAATGCTCATATTGAGAAGATGTCTAGACATATTTAACTGCCTCATGGCTTCATCGCATTTCATATAATTGAATGAAATTGTTTGTGTTATATTTTTGGTAACCATTATTCAGAGATCAGAATATGTTTTGAAAGACGCAATCTCCATGTAATTGTGGCAGAGAAGGTCACAGGTTTCAGCATCCTGTCTGTTTGCTCTATGTATAGTCTAAAAATTGCAGGTAAAAAAGAAAAAAGTAGTTAATTTTAACAATGTGCTTCATTTTGTGAATTTTTCTGTATCTCTTGGGAAAGCCTGTGGCATAAGGAACTAAGTGAAGTATTCATATTAAAACTTAGCTTTTTTGACACCCATAAAGAACAGAAGGAAAGCCAGCAGCCCATCGTGGTGTCAAATATCTACATATTTAAACAGCACAAAGTTAATTTGTGCTTTTCCAGGTTAAAATGGCCAGTGGAAAAATTTGTCGATGTACTGATAGAGGAAAAATGGTTTTGGTGCTTTGAAGTTCATTTGTTTTTGTTTCTAATGACTGAGATGGAAGTTACATTGATGTCTTGTTATAATTTATGTTGTTTTCTTATTCTGCAAACATGTAACACTGAAAATAGATGGGCAGATTGCACAAACTGCTACTTATCTCACATCGTGTGTCACGTAATAGTTATGGAGCAGGTATTGTACCAAAATATGAAGTGAAAAGCTGTACTTTTTCCTGTGGTTATCACTCTGCATTAGTGTGTGATAAAGTGTGCTGCTTAAGAACGACTATTCACATGCCTTTGCCCTGACAAATAAAAATGTATATAGAGACACCACCAAATCTGTAAAGCTACTGTTCTGGTTTTTGATGCATTGACATTGCAGCTGTGTACTTAGCCTTGTTTTTTTCATGAGTAGTTATCTGTTTTGATGACAGGTGGTCACTAGCTGCCAAGAAAAGATCCAGCACTGGTAAGTAAAAAACGTTTGATTACATGCCTAAAATACTGATATGTAACCTAGTTATATTTTAGTAAAGTATTGCTATTTATTCAGATGAGAGCCAAATCCTGCTAGCGTGTTTTGAGGATTATAGTTAGTGGTAGCTCAGAATTGTTGCAACGTACTCTCTTTAAAATGTATATGTTTCTCACTGTTGTCATTAAATCACAAATACAGCGAGCTTTAGTATTTATACTTGTGCCTTAAATACCCATCTCATTCGTCATTTATGCCCAAGTAACCTTGTGGCCTGAATGCTGAATTTGCCTCGTTGGTGGAAAGGCACTGCCAGGGTGGAATTATTCTTCTTGTTTTCTAACTATAAACAAGTAGGGAAATTCTGCTTGCCCCCTCCATGTGCTAAAACAGTGTGAAAGTAATGTTTTCACTGTTTTTTCTCCCCAGTAAAGTATGTGCTAAAGCTTAGTTTTTAATACTTAAAAGAAATGGTTTGTTATGTTAAAAAATTATCTCTGGGCACTTTCTTCTCTGTTGGCAATCTATGGTTAATAGAAAACATGCCTAGTAAATAATAGTTTTGTATGGCATCTGAGGAAAATGTACATTTAATGGTGAATGAAATCTTATATTATGAGTTACTGTGAGATATAACAGTTGATCTTACAGATATGAAATTACGATATATCCATGCTGTGTTTACCATGATTTTACTGAGAGAACAACAGGAGCTGTCTTGATTATTGTCTGCAGGGTTATTGCAGAATCACAGCAACTGCCCCTTTAGTGGTGAGATTAAACCTTTGGTTATACACCATCAAGCATATAATATTTTAAATTTATTTTAAGAGGCTTTTTCTTCATGCCTGAAAGATCTCCAAGCAAATAATTTATATTTAGTGTGTATCAAATGTTTTTAGTTTAAGTGCACATAGGCTGCAAGCAGTGGATAAGAGGAAAAAAAATCAAGGCAATCTATACACATCATCATATTAAATTCTGACTATTGGCTCGCAAAAATAATCTAAAACTAATATGTTTCATTTATGCTTAAAATTCAGAGGCTGCATTAATTTTCAATAAGGGAAATACTGTTGAAGTGCCTACTGGTGCTGCTGTGGTGAAGGCAGGCAGAATATCTCCAGCACTTGTACTTTCTCAGGAGCTTTCCAGTGCCTGTACCTGTTTGGTCCCACGTGAAATTCTGCATGTACGTTCTTTCACTAAGAGTCAGTATTTTTCAGAGATAAACTATTTGACAGAAAGCCTTAAAATTTGGGCAGATTTTCAGAAGTTTGGAAAGCTGACAATTGTTTCCCCTTTAAAAATGGCAGAGGTTTGTGGAGTGGGCTGGGAGGCTTTGCTGTGGAAGGAGGAGTTGCTCCTGTGTTTGCTTTTATGCAAACTCCAGCCAGAATCCCATGAGTTTCGGGCCTTTGGACACAGAATGTCTAAAGAAAAACTTAACTTACTGATGCCTTTTGTATAGAAAAGCACTTTGTACAGCATCCATAGAATCTTTATAAAAAATTATTTAAAATTTAGTACTCTTATTTATGTCTTGATTGTGCAAGAGCTGAGTGCTCTTGTTTCAACTGAGTAATTTGTTCATAGAAGACCTTTTAAGTACTCAGGGACACAGAAGAATGTTAAATAGAATTGGGTGAATAACAATAGGGTTTTAAAATGCTCAGCTTCAATATATTTCCATTAAATTATTTTCTTCTTCATTTTTCACTGCACTTTTTGAAGTATATTTCTAAAGCCATGAATCCAATAATAGCTCTTGTATGGGATTAAATATCTAGACATGCATTTCCCCTGCTAGGGACATGTTCATAGCTGAAGTCCCAACATTCTTCCTCCCTGTTCCCTTCGGTTCTTCATTGCCTGGCAGAGAGCATAGCACCGGCACACCCCAGAGCCTGGGAGGCCATCGGCTATAGGTGAAGAGGGAGGTCAGCTTCCTTCCTTAAGTAATGCTCTTTCAAGCCAATTCATTAAAAGGATTAATTTTAATTTTATCATGGTGGTTCAGTTCAGGATATGGCCCTGCTTTTAGAGGTTCCCATGGTGGAGTTTTGCTCAGCAAAGGGCAGCAGTCCCACTGAAAAAAGGCAGAATGCTTTGCTCTCTAAAGCAACATGCCTTTTGTGCCACGTGATTTCTCCTGCACCCCAACCAGCTTGGTCAGGAACGAGCAGCAGTCAGACCTTAAAGGCAGCGTCTTCTTTTCAGATTAATGAAGAAATGTTGAGTGACTTTCAGCCGTGAAATGATGGGAATGTTTAACCCTGCTCTCAGTAAGGGAATTTTCATACCGTTGTCTCCCCACGGAGTCTTCTCTCTGCGTTTGAGACATGAGCCAGGCCTTCAGCTTGGGGATTGTGTTTGTTTTTCAGCGAGTGGTTGGAGTCCATTTCTCAGATCCAGATCTCTCTGAGGCAAAGGCTGGACTCTGTAAATAGCATTAAGTAATTGATTGTTATTGTTGACACCAAGTTGTCATTATGTTCCTTCCTCCCCCAAAACATCTCAGTGAATTTTGTTAAGATTCATGAGTTTGGCCTTCCCCTTTGAAGGAAGTGAATTATGTTTTCAGTCTGGTGTGGGCAGTGGACAGAGAAACTTGCCTCAAATGTCTGGGAGAAATCTGCTGTCAGAGCAAAGCAGCAGCAAGCATCGTTTATAAATCAGTTATGTGAAATACAGTTTTAATGTCCAAATGGCATAGAAGCCTAAATTCTCTTTTTTTTTCAGGACAAGTTCAGCAACTTAAAACAGGTATAAAGTAGGGTAATTACACCTAAGTTCAACTGTGAAGCAAATGAGTCAAAACGTAAGAGTATCTGGTAATTTTTCATAACGAATGCTGAAAAAGATTTCACTCAGCTTATGAATCTAAGAAAATCAATGGTAATATTTTGAGAGTTGTGTTATCAACTATGGCATTCATTTTTCAGCACATTTATAGATTGCTTTCCTGAATCATCCTCCGAAAACCTGTAATTTGCATCTTGGGTCAGCGTTGTTAAGTGTGCAGCTCCATGCTTTCAGTTGCCTTTTATTGCAGAATTTACTATCACATATATGTTTACTGTTTTGAAGTACAAGTAAACAATATCATCAAACCTGACATTTATATGCCAGCTCAGGAGCTGGTTTCTGACCATTTTCAGAATGGCAGTGGTCTATTAAAAGACTTTCTCCAGAAAAATTTAAGTATTCAAAAATATCTTAACAAAATAAGGGTTTCTTTGGAGGGAGTGCACAAAGGAAAATGCCTGCAAAGTCTTGTGAAGAACCAGGTGTCTGCCCTGGAAATACTTTGTCTCAGTTCTCTCATGTACATGAGCCTTATTTACATTTTGGATAGAGAAGCAGCAGAAGGGATGCTCCTCACTTGTATTGTCCCTTGTCAGGGTTTGAAGATGTGACAGAATCTTTGTGGTCGAGCCATCTTTCAGAAGTGTTGACTCTTGGTAGGAACACGAAGTTCATGTGAAAATCAGAATTAATTAAAATGCTGCCCATTTATTTTGGCTCAAACCAAGGTCATGAGTTCTTTATTACAACTAATACTTTGAAGAATTTGCCTCTTATGAAATATAAACTGGATTTTCAGTTATTTTTCTAGACATTGGTGGTGTTATAACTTAAACATAGAGTGAGATAGGCCAAATCCTAGTGAAAGAATTGATTCTTTGCACCATGAAAGCTTCAGATTCAGAAGGAGACATTCACAAGCTAAAAGAATCATGTACCGTTCTTAATACACATTATTATAAAATCTAGCTATTATCTTTGTCATCCCATGTCTTTTATAAAAAAGTTATTAATCTTTCAACTGCATGTGTTTAAGAGTAAAATTGTTTTTTTCTTGTGTGTTGTTGATTTACTAGCAGAAAAACATTAACTTTTTACTTTATCTCTGAAATTGAATCAACTTGGATTTGCCAACAGGAAGAAGGTGGAGAGTGATTATGAGGCTCTTCAGGAACGACTCCATACATTGCCCGACAAGCTGTCCTATGATATCATGGTATGTAAACTGGAGAGGTCACACAAGAAAATGGGCTCGAACTGTTCGTAATGGGGTGCCTGCACTGGTGGTGAGGTGTTAGTCAGTACTTAGTAATGCTACGTTTATGATGATAATAGTTAAACCTTTGCTTTTTTTTCTGTCTCTTTTCTTTGAAATCCATTATAAATTACAGTGTTACTGTCAACCGAGAGCTGATGACATAAATGCCTAACAGAAAACCTGACATGTTTGATATGTAAATCTATTGTATAGAAAACTATAATTATGACTGAATTACAGTACTTAGTCATTTCCTGAGAAGAAAGTGGTCATAGTATTTCCTGAGTCATGGAAATAAACCCTAGAACATTGATTGTTGCATAAAAAGGTGCTGCTAATTTTTGTTCCACCAATCTTCCTATTGACATAGCGATCTTTCCTGGTGCTTTGAATCTTCCCTAACAACTGCACAGCTCCCCGTGTAAAATTTGCCCGGTTGGTTTGAGCTCACCAGAATTCTGTACAAATTGGCTTCTCTCTGTTTTTCCTCTCCCCTTTTCAGATTCAAGATGCATCTTTGAAGGGGGAGAAGTTGTACTGTACATAACTGAGCAGCCAGTTTCAGCACACAGTGCCTGACCGCTGTCTTCCTGGGCAGTCTGGCTCAGACTGAGAGCTGGGTTGTTAGTAAGAAGGCATCAGAGTACGCTTAGCATGGGGGAAAAGGGAGTGTTTCCCTTTCCTGTGTTGATGATACAGCTCTGGATTTTATATGTGTAGCCTGTTTATCGTGTGTGTATGTGTGGCCACATGATGTAAAGCAAAAAGATTGTGTTGTTTCAAAGCGTAGAACCTCCCCTTATTTAAAAAAAAAAAGCTAGATAGGGCTTATTCCTCGTTAAAGCAGCAATGTCAACTCACATCTGTTATTTTAAATGTATATAAATAGTTCCTATCCTGTTAGCCAAATATTTTCATATGTTTTCAATTTTGCTTTCATCATTTTGGGGGAAGAGTGAGCAGGCAACTGGTGCAGTCTGCTACTTTGAAACCAAGTCAGGGAGGGTACACGTGCAGGAAAAACACATTCTGCATAGTCTAAATGTGAGGGTCCTGTCTGGTGGAGAAATGTTTCAAGCACTGGTACCCTCCTGGATGTTGAAGCTAGGGAAGATTGCTTTCCAAGGAGAGAGACTCACCAGGCCAAGTGCTCTGCTTCAGCACAAACATGATGAGAAAGCCAGTGGCTGTACTGGGGAAATGCAAAAGGAGGCAGAGGAATCAAGTAGAAGGAGCTGATAAAAACTGTCTGAGACAGACCTTTTTGTGCCCTAAGAAAGAGAAAACTTCATATGGATGTAGTTATTACCTTTTTGCCACATCCATTTTAAATTTAATTTGATTTTGGTCTCCTGGTTCCTTTGATTGAAGCCCAAAGGCATCCAGGGAGGTTGTAGTAGACCTGAAGGTCAGGATGCTGGGGGGGCTAGTGCAGGGGACAGGGATGAGGGTGGCCAAGACTCCTCTTCAGCCATAGGACTTGCCCAGGCACTGTCTGTAAAGTGTGGGTGGTAGGAGGTGTCTGAAGTCATAAAACCAGTGTCCTGTATGTTGCAAAACGTGTTAAAGTGGG
The DNA here is from genome assembly GCA_013396755.1 of Sclerurus mexicanus. Lineage (NCBI taxonomy): Eukaryota > Metazoa > Chordata > Aves > Passeriformes > Furnariidae > Sclerurus > Sclerurus mexicanus. The sequence continues at coordinate 125,473 of VWZF01000224.1, read as the reverse complement.
GCCAATATGTTTTAAGAAGCACCTGTAAAGTTATAAAATGGTTTTATCACCAGCATAGTCCTGCCTGAGGTGTTCTACTTTTATCTATTGTCCTTGTGCCTGGAGAGTCCTCACAGGACAAATGATGCCGGAGCATCACTTGGAGGTTGAGGTCTGCAAACTGCTGAATGACACAGCAAAGTGACATTAAACACTGTCTGTGATCCTGCTAATAGCCCCGTGGACTTACACTGAGTTTGTAGGTACTTATTGTTAGCAAGACAGATTTTGAGAAATGCAACTCATCCTTGAGTTAGTCATACCTGTCTAAGTATTTTAAAAATTTTGGCAAAGCTAGTCTGGCTTTTAATAGGAATTTAACATAGTCTGTATGTAGCAAATAGATAACTCACTTAAATGATAATATTTATATTATCAAGGTTTATATGTTTGCATTAAGTGAATTTGTTTTCCATACAAGCATTCAGCTATACTGTAGTTTTATGTCACAAAACAACTTGTCTGGTGAAGTACAACTTTACAGATTTTGTAAGAAGAAATACTAAATTCAAATGGATCCAGTAATTTGAATATTTATAAGGGGCTAGTCATTAAATACTAGTGTAGAATTTTTTAAAACTCCATATTTTACTTTAAAAAAAAAAAGACACGTATAACTGTCTATATTTTATTTTCTTTAGTGATTTTCAGCAGTTTCTTCTGTGTCTTTGACAGGTACCTTTTGGTCCTCTTGCCTTCATGCCAGGAAAGCTTGTCCACACCAATGAGGTCACTGTTCTGCTTGGGGACAACTGGTTTTCAAAATGCTCAGCAAAACAGGCTATTGAGCTGGTTGAGCACAGAAAAAAACGTATGTATGTTTCTGAATGTAATTTAATAGTCAAAATTAGGTATCTTTCTATTAATATATAAAATTAGTGACATCTATGCTGTTCTCTTTTTTTTGTGAACTCACAAACAGAAGTCTCATTCAGGTGTAATACCAATTTAGCACCTTACTTTCTGTCTTCATAGTTGATTGGATACTTCTAATTAGGAAAACCAAACCAAACTGAGAAGTCCCTTTCACTTTTCTTTAATGCGACAAATGCTGTGTTCTCTGCCAGAAAGTGGACACTGTGTTGTGCTTTTGCTCTTAGTTACCTTATTCCCAATATTCTGTTCCCCTGTCTCATTCTTATTCCTTTGCTGCCTTGCCCTCTGTTTTGGTTGGGATTTTTTGTCTCTATAATTTTCCACTTTGCTTCTGTACCTGCTTTCCTCCTGCTTGTTGGCTTTTTTTTTCTCCTCATTTGCTGCTCAGCTGCATTTCTGCTTCCTGCCCTTGATGTTCCTATCCATTGGTGTGGAGGGATCCACTGGATCTCCCCAGAACAAGTGCAGTTGATGACCACCAAATTCTCCTCCAGAGCAGCACATCACAGAGGTGGATAGGCAGTTCCCGGTTTTGTTCCCAGCTCTTTTTAGCTGGTGCTGAGATCTTGGCTTTGAAGAGCCAGGGCTACCAGCAAGTGCTGTGCACGGCACATTTTGCAACCTCTTTATGTTAGGAAGAATGAGAGCCTAAAATATTTGATTTAAATGTCAAAGAAGGAAAAGCACAACAAAATGAAAAATGAATTGGTGCCTATTAGCCTTTTCTGTTTGCTTCAGATAGGCATTTGAGTTGATCTCTTTCATACTGGTTTTACCTGTAACCTGTCTCATTCCTCACTGAGGGCTCACTGCAGCCTTGCCCTCTGTGTGTTACAACTACCACAGCTATTTGCCCTGCGTTTTTGTTTGACTTCAGCTTTCCATGTTGCTGCCTGCAGCAGAACACCCTAGAGCTTCCCCATCTGAATAAGTTTTTTTTCAATTCTGTGCAGGCAGTATTTGTGTAAGAAAAGTTGGGGGTTTTTTTTATAAAAATTCATTTGCTGTATTACTTTAAAATATTCCTTTATGAAGAGCATTGCCTAAAGTATGTAATTTGTATTTTACCTATTGTATTTCTTAATCTGGTTCTCATGACACAACTTTGCAATTTTCTTTCTTACTGAACTGAATCTACATTATTTATTGTGACTCTTGTGAGATCTCAGGTCCGTATCTTTTTCCTTGATCATCTGAGATTTTTTTCAGTGCCGCAGAATATTTTTGTCACTGTTACATTCAGTGAAATCATTTGACCTTTGCATAGTAGATGTTTGAGCATTAAGCAGTCTGCTAGGAGACACACAATAAATGCTGGATTCTTTCCTTTATGGTCTTTTAGATTGCATTTAAAATACAAACTCAGAAATACTAATTTCTTTTAAAGCAAAATAGTAATTGGTGGTGGATATAAAGCCTCCATTCAGCTGATAGTTCACTTCAGCTGTGTGATGGTTGCCAGTGGGAGGCTCCAAAACACTGATGTTAACTAAAAACTTTTTTTTTAAAGGACTGTTTTCTGTTTGGTATGATAAAATACGTATTAGTACATACAATTCTGTAAAAAAAGATACTTCCTTCCTAGATATACTTTTCTCCCTTTAAAAGTACAGCTGACTTAAATAATTTGAGCTATTCTCACACTAAATTAATGCAACTTAGAGAAGAATATTGGAGATTTTATTAGTTTGTTCTAATTAGAAAGAAGTTATGTATGTGAAAGACCTGTAGGCCATTGCTCTATAATATGAATTGGCTGCTTGTGGCACAAACGTGTGAGACTGATGGTTGGCAAGTGTTAAGTTTAAAGTCTCTTTTGTGTATTTATTGCACTGTAGTTATTTTCAGAGGTACTACTTTGGTTTCACTGGCATTTTGTGAGCAGGGGCACTTCACAGTGTACAGGGAATATTGGGCATTACCATTACATCGACACAACGTGATTTGATTTTTAGTACATAATCTTTTTGTTTTGGCCATGAATTGCGTGAGTAGGTCACACACACTGGAAAGGAGGGCATGCTCACTGCAGGGGATTACACTGCAGGCAGTGCCCAGTGTCCTGCGTGCCAGGAGGAAGGTCCTCACACAGCAAAGCTTTTTAAGCATGTGCTTAAGGCCAGTGTGTGCTTAAAGGCTTTGCTATGTAGGAATTGGGGTCTGAACAGAGCAAAGGAAGGCTCATGCCGAAATATAGCTGGCAATATTTGTTGATGGTTTGTTTCTTCGGTGACCTACATTTTTTTTTATCTAATACTACTCCATTTAATTTAGATGGGGGTTTTTTCATAAGTAGCTGGTCAAATCTGTTCAGATAAGTGAAATGAACTTAATTAGTACAGCCCTAGTAATTCAGGGTTTTAACAGAAATTAGGAATTACAAGGAAATAAATACACACATTTTCATTGCCTGTCGCATGTCATGTCTCACTCTCCTGAATGGTGAGAAGTGTGAGAGCATCTGTTCAGGGTTTGAGTTTTCTTTTGGGACTGTCTCTTAGGTAGAAGAGGGTAAGAGATTCCCATAACTCAGTTCTGAATTTCTTTCTTTCTGGTTCTGGGGAGTTTTCGTTATTGCCTTTGGCTAATCTGACGTGGGTCTCCCCACTGGAGACCTCTGGCCCCGGTGGCCTTTGAGCACACCAGTGCCCCAACAGTTAATTTAATCAAGGCTCACAGGACATTTTCTTTACAGTTACATTCCTGCTGTGTATGTTGGATGCATGCAAGAATGGAGAATATGAATTTGCATGCTTAAGCAGCAATAGTGCCAGATAAATCCAACAATATCAGTGAGTATAAAGCCTTGGAAGTTAAGGGTAGCAATAAGAGTGTACTATATATAAAAGCTTTAAATATTACTTAGCACTAATTAGGTCATCCTTTTTGTCTTAGTAGTTTTGTTAAATTTGCTTTTTAAAGGAGAGCGAGTGAAAAAATGTTTGCTTCTGTGGACTAGAGAAGTGCCCAGCCACAGCAGATTAATTTCTTCGTTAAAATTTATTTAATTCGCAGGAATAATTGAAGGGCGACTGTGCTGAATTCTGAATGCACTTTGACAGAGCTGTAGAGAGCTGTATTTTGGGGATACATTTTTGTTTGCTTAGCTTTTGATTTAGATGCAGACTGTTCAGCACTGTGATTGGTTAAAAGGTATTTGGTAAGATTTGGGACAGTCACTCATGTCAAATGTTACTTTTTCATAAAATATTGATTGTGTCTTCTTGAATAATATTTGAGTTGCGATAGATCTTTAATTTGCTGTGTGTTTTTGTGACATTTGAGAGGTTTAGTTAGTCCCAAAACTGTTAATAAATCTACTGAAGTTTATGGAATTGCTAACATTTTTAATTGTTTGAAAAGCATCACAGTTCATTTAACCAGGTAGTACAGATAATGGGAAACACTTTACATATATGTTTGTGTGTAAAAACGTGAAGAAGTAGTGAAGTAGATTAAAGGATATGCACACCAAATTCCATTAAAATAAAAGAAATTAGCTTTTTAAGTATGTCACAGTTTAGCACAACAATAATGCAATTGTAGTTTTTTTCTCCTACAATTATCTTGCTTAAGGTACTTCATAATATTTCTGTTCTCCTCAAGGCAAGACTGTATTGTCTCAGAATTCAAAGAGGGAATAAAGATTCTTTTTGTGACTATGGGATTATATCTTTTACGTGTTCGTGATGATATAAATTACATTTTTTCTCTATATCAGTAATCGCATTAATTCTTTAAGATGGGAAATTTTTCATTACAATAGTCCCTGTGGTAGTTACTATGGAAAAAAATTAAATAGATTTTTCTTGTAAATATTTGTGGATTAATTCAGTATGCTAGGTATTCCAAGTGTCTAAACACTTTAAAAGGTGGGAAATTAAAACATGCACACAGAACGAGGAGTGGTTTTAATGTGTTAAAAATTTATCAGATAAAAAAAAATCCCACTTAAAGGAGAATTGTTGAACTACTTAGCAATTGTGTCTTCAGTATATGTAAGAATACCCTTGCAGTGTCATGCTGCAAATGAATTCATGAAATGAAAATACTGATTACATTAACATACAGTATTGTGATAGTACCCAATTGTAAATTGCAGTATGTAACCTTTAATACAAATATTTGTGTCAATCAGAATTGACCGATAGCTTAGTATACAGGGTTTAAAAGATACCATTGTTTTTAATGAGATGATCCGGGCGGGTGAGGACCAGTTTGAATTTGTTCCTTATCAGCATTTCCAGAAAAAAGGATATTGTCTCCAAAATACATGATAGGAAGGCTTTCCATTTCCCATCTCTGAATGAGTGAGGCCTTTAGAGGTTTCAATGTTTCATCCAAGGGTGAAAATAACTTCCTTAATATTCTAAAGAATGGAGCACAACTTGCCTACTCACATTTTTTTGGGGTAAAGAACAAAAAGTGCAGGCAATATTACAAAGAAATCTAGCTGTTGCTTTTCTTTATTAAAAAATTAAATAAATTGACTGCTCTGTTTCTCTGCACGCCAGAGAATTGCGTTTCATTGTGCTTTTGAACTTTTTTAACCATTTTTTGCGATTATCACTTTTTAGTTTGCTAGCCTCCATCAGTTCCTTCCTTACCCGTGTTCAGGGAGGAGCTGACTCGGTGCAGTGCTAAGTGCTCTGAATTTGCTCGGCAGTTCCCAGGAGGTGTGTGGTTTCTCACAGGACCACAGTCTGGCCATTTTAACCAGAACACAGCCGAAGAAAGTACGAAGCATGGACTCCTTCTCGAAGTAACATACCGTGATTGAAAGAAGCCCCTACCTTTTCATAGTTCTTACTGGGCAAGAGAGGAGTTGCCCAGGGTCTGCGTGCCACCCTCCTTCATTTAGGAGGAATTTAAACATATTCACGGAATTCTAGCAATTCCATAGGTTTTAATAAGAGAGAAATGTGGTGCATTTACTTAGTGTTCCTAAAGCCAAACTGCCTATAGAAATTTTTACAGAAGAAAATCAGAATGACTTTGATTTTGATACCAAGGGAACTTGGAAAACAGAATGAAGATTGTCTTTAAATGGTGCAAAGCTTCTGCACAAAGGGTTGCATTGCATTTTAAAGACTAGTGCAGTTGCTGTTATAGGGAATGAATTTATGTGTCTTGTTGCAAGCACAAAGTGATCTTAAATCCATATACACAGAAAGCCATAAGGATTCTCTTTTGATTCTTAAAACCATTTCTAGAAAACCAGAAAAAAATAGAAAAACAGTGAAGAGTGTTTCAAAAAGCTTTTAGTAGGTGCTACCTTCTGTAGGACTGCAGATCTTACTTGGTCGAGTAACCTGTGATAGTTTGATGGAAAATCATTGGCTACAAAAAATTCTGTTGCTGATTAAATGTATATTTATTGAAATACATTTTAAAATCCTCAGATGATTGATCTAGTTATGCAGACCATTAAAAGCAAGAAAATAAGTAATGCACTAAAATAGTACACCATAACTCAGCCCATTAATAGTAGTTGTAATTATGCTGTACTTTTGCAGGGAAATACCTTCCATCTCCAAAAGAATTCAGGAGGGGAGCATATACAGTGGGTTGAATGATACTTCATCTCCAGCCTCAGTAACACCAACGTGCTCTGTTAACACACTGCATGACATTCTTGTTTTGTTCAGTGGTCAGTAATAATTGGAGTAGGAATTGCTGATCAGATTCTGTATCCAAAAACTATTCTGTGAGTCTCCCATGTAAATGTCCTTCAGCACTTGGAATGGGATGGTGGCAGTCCAACATTTCCATGGTGGAAAATGCTAGCTTTTAAGGTACTGCCTTCAGGTTGTACCTCCAGGTTCTTGCTCTGGAGGAACAGAATCAGTAACTGAGGTAGGTGGTTGTTCCCTGGCCTGTATTGACACTCTGTGTATATAACTGTCTTAAGACCGGTTGCCTTCTACCTGAGAAACTGTGTTTGGAAAGGAGAAGATCCTGACTAAATCTCAGTTGCATACAGAATTCTTTGTTATACTTAATCTAAGATTTCTTGTCCCATCACCTCTCTTCAAAGGAGATTATTTCCTAACTTTCACATGTTTTTTCTATGTCATATTCATGAGACCTCCCCTGAAGAGTAAGGGAACCTGGCAAGGTACACTAGACTTCAGCTCTGTCTCAGCTTGTCCTGTTTCACGAAGTCTGACTTTTCAAAATAGATCAACCTGTTCTCACTATTCTTGTCTGTTCTTACTATTTAAATCCCAGTGTAACGCACAGTTTCCAGAAGTAACTAAAATAATGTCTATGATTCCCCAAATCCTTATAGACAACACTCCAAGGACATTAATGTCAAACTCAGATAATTAAAATTTGTATCCAGCCAAGCTAATTAACCCATTAAAGCCAAAATGCATAGATGAGAATTTGTGTCAGTTTGGCATTAGTACGTTGTCATGTCGTGTAAAATCTGGCTTCGGTGGACTTCATTTCAACAATATGAAATGTGTTCCCCAATTATTTTTTCCTCTTCCAGTGTATTTGTAGCAAGCAGAGGGCTGTTTCTTAAAAATGACTAATCATGGTCTAGGAAATCCAGTCAAGTCCTTTCAGACTAATAAGGGAGCTGGGAAAGAGTGATCTAAATGTAAAGAGGTCTTGCTGCGTGTAAATATTCAAATGCTGCTGTGGAGGAAATCTGCATACCCTGATTTCTGGTTCAAATACCTTTTCCTTTTGGTGGTCCTGGAAAACAGTCCTGGAGGCTCTGGCTGGTCTGTGGCACTGAACTGTCTTTCCAAGTGGTTTAGCTGAGACATGTAAATAGAAACTACACGGGTTCACCTGAAAGCCATGTCAGACTTTGCTCAGATTATTGGATGTGACAAAGTTGGACAACAGCCTCTGGTTCAATCCGTCTTAAAAGGCTCTAAGAAGCTTAAACCACAGGGTAGTAAGAGGAGGAGACTGTGGAGCCTCTCTTATTCTACTGATATTTTTGTGGGGGTCTCAATTAATAAAAGACCCCCTGTAGTTTGTAGAGTGACTTGTTTCTCACTAGTTACTGTACGTTTTAAAACTCAGTGAATTACGTTGGAGGCCTTTAAGAGTGCACAGTGGCAGGGTTAAAACACAGAACCCTGAACTTGCCCTGCAGTTGTGTGCATGAACCTCTTTCCAGGAGGCCCCTTGGCTGAGGGGCCTGACCAAGGGAAGGTCTCTCCTTTGACCAGGCAGGAACATCAGTGTTCTGCTGGCAGGGCAGGGCGAGCAACCCAGTGGGGCTGAGTGGGGACACTGGGACGGAGCATCGCAGTAATCCCAGCTGTCCGCTGCCGTGCCTTGTGGCCTGGGGCAAATCACTTAAACTGTCTGTTTCTTCATCTGTTAAATAGGAGAGAGTAATACTTACCTCCCTCACAGATTCGTTAATGCTTGTACTGCACTTTAAAACACAGCGTGTAACTGCTCAGTGTCCTCCTAACAGGGTAACCCACCGTGGTCCCGTCCGGAAAGCAGCATCACAGTCTGGTGCTCCAGAAGCAGCGTAGCCTGGATTGCTGGGGAACAGTGTTTAGATATGCAGGCAATGCGTGAGGCACTCATGGTGTTAAAGAAACAGCTGAGCACCACGTTTACTATGAATGTGAAATAAAAACTAAAGGAAAATTGGTCCCGACTAGATGTTTATGTATACTGAGACTACCTTCAAGAGCTGAAGGCACAGGGGGGAGCATTTGTAGGAAAACTATCAACACCTCTTTTATTTGGACTTTAGAAGGTGCATTATACACCGAAGAAAGCTGTGGATGATGTTGATATGAATTAACTGATAATAAGAGCTGCTGTGTCTGATGGAGAGCGAGGCAGCTCTCAAAGGAGTTGTGAAGGGGAGCAGGACCCTGATTGTGTGTGGAAAGAGCTGTGTCCTCTGATGGGTGTGTGTTGGCACCACTCGAGACATCAAATACTTTCTGTAAATGGTATTTTCATACAGGAGGAAATGCAAATGCAGAGCTTTTTTCATAGAAGAATCTTAAGCTATTTCTTAGAGACAGCCTGACTAATGGAGATGACTGCACATTTGACACATAGGTTGCTGTTTGGTTTAAAGGTTAATGCTTTTGAAATACCCCAAAAGTCTGAGCTGTGTCTTTGTGTCTCTTGTTGGAAAGTGTGGACTTTGCTTCAGTAGCCTTTTCCAAAATGCATAAAATTCTTTCTAAACTATTTACTGCAAGTAATTTATTTTTAAGGGATTGTATTTGTGACACTGTGACATATCAATAGGGGAGAAAAGCATACAATACTGAAACTGATAAAATTAGGATGAGAGTAATGTCACACACTTGGTGGTGGTTGTGTTTTGCCTGTTTCATGCATAATTCCCTCTTCTGTGTGTGTGGAGGGGGGGAAGAACCTGAACCTGTTTGTAGAAGTCAGGCTCAACTGAGTAGATTTTATTTTGTAAGTACAAGTACAAACTCATTTTGTCTACTTAAATGCATTTTGTAATAATTTTGTAGTTATTAATATATTTTCACACTATCATTATAAGAAATACAATATCAGAAACATTTACAACTGCATACCCTAGCCAGAAAACTATGGGGAGTAGCTGTGTATGGACTTAAAACTTTTTAGGATTAGCCTCAAGACCAGCGAGATACTTAATGAAATACTAAGGTTAACAGGAAAAAGGAGAGTTAAGAGTAAAAATACTGAGAAATGTTTTGAAAATGATTTTTCAACTGGAATATTTCGTGGGTGTCGTCACTCCTGACACATTCCTCTCTGTAGTATGGGAAGAGCAGGGTGCTGTGCCATACTTGGATACCATGAAAATAAATACTTGGCGATGTACGAGGGGTTTTTATGTCGTACAGTACTGGTGATCACGGATCACTGATGGAGAGAAATGGTGCTGAGGCAGGAGGTAGCCAGATTCATGAAGTGTTCCTTAAAAAAGTTTCTGGGAGTGTGACTTTGATGACCCTGTGTTAGAGAGGATCTCTTTGCCTCCTTCATAGTATTGTATGAGACGACGTCTTCTCGTATTGCTTTAATGATTTCAGAAAAGAGTTTTAAAATAGAAAATCAGCTTACTTCTTCACAAAGGCTTTTAGCTCCTTCAGGGTATATAGGACCAGTAGGTGCAAGGTCTTAGAGATCCTCTGTTGAAACTAATTTATGTAGTAAGTCTTCCCTCCTGAAAATTTGCATTTGTATTAGTTTTGAGTTGAACAAAGAGTGCAAGTCTATTAATATTATTAGTATAAGGCTTTAATTGTGCCCTCTTTCCCCCAATTCTTAAGTCTTAGCAAAGCTGTGTTTCCTTTTCAGGCAGTTATGACCTTCTTCTTTTGCAAATTAGTTTGTTTTTTATGATAACTTTAAGGTAAAAGTGAAACTTCGGTTTTTAATATTTTATAAATTGCTGTTGAAAGGGTTCATTATTTAATTGGCACGAGGGGATATAGAAAGCAATGTCTCAAATGAACTAGTGTCTGAGAACTGGGTAGTTCTTCAAGTAGGATTGCAGAATTGCAGTGAGAGCATTGTTGCCCAGACCGAAGAGCTGTCTGCCTTCTGCTGGGTGTTGAAAGTACAGTTATTAGGGCATGAGCATATTTCACTTGTCCATCACAACAGAAATGTTTGAACACCGTAACAGGAATGAAGTTTCAAAGGATTTTTAACAGTATGTTTCAAATAGAGTCTTAATTTTGTCACACTGAAACAGACACTTCACCTGGATGTTATTTTATTTAGAAGACTTTTACGGA
>VWZF01000224.1:97309-109809 GCA_013396755.1 Sclerurus mexicanus | reverse complement strand
TCTGAGGAAGACAAAGCCAAGCATCCTGAGCATCTCATTAGTTTATTGTTGAGTCTCCGCTTTCTGGATCTTAATACTTCACTTTTTTTCGTTAGTGTGTGAAGTTAATGGTGGTGCTTTGTGGTAACAACAAGTGAGCACAGTGGTTGACACAGAAAGTGGTTACCCTCTGTTGTCGCTGAGATCTGACCTGGTTTCCTAACTGACGGAAGTGTTGGAGTTAGGAGGGAAAATGAGTGGCATGTTGAAGCACTTGCTGGTGTTCAGGAAGCCCTGGGCTTGTCTTGGTAGTCAGGTCAGTGGTTAATACTGAAGGGTACCAGAAAGAAAATTAGGAGGGCACCATTTGAAAATCAAATTGAAACAGATTGTTAACTAATCCTTCCAAATTTTATTTATTAATTTTGTAATTATGCCAGATGAAATGCTCACAAGCTCTCTGATTGCTTAGCTTACCTCAGTTTATATTCAAATCTCAATAAAGAACATTTCAGCCTTTTCTTAATGAGATGATGAAAAGTGCTATCCCGTGGAAGAGTAGGGGACACACATTCCAACATTACTTGCAGTCACCTGTTTGCTTTTTAGTGTTGCTATTGAATTAGTATTTAACTCGGGATTAAAGTATAAGCTGACGTATTTGACTAAGGATATGTTTAAGCCATGAGTTCTTAAAATTTAAAAAAAGATGGCCACACAGTTGGTTAATAGAGATTTTAAAACTTGAAGGATGCTGAGTAACAAAGACGTCGTACTGCTGTTGATTAGAATCAGAAAGCAGTTTCAAAAAAACCCACAGAGATAGTGGAGTGCCACGGCACAGATGAAATGTTGGGTGTGTTTGTGGCAGTGATGGGGGGGAATGGGTCTCACTCCTGAAAAGAGGTGCAGGTGGTGATGGGCAGAGAGCAGGGAACTCCCCTTGGCAACCTGTCTGGGACCACTCAGAAAGAGCCCCCAGGAGCTGCTGGTGTTGTGGAGAAGGGGGAGTTAGGGAAACATTGCTGCCCTTCACCCAGACAGGGCTAAAGCATTAGTATTGTTGGCAGGCAGTTTGTTCCCTATGTGCTAGACAGCACTCAAAGAGGAGAAGGTATTCCCCATCCTCAGTGGATGCACCGTTTTATGAGGTAGCAAAGCTTTTAAATGCCAGCAAGAACTTGTCAGTGACTACCATTTGCTCACAAGTGTGTATACTCGGGTCACCTCTGAAGCTTTAAATGGGGTTTGTATTTATTATTTCTGAAAGGCAGATTTATATATGCTTTTCACAGTGAGTCTTTTTCACCAAGTAAGTGATTCATAATGACTGGATTTGGGTCAGATTTTCCAGTTGACTCTGGAGATCATTTTTAATGGTCTTCACTGTAAATTTAAAAAAAACCAATCCAAAACAAAAAGATTCTGCTTTTTGAATATTGGTGACTTTATAAAAAATGAGCTAAAGTACAAATTGGGTGTGTTTTCCCAGTTGATAAAACGTGCTGTTAATGGGACAGTGAGCAAATGTCACACTCAGATGTTAGTATCAATCAGAGCAAATCAAAATCTACTGTTTGGCACAAGAGGTAAAAAAACCCACATTGTAATAAAACTGTCACGGGATCAGTGTCTCCTGCTTTGTAAATAAACATCTCTGCTTTGCCTCGGTATTTCTGTAACATCCGGAGACTATTATCCTGTGCTGGTGCTCTGGTTCATTGACAGTTTCACTTAAACAGTTAAACAATAATTTGAAATGGAAAATGTTCTGCCCGTATTCCTTAATTCCTTTGTGGGTTTTTTTCCCCCACTGTTTTTTGTTGGATTTTTTTGTCAATTGCTTTGGTAATTGCATGTTACTTTTTGTTACACAGGCAAATACAGAACTGCTCACAGACCTCATTCAAAGCCAAAAGTATCAAATGTTTTTGAGGTGGATTTTGAAGCAAATGGAAGTGATACAAAATCAATGGGCCGCTTTCAGTCAGAGGAGGAACTGTGGGCCCGCTTGGAAGAGCTCGAGAGACAAGAAGAGATGCTTGGTGAACTTGACAGGTACAGTGCTGCTGTGGCCCACGTGGGGCTGGAGTTCAGAAAGCTGTAGGTGTGTGATGCTGTTGGTACACACAGGATCTCACTCTGAGTGCAAGTAGCTGCCCAGGCTGATGCAGTTCAAATTATAAAGGGTGCAAGAGGGGTGGAACATGAATAAAGCATGCATTGGAGTGTCAAAGCTTCTAAATCCTGCCTCTGTGGAACCATGGCAGTCCAGCATTCTAGTATTTTTTCTTAAAGATGATAGAAGAGGGGGAAGTGGAATTCATTTCCCACAGACTAGGAAAACCCATAGTTTGCAGTGTGGGAGTTACACATTTAGTGCTTAATGACACACTCGGTCTATTCTGATTCTCAGGCGATACATGCCTGGTTAGCCATGATGTCACAGTTTTGGTATTTCCAGTTGACATGGAAAGGACCTAGTGATTGTTAGAGGGTACAAAGAAGTTCCACAGTCTGGCAAAAAATACAGGACTTGGGTAAAGAAAGTTACCTACAGGCTTGTTCATTGTTTTATACGTTTGTGTCTCTCAAGAGCATGAATTGCCTCAGTTCTCTTAGATGTTTTTCATTCCATAGGATGCCTGATAGAGTTGAGACAAATGGAGAAGACGCAACCTCTTCTGAAGAGGAGAAAGAAGATAAGAGGATAAATCTGAATGGGACATACAGGACAGAAGACTGTATTACTCAGGGCAACTTCCGTAAAGAAGTAACAAATTCAGACTTGTTTGGAGGCCAAGTCAATGGCTCTACTTACTATCACAGTGATGATGAAGATGACTTAGACGTTGGAGATAACTCTGTTCCAACTATTTTTTTCTCTCACACTGTTGAACCTAAAAGGGTTTGTAACTTCACTATTTTTGTATTTCACTCAAGAAATTGCATAAAACATATATACCAGATCTAAAATAGGAAATTCTAGATCATGTAGATAAAGTGGGATGCTGACTGTGAGTGACATTTGGATATTTTTCAAATGCTTGAAACCCACTGTTTAAATCCTGCAGTTCCAAATGTGGTATTGAAAAAATAATCTTCAAATGTCTACCTTGCTGTTCTGGCTTCTGGCTGTTGTAAAAGGTACTAGCCTGTCTAGAAGTTTTTAACATGGCTCTTTACTTGCCTTGAAATCGACCTTTGAACAGCTCAGCTGTTGAGCAGAGTTTGAATAAGCAGATTGTCCTATATTATGTGCAAAATATATGCACATTAGTGCAAAGAAATGCCCCAGCCTAGTGCAAGGGGTAGGGAATAAACAGTTCATACTATGAATGTTACCATTCATGCATTTGTTTAACTTATCCATGCTTCCTAGTCCCCAGCTGCTAGGGTAGGAGAATGTCGGAAGCCAATTGATCTGAAGCCTGGTGATTGTTGATTTTCTGGCCTAGACCATCATTTGTGTTCAATTTTCAGGTAAGGATAAACACAGGAAAAAATACTACTTTGAAATTCAGTGAAAAGAAAGAAGAGGCCAAGCGGAAGAGGAGGAACAGCAGTGGCAATGGCCACGCAGCTCCGGAACTGCCCAACATCAAAACCCCAGCAGACATTTACCGGTGTGTAATTCATTGTGTTGGCACTTGAGCTTTCCCCTGGGCAGCCCTTCCCTGGTCATTTCTGTTCACCTCTGTGAAACCAGCCTGCAATTGCCTGAAAGAAACAGCTGGAACTGAGTTTACTACTTAAAAATGAAAGTTTGTGGCTTCTGCGTCATTGCTGTTCTTTCATGTCCATAAAACATTTCTGAGCTTAACATTTCCTTTTCCAAATAGCAGTCTATCCTTTACCTGCTTTTCAGAGCTTCTGAACTTGAGCTAAATTTGCCAGTACCTACCATCCTCAAGAAGGAATGCAGCAATTATGTTATGCATTCCGATTAACTCCGTGTCATTTACTTCTGTGTTTTCAAGCAGAACTGAACAGATCTACCACTTTTAATATTTCTCCTCTCTCAGTTACTGATTTTCTGGATTTTGTCTCTTCTTTCTAATATCTTCAGAATATATTTAGGTCTTTGCATAGTTTCTCTTGCATTCGCTCTCCCTGACTTCAGTTCATCACTGTCTCTAGTCTCCATAAAAAGTGCAGCTCACCTCTAGGACACCCACACACATGGAGCTTTAAAAACAGTGTTGGGCTTAGAGGATTGTATAAAACACTAAACTAAGGCGACAGGACAGATAAACAAGTACTTAGGTCTGTAAAGATAAATACAGATACCTATTAGATTGGTTGATTGAGTACTTGTGAACATCACACTGCATTTGTATGTCAGTGTATTTGGGTACCTGAATATATTAACAAACGCGTCACAAAGTGTGAAAAGTAAAACCGCATCCTGTGATTGCAGCTGCTGGGGCTGAAGGGGACGTGAAGGATTCTTTCATGGTGCTCTCCCTGAGCTCTGCAAGGGAACTCCATCTTCTGTGGAGATACATTCCACGAGTGCCTGATGAATAAAGCTGGTAGAAACAAGTAACACCCCTAAAATTCATCCAGTCGTTGGGCTCCTCCTTTATGAGGCTGATAAAGTTGGCATTATCTTCTCTTTCTCCTCCACCCACTGCGACTTGTTTAAGTCATGGAGATGGAATACAAGCTGTAGGAAGAGCTGGTTTTGTCAGTTTACAGTCTGTTAATACTTGAAAAGTGTCTTAGTGTTGATCTGAACTTAAAAGCTGATTTTTAAATTTATTTTTTTTTAACTTAAAGCAGACTATGACACTTGTCAGGAAAAAAGCTCCATCCTTACCACATACGGTGAATGTTTTTTGGTTTTTTTATTCTACATTTGACAAGGACTCGACTCTAGAAAACCTTGTGACATTGTGAGCTTCTGATTCTCTTTACAGAAACAACCCTGATAATCATTTAGTTTACCTTTTTTCTAACTTTTTGTAACTCATGCAGTTTTCTAACATTTTTCAAAAAGCTATACATTTTCTGCTGAAAGAATGCCTCAGCATAATGCTTGAATAAAGGGTATAACAGCATTTGCTCTGCAGAATTGATTCTTGTGCATTGGTAAATAAAATGCCTCAGAAGGTACAGTATTTGTGATTCTGCAGTGAAAAAGTTGGAAAAGCACATCACAATTAATTTGTACAAAAGACAAAGCAAGATCACTGTAAATTTGTCATCTGATCCTGAAATGGTTTATTAAAGCTAACATTTTCCTTTATAGAGTCTTTGTTGATGTTGTGAATGGAGAATATGTCCCTCGTAAATCAATTTTGAAGTCTCGAAGCAGAGAGAACAGTGTTTGTAGCGATACCAGTGAGAACAGTGCTGCTGAGTTTGATGACAGACGAGGAGTTCAGAGGAGTATTAGCTGTGATGAAGCCACTCAGAGTGACACCAGCGAAGGCATACTGGAGGAAGAGGAGGAGGAGGGGCAGCAGCAGCAGCTACCGAAAAAGCTTCCTCCCTCTTCAGGGACAACTGAGGTACAGTTTTTAATTAATTATTGATTGTTGGCAGGGATAAAAATGAGAAATCTAATGACTGTAGTTGCCTATACCATGAGTTTGATTTCTTTAAAATAATTTTCTGACTCCTACCTAGTTTGCTTCAGAAGGACATTGTCAGGTGACAGGTGTTTGTCGCACACATCCCAGGGACGGAGGAGAGGAGCAGTTCAGGTGGCTTCCTTGATACCTGGAGTTTTTTAAACTCTTCCCTAAAGATCCAACAAAGTAGTCACTTGGCTGGTGTTGCTCAAACCAGTGTCCTGTGTGCTGGGTCACCCTGAACATTTCACTGCAGGGCATACAGCAGGATTTAACAAAAGAAAGAGAAAAATCCGTGCTTTGTAGCTGATGAGTGGGAAGAGTTGATTCTTTCACCTGTGTTGCATGGTTAATAGACAGCTAGTTTCCAGCCGGTGGTTTTTAAGTTTTAAAACACAGATATCAGCTGAGCTATTGTTTTGACTTGCCAATGGCAGGGAAATTGCCCGGTGTAAGGACGTGTTACGCCCCTACTCATCCTATTCCAGGCTAGGGCCATTAGTGATCCCAAACAAATCTCTTTTCACATGCTTGGAAAGTTTAGGGCTTCATCATAAAAGAAAGAGACTGTATGACATAAGGAAAAATGTACAGTGGCTTAGTGACTGGGTGAATACAAGAATTAAATGTACAAATTCGTGGCATAGCATATTCTTCATTTTTATTTTGTCAGAACTTAACACTAATTTTTTTAAACTAGATAAAACTTGAGTTTTCAGTAGTTCCCAATGCAGTGGGCAAGTTCAATGAAAACACTATTTTTAGAAAAATTATTTTTGACAAGAAATGAATTCCTCATAAAAGCTATTGTTTATCATCTTTTTTCATACAAACCGCTACAGAGGAATCCAGGCAGGATGTGAAGATTCACGGTGGAAGATTTATCTGTACAGTTAGCACTTCACGTTGTAGACTTTCTGGAATATATTTGCTATATTTTTATAAAACATCTAAGTACACTTTAGATGTTACCCTTCAGTCCATTATCTGAATCTGGCATGTTTATTCTCTACAATATAATTTTCTAAGTAACTGAAGGAGAGTGAGCAAAACACTCCAGTCAGACATCCCTTCCTAAATGTTGTTGTTTTGCTTTGGCTTGTTTTTGTGGGTGTTTGAAGTACATTATTTCTCCATTACCATTTGCAAAACACTAACTCTTTCTTATTTCTAATTTTGCCACAATCTTCTTTTGTATTTTGCTTACCTGTTTTTGAAAATGAGCTGCTTGTTAGAACAACGCAGTTGTGTACAGGCACAGCTTTAGGCACACTTTGTCTATTGGAGCAGAAAACAAAAAAACACTGCTTTTTGCAGGTCCTGCAAGAAAAGAATGGCTGGTTTGTTTTGCTTTGTTTTTCTTGGTAACTGAGTTATGAAAAAGCAGAACTAAGCATAGTGACTAAATCTGGTGTGCATTCCTTTGTGCCCAGTATGAGCATCAGACCTTGGATGTGAACTGCTTCCCCTTGTCCTTGGGCATTCTGAATTTTCTGTTTTCAATACATAGTGGGTGATTTGTTCTTAAATATGTTTATAAAAAGTAGTTTTGAGCTGCTTGTTTCCCAGTGTTTTACAAGAATCATCGTCATTTCTTAGCTAAGTTAAAAAGGATTGTCATATAATCAGCTGCATATAAATGAGAGTTTTAAAACATTAAATGTTTTTATTAGACCTTTTATAGAGAGAAATAGTTGGAAGCAAGTTTGCTGTTCTCTTAAGTATAAATTGCTTTCGCCATTTTTTGATCATATTTGGTAAGGAGAAAAGAACAAACAAAATACGTGCTTGCCAGTTCATACACAGTGTGTCAGCTTGATGCAATTAGAGGATACTAAGTCATAAAATATGACGTATGATGGAAATGCTGACATACTTCAACTTTGCAAAGTCTCTCCGTTTCTTATCCAAAAAGAAACTCTGTATTACATCAGCTGTTTTATTTCTTGAGCATGTGTCAGTGAGGAAGCAAATTTTTAGATAATTTATGCAGTAGGAGTGAGATTAAGTAGTACTTTTAAGACACTGTCTTTCATTCAGTCATCTTTGAACAAGCTATATTTTGAGGTTAATTACAATTTGGTTACTTATGCAGCGAACAATCATTGATTTAAAGATATTTCTTTACTTTTGATTAAAAGAAATAACAATCCTAATCAGGCTAATATAGGGTAATGACCTTATGGGCATAGCCTCCCATTTGCATTTTATTAGCTCATTTTCAGCGTTCTCTTCTGTTGTAGGCGTTTTCCGGAACTGTTATAGAAAAGGAGCCTTTGTCTCCCTCCTTAATACCACACCCAGTCATCGCTCACCCAGTCCTGCCGACCATTCTGGAGCGAAAATCAGAGGAAGTTTTGTCCGAGGCTCCAGAAGAGACTACGAAGAGAATTTCAAAATTCAAAGCTGCCAGGATGCAACAGACTAACTGAGCTGGCCGAAAAGCGAGTACTCTTGCGTAGTTTCACATCTCTTGAGGTTATATAGAGCCCTCTCTTTAACACCCACATAGCTATCAGGTCCTCCTGGATAATTTGGCATCGGTTATCTCTGAAACGTTTACTGGCAACATTAAAAACAACAAACAGTTGGGTGTTTGAACACTTGAGTATTCATCTTATTTTGTCGATTTCCCTGTGTGCTGTCAGCACCTTTGTATATGTTTGCCTTATGATAGCAGCACTTGGGTTCTTTTTCAAAAACTGTTCCTTACATACATTGTTTTTGTGTTTAAACCTAAATACAGGCAGTTTTGTGCCAGCTGTGAGGTTCTACATACCATATGGACCATTTTAAGGAAACTTTTCACATTTCAAGTAGATTCACCAATTATATTGCATTACTTGCTTTAGCATTTTAAGACACACTTGTATTCACATTGCTGTAGGTTTTGCAACTAGGTGTCTGCTAAAAGTTTTTTTCCTTCTTTCAAACCTCTCTGATATCTCACTGTACAGATCTGTAAAACGCCGGGTTCATGTACATTGCAGGGAAGTTTCTTTGATGGAAAAGGGTATTTTGTAAAATTAAATTTTCAGTAAAAAAAAGCTGTGAAAGTTGTGTGGGCTTTTTTTGCTTTACTACTAATTTGGAGACGCCACAGAGAGGTTTTTATTTTGAACTTGCATTTCTAGCTTGAAGTGTTTACTACCACATGGACATAAAAGCAGTCCATTCTCTTCTGCCATTGTGTTTTAACCTCCTGCTAATGAATGTCCATGGAAATTGAATGCTCTTAAGGAGAGAAGCATAAACTCAGACTCTTGATTACAAAATCTCCTAGTTCTTTTGTATACTCAGAAAACATTGTAATTGTCTTGGGAATGCCCAGAGGGAGTCAGCACTAAGGAAAAATGTCTTAATGCTTCAGCTTTATTTCAAAATGCAACAGCACTGCAGCACTCGGGGTACAGTCTGGTGTATCCTTCTTGTGACTGAGAGCACTCCTGGCTTTAGGAGTCCCTGCCCAGCACCTCCTTCCAGTGTTCTTGCCATCCTCTCATTTTGCTGACACAGCTTTTGTTGGGGCCACCCCTTGAATGATGTTTGGTGACAGAGGTGGGCTTAAAAAGCAAACTGCTGGGTTTGGGTTTTGTTTTTGTTTTCAATAGAGTGTGTTTTTTGAAGCTAGTGAGTTTCCTAATGTGTTTCTCAGTGTGTCTGTATCATCACAGTTAGAGGGATAGCATGTTGAGCAAGGACGGGAAAAGGATGGCAGAGGACATGGGAGCTTGAGTACTTCAAACTGATGATGCTCCAGCTGACATATCAAACCACAGCCTGAAAAGTGAGGCAGCAGGACTTGGGAAGCGTGAGGAAGGATTTGCTTTGGGCCACAGTCCTGTGGCTTTGTAAACAGGCAGCCTGAGAGCCACCAGCATATGGTTTTCCCAGCCTCAGCCATCCACGAGTGGGGTATCAGCTAATGCCTGTTCCTCACCTTCCCCTAACATAACCGTGCCTTGTGCTCACATCTTTTGCTCTCAGGTCACAGCAGATGAGTTCATAGTGCTGCTTCATGCGTTAGAACAGAATCGCCAGCTCCCCCTTTTGCAACACTTTTCTCTCTGCGCTTAAAAGGGAAGTGGAGGCACTGGGACTTCTTTTTGTACAGTGACTTCTAAAGCCGGCTGTGCTCCACCTAACCCCGATGTTCCCTGCCAGGTGTTTGGGGAGGCACTGTGGTTTCAAGGGCAGGAAACGCTGGCCAGGCTTTGGCAGCAGGAGGGGGCAAGAGGAGCCGACAGCCGGGTCTGTGCCTGGGGGAGCAGCCCACCAAAACTGCAGGGCCACGTGTGCCCGTCCATACGGAGCAAATTGTGTTGTGCTCAGAGGAAGACAAGGGGAAGCTGTGCAGCCCCGCTGCTCCCTCAGCGCGCTGCCTGGGAGGGGGCAATCGCTGTCTTAAACAGATCCTGAGAATCACATTGAAAGTGTTAATCATTAACTTGATTCATGCTCAAATGCGGAATTTTTTTTTTTTAAAAGCATATTGCATTAGTACTAAAATAAGCCATCAATGCCAGTCCACCCTCTATTCACGGCTAAATATTTAAAGGAGGTTATTTATAGCTTCTTTAATGAATTCTTGGCTAAACAAAATGAAATTATGTCCTAGAAAAGTAGAAGCTATTTTGTAACCAGAACAGTGCAACTGTAAAATATAGTTCCATGAATATGTATTTTAAATAACAAGGGGTTGAGATCCAAGACTACCAGACATGGGTAATTAGAGGGAAACGGAGAGAAAGAAAGAAAGAGAGAGAGAGAGAGAAACCCCTTTAAAAAGATTTATTTAGATATCTTCTGAAATACTTCCCACTTCTAGTTACTTCAACAAAACCAAATGCCCCTTGTCACCATAGATCAGTTTCAAATCAAAATTAATTCTTTGCTTGTTTTCTTTTTTCCTTCCCTCCCCTTTTTTCACATCCCTGCTCACGGGAAAAAGTAGGATAAATGCACCTTGGGTTTTAATGAATTATGGCCTCGGTTCAGGGAAGCATCCTTACTCAGGAATGCACTTTGGCATGTGCTTATGTCTCAAAGATTTTGTAAAGAAGAATGGATTTAACCACATGCTTAAAACTAAGCACATGAAGGTTTTCCCTAATAGGGAGCCTGAGCGTGTCTGTGCCTCCCTGCAGTATATTTAATTGTCAGAGGGCTTGCAGGCTGGAATGAGCCTTCATCTTTGGTCTCTTCACTCGGGCTTTACAGCAGACTCACTGTGCGGTGCCTGGAGCAAGAGAGATGGCTGTAGGGGTTTTATAGGATGTTTACGAACACCAAACAACAACAGCAAAAAATTAATTAAATCTATCAAAGCAGATAAAAATCTAAACAGTAAAAAATGATCATGTGAAGGCCTGTTTCTGCAAGGACCTACAATCTGCTTTTTGTTCAACACTGAAGCCAACAAGTGGCTGCAGATGACCACCGATGCATGGGTGAAGCAAACATGGGATGGAGCAACAGTTCCCCAAATCTGAGGCACGTAGGGCTCCTGGTGGTAAATTAATCTGTTGATGCGAGTTTCTTTTTGCCTCCAGTGCTGCTCTTAGGGATTTTATTCACTTAGATAATTATAAGGGTACATTTTAATTCTGAAATTCCTTTGGTGACTTTTCCTGCTGCTGCTTCTGGAAGGGCTCCTCGTCTGCCAAGGAGCGCTGCCGAGGGCACTGGACATGGGGCTGAGGAGGGGGTGTTGGTTCTGCCCCGTGCCTCCCAAAAGCTCTTGCATGTCCTCAGCAGGAAGGATGTGACCTGGCCAGGCTGGGGCAACTCTGGCAGCCGGTCACCAGAGTGGCACAGGAACACACATGCTGGAGGGATCCTCATCCCTGTCCCAGTGTCCCCAGCCCACCTGGGCACAGGTGAGCAGTGCCAGGTGAGTGCAGCCAAGCATAACAGCACAGGTAGAAATGCAGCAGAAGAAAACAACAGGGGATGACTTTTCTGCACAGGATGTCTTTGGTCAAAAATGAGAGTGGTGGCAGCAGCCAGGGTGGGCATTTCACAGCCACAGGCACAAGTCAGTGTGCCCCAGTGACGTCGTGCTGTGCCCCCCCACCCCACACAGCCCTCTCAGGGCTGGGATTGCACCAGTTAGGCACTTCAAATTACCTGCTCCTTTTCCATTCCTCCTTGGGAGAAAAAATACACTCCCTCAATCTTCTTAATGGGCCACAGGTGAGTTGGGCACCTGCCTGTACCTGAAGAAGGGGTTGTACCAGGGGATATTTCCCCTCTGGTGCCGAGGTGCTCTGGCCAGGAGGAGCTGGAGGAAAAGGCAGACGGTGCTGTGTGCTCAGTGCAGCTGGAGCCTGCCCTGGGCCGGTGGAGCTGGGACCTGCTCCGGAGGTAACTCCATCCATTCCTCTCTGCCAGGTGAGACGAGTTGCACTTCCATTGCTCGCTTAGAGCATCTAAACCAGCAGGTTTTTAGATGTTTCGTGAATGTCTAAACCGGCTGTTTTGGCTGTTCATTTGAACTAAGTGATTTATGCCGCAAAAAAAAAAAAAAAAACCAACAAAAAAAAAAAAAAAACCAAACCAAAAAAACCACCCCCAAAAACAAAACACCCGAGCTGGGATTAAAAGAAATCAGATGTGTGCGTTTGGAATGCAGCGTTTCTGCGTTACAAATAGCTCCTCTCTAAACCCACATTAACCCCGTGATACGTGAATTTTGCCAACTCCCGCTGCGTCTCTTTAAATCAAATCCAGCAGATTTGTTCCGAGCGTGCTCCGAGCGCTCCCGGTTTGCGCGGGTGCGGGTGCGCACCTTNGCGGGCGGGCGCGGCCGCGGAGAGCTGCCAGTCAGCTCCTGATTTATTATTCATTTGTGTTATAGGTGGGGTGTGCAGACAGTTACTGTAATAATTACCCGGACTGGAGCGTTTCCTTGGCAACCGGGCTTTTTTTTCTCTTTCTTTC
>VWZF01000224.1:30170-97278 GCA_013396755.1 Sclerurus mexicanus | reverse complement strand
CCCCCCCCTTCATTCATGCTGTTGCGGAGAGTACGCCTGTAAAGCATGACATTGCTGGATTCGGGGGTTTGTTGCCCTCCCGCTGCTCCGGGTTTGAGGTTAGTTACAGCATCACAAGGTGCTCTCGAGCATAAAAAGCTCAGGCTGGGATTAAAGCGCGCAGGGAACGCCAGCGCCAAGTCTTTCCTTCCGCCGTCTCACTTTTAAGTAACAAGGTTATAAAAATGCAAATGCCATCTTGGGGTTGTTAATAACTAATATTGGGAAGGATTCCTGCAAGTTGTAAAACATTTTGGTTTGTTTATTTATTTTTTGTTCTTTTTGGTAAACGACACCAAGCCCAGGTGAGGCGGCTCCTTGTGTTTTACACTGCTCTCGTGGAAATAATATTTGCAAAAAAAAGGTACTTGCTGCTTGATCCAGCCTTGCAGTGTTTGGCGTCATAAATCAATGGGAACTGCTCCATGCGCCTAATGATAAGGTGGTATTTGTTGTTTATCCCGCTTTATGGTAATGGTTTGGGAGGAGGAGGGTGCTGTGTCCTTCCTGAAGGAGCAGGAGTAATCCTCGATGTGGTAACGGAGTAACAGAAACCACATCTATTATCAGAGATCTATAAATGAATCATATTATCCTACATTTTTAGGCTTACTAGAGCGCTCATTTTCAGAAACTTACATCAAGCACTGTGCAAGGATGAAAAGTAGTATTTTTCCATCCCTGCTGCACGAGGCAGAGGGAATTCATGATTCAATCTCTCACCGAGATGGGGTATTTTCACCCGTTAAAATTTTGAAGTAAGATGCTAAAACATGATTACATCTAGGATTGTAATCTGCCAGTGATGTGCTACTCTAGGAAGGGTGGGCTGCAGGTTAATGGAGAGACCCCGTACTCTGGGATCCCAGCTTGTCCATGCAGTTATCTCTTGGAAAGGTTAATGATGATACTAAAGTAAAACCACAAAACTACATCCCCAAACCAACTAAGCCCTGGTACATCCTCCCTCTCTTCCCAGCTGCCCAGTGCATTCAGCCCACGCGTCCGGTGTTACACCTGTGGAGACGGATCCCTGTGGGGACTGTCCATCCACTACTGACCTGCCTGGGCGATAAATCCCAGCCTTGTACCACACTGTGGTAGCTGGTGAGGAGAGTCAGCTTTGGCCTCTGGCCGGCTTGAAACGGGAGCCAAGCGGCCCCTGGCAGTGATCCCCAAATGGATTGGGGGGCTCTGATTGCAGAGGTTGCCTTTGCCCCTAGAGCATCTCAGGGCGATGCTGTGGGTCCCACCGGTGCTGCTCTGGGGCTGTGTGGGGTCTGGCATGAGCCCCTGTGCAGCCCTCCATGAGCCATGGCACCTCTAACACTGGGCATCCCCCCGGTTTCCTCTGCCAAACCCCATCCCACCCAGAAATCCCCCCTTAGGCCCTGCTGGGGCTGAAGGAGCCCCCAGGGGTGTGGTGAGTGCCAGGGACTGCGCTGCTGGAGGTGCCCGGGTGAGCTGGCTGCCATACTTGGGTTGTCATCAATGCAAATCATTTACGCTAATTCCTTCAGATTTGGATTTAAGTTTTAAAGAAAGCTTCAAGTTACCTCAAAATAGCTTAGTAATTATTTTAATAACTTGTGTGAGCAGGAACAATACCCACAGTGTCAATTCTGGCTCGCAAAATGTTTTTTTCAACTGTTCTGAGGAAAAAACAGCGAACAGTTCAACAGCTTAAATACAAGCGAGTGGATCTCTGGAGATTAATCTGTCTGGTGTTCCTCAGGTAAAGACTTCTGCACAATTTAACAAAGGAAATAATTTTCCTATTTTTATAATGCATGTCTCTCTGTGGTATAAATTACTAAAACCACGCTGCTTATCCTCAGTAATGTTATAGATGCAGATAATTTACTGTGTATCACGTTATCAGTTCATTAAAGAGATGCAATAAAATCATTATTTACTAAGAAACAGCAACCCTTGCAATATCTTGTCAGAGAAATTGGCTGATGCAAGAGGATCATATTTAAGCCTATATTCACAATAGCCCTTTAAACATTTCATCTGCTTCCCACTTGAGTTGCGGGAGGGAGCCGGTATTCCCGCAGCCCTTCGGCGGAGGCGGCAAAGTTGAGCTCAGCCCGTCTGGCTGCCCTGCCAGGGTGATCCAGGACATCACCCCCTTCCCCGGGGCACCCTGCGACCCCTGGGCTGGGCCCTGCGGTGCCGCTCCCACCCCTGCCTCTGCCAAAAGGGTGCCAAAAATATTAAGGGAGGTTTAGGCATTTCCTACCCCATCCCCCTCTTCTCCTCTGCCTAAAGATTACTCTGCATCCTAGACAAAGGAAATATTTAAACTGTTAAATCTGAACAAAGATACAGTCTGCGTATGACTTCTCTGAAGCCCTATAAAAATTCTTTAAAATTGCCTATTCACTCAAATTTACTGAGTGTAGCAAAAATGTCAAAGGCATAAAGTCAGAGAAGATTGAATAAAATAATGCAGAAAGACAGATTAGTCATGCACAGACCCACACAGCCTTTCACAGCACACAATACCACTTTTTATTACCGCTCTATCTTTACAAAGACTATGTTCAATACATAGAGGATGATACATGGTCAGTCATGTAATCTGCCTTTGATTCCAAGACTCATTTATCTGGGCCCTTTTCACAAAGACATTGATGAGAGATTTCAGTGTTTTCAGTGCATTGTTTTATTTATCATATATAATGACTGGTGGAAAAAAATAGGAATTATGTCACAGATCCTGCATAAAGGAGTTGTATAAAAGACTCTGTGACAAACTTTGGTGAAACACGTCGTGGCTCAGCTCAGGTGCACTGGTTTCTCCCCAACCCTGTCCCCCTCCTCAAGCACTTTGAATACTGACAGCTGTCAGAAGCCCCGAGGAAGGACACTGCCCACAGCCCCTGCCTGCTCCCGCAGCCCACACAGAGCTGTCTCAAAATTACCATTTTTTTTTCTTTTAAATTTCAGCAATATTTTAATTGTTATTTTTAGCGATCTGGATTTATTATTTATACATTCACCAAAGAAAAGAGTCAGTCACAGTTTTGTATCTTGCAAATTTAATAAAGAACAGCCCTTAAGATAGAATTTCTCAGCCTGCCAGGATTGACAAAAGCCAGCTAATGCAGAAATGTCAACAGCAAACCTCATCAGCAGCCCCACCATGCCTTGCAATCAAGGGAAAGCTATGGCTTTACATAAACAATAATATATAGCTATCTAAATATCTGTGTGTGGAGATGCCACCCGAGATGTGGGAGGAGGAAGGGATGCGGTGCCCGGGCTCGGCACTGCCAGGTCTCTGCTATGCACACATTGGGGTGCTCCTGAGGGGAAGGGGGTGAGGGCTAATGCTCTTCCTGCGGGATGGGGAGCCAAATCCAGCGCTTGGAAACACAGCAGTAAATCTGGAGTGAGTCAGTTGGAGTTGTTCCAGATTTACACCAAGGAAGCAGGGCTGCTTTGCCCCACTGAATCTGCATTTTGTGGGTGCAGGAGATTCGTTTTCTTCTGTGTAGCGAGCGATGGGAGGTGGTTGGACCAACCCCTGCCCCCCACCCAAAATACAGCCAGGGCTGCCCTGAGCAGGCAGAGCTTCCTGGGGGCAGGAATGAGGTTCTATTAAATACCAGAGTGGTGGCTGGCATGCACTTAAATCACAGTCTTACTTTCGGAAGGTCTTTCAAAAAGTGTCCCTGTAGCTTGTGGCAAAGGGAGGTTTTCCCTGGAAGTGGGAGAACGTGACCAATGGCTGGGGAAAGGGCGGGAGAGCCATGGCATGTCAGGAGGGTACCAGGCAAGAGCATCCCTACCTGGCGCTGCAGGGCTGTGACTCGCTGGGCAGGGCCTGAAATAAGGGTCTGAATTGTGAATTAGCTGTAAGTCCAGCAGCTTTAGGCCCGGAGTGAGGTCTCCAAGGGAGCAGGCAGAATGGCTGAATTTGGAAATTATGTAGCGGCACCATATATCCAGATGTGAGTTCTTCTATGGGGCTGGCAGAGATAAATCACAGAGGTATCCTTGACAAATATAGTAGCTTCCACTCAGGGCACAGTGTTAACCCGCACTTAAGGCTGAGGCACATGATTTAATAGGGAGAGACTCGGCGGCTAAAGAAAAATCTCTCGGAGAAAAAATGGGCTGGCGATGTCAGTGGGGTTGGGGTGACGGTGCCAGCCCCAGGAGATGGATCCCCTGCACCTGCCGTGAGTGTGTCCCTCGTGGGCTGGGGACCAGGGCAAAGAGGTTCTGGCTTGGCATGGGTGGGCAGGGTGCTGGCAGTGGTCCTGGGAGCCGTGGCAGGGGGCTGGGATGCTGAGCTGGGACTGCCCCGTGTGCTCTGCCTGCCGCTGGCTCGGTCCCTTTAACCGTGGGGAGTGATGGAGAGCCCAAAGCTGCCTCTCGGCGAGGTCCCTGTAATATAGTGCTGTGCAGCTGCAACTTAGATCGTGAGGAAAACAAAATGGGCCGACTGAAATGGAAACTTTTGTTACTTATAATGTTAATGAAACCAGTTTATCAGGCAGCGCAGAGGAAGTGGAATATTTAGTGCCATTTAATGTCTAATCATCAGCATTTCTTTGAATAAATCACATTACATTGTCTAAAACCTGAAAAGACGAAGCTGTAATAATTTTTAATATGTTGTAGTTTCATTAAAGGGACACCCTGTTTGCCATCTAGCCCTGTGTTTTGGGGGTGGTTGTATGCAATGTGGAAGTGCATTTGGTGGGTTCTGACACGGCTTTGTGACACGGTGACTCGGCTGCGGTGTGGCCACGCCGCAGAGCTGAGGGTCCCTGTTTGCTCACAGGTGGCTGGGTGCAGCCTGGGTGCTGCAAACTCCTGGCCAGGCTGGAGGTTTAAGAAGTGACCTCAGGTTCTTTGGATCTGCACTCTGGTGGCTTTTTAACTTAGCAGAAATATTTCCTTTCTCAAGGCCAAGTTGTGTCCTTCCCCGTTTCTCCCATAACATCCCAGCATCATCCCACT
This sequence comes from Sclerurus mexicanus, assembly GCA_013396755.1. NCBI lineage: Eukaryota > Metazoa > Chordata > Aves > Passeriformes > Furnariidae > Sclerurus > Sclerurus mexicanus. The sequence goes on along the minus strand of VWZF01000224.1, from coordinate 92,259 downwards.
GCGAGCCGGGGGGTTTGCGTGTCCTACCTGTGAGCTGAAGTGTCCAGGCAGCTTTTTAATCCACCAGCACACGCTTGGCACCTCTCCAGCAGCCAACCTGTCCCGGTGCCCCTTGGGCATCCCAGCTGGTCCTACATGCCCCCAGTCCCTGCTCAGGGCACGGCTGCTTGCTGCCAGCCAGACCAGTGCTGAGCACAAGCACTTGGCAGCCCGCAAAGGTCCGGTTCTTGCCCACCAGTGTTTTGCTCATGGTAACTTTTAAGTGAACTGCAATGAACCTATAAGTCATAATAAAATGAAATGATGACAGTTGTCTTCAAATCCATTGATTAATGGAAATACGGGTAGCTGGACACAGACTATATGGTTATAAATGGTGCTGTCAAAATAAAATAATTATTGTATTAATAAGGAAGCTGTTCAGCATTGGCCCTACTCTACCTCTAAAAATATTTCAGCCCTTGATGTGTTTTGTGTTTCATGATACATCATGTTTTTTCCCGACAAGCCGCTCAGTGTGTACGTTTTAATACAATTACTGTTTAGCAATGTGAGTCCTTCGGATCCTGGTACACACACCACAGCTGCAGATGGATTTTTTTATTGACTTAATACTAGTTCTAACTAGATCCTGAAGATTGACTAAGTTGGTAGAGCACATACCACTTTCAAGCAGGAATGGGAAAAAACTAGCATATCTTATTGTACCTGAAACACTCTATGATATGTACTAAATATTATGACTACTGCGAGCCCTGCAATAATTGATTCACCCACACAGCCATTTAGTCTGTGAGCTGTTCGTTTTACAAATTCTACAATCTTTTAGAAATTCTTTCAGTGAAGAAGATTGCTGCCTGGCCTCAGATTCATTATGGTGATTGAATCCTCTTCAATAGAGAACTGTTTAAAGAGAGCACATCCCTGTGTGTCTCACTCAGAGTGAAGGCACATAGGTTAAAAGCTTGTCTGGGTGGCATAATTCACTGCTGCTGTGCCAAACAATCACATCTTATTGTGACCTTCATAAGATACAAAAAGGCAACAGTATGGAGCTAGTCTTTTTTTTATTTTATTTTTTTTTAACCACAGCACAATTTTAGCTACCCAACATCTGAAGCTACCAGAATCCCTAATTAAATAACCAATTAATAATGTAGAATAGAAAGAGCTATTTTTTTCAGACACAAAATCATAATTAATCAGAGTACAAAAAGCTGCCTGTCTTTATATCAGGAAAATATAGACTAGGTATTTAAATATTCTAGCACACCTGAACCTTGGCCATCCGTCATTGTTATGACTTAAAACATCTCAGACTAAATTAGGTTTTGTTTGTATAGAGCAGTGAAAGTCAGATGGCTTGAATGACAAAATTAGAACATGCTCAAATCACTGAAACAAAACTGCATAAAAGGAAAGATGTGCAGGAGGAGTATAGCTCGTGTTAAGCTGAAATCCTTCTTTGTGGGATTTTTTTTCCTCCTCTCCTCAAATTATTGTTTGTAACAATAGGAAGCAGAGAACAGCTCCGGGAACTCTATCAGTGTTCTTTATATACATCCCTTTTGGCACATTTATATATTAAAAGAAATAATATTGTTGTGTATAGCTGAAGCATAACCTCTGTTATTTCTACTTAGTCAAGGAAATGCCATAACAATGGATATTTTTCAAGGAAGAATATCTTTGAAACACAAGACTATAGTCATTTTGTATAGCACACAAAGGTCAGGTTTACTAGGAATATATTTCCATCTTTTTTACCTTCAGAAGTTCAGGCTTTTTCCCTTTGGAAGTTTGTGGTATATTTAGGTAAATTTAAGCAAACAGATTTCAATAAATATTCGAGGGGGGTTAATTTTACACAGTTTGTACCTTAACCTCAGCTATTCTGCGTGGGCAAAAAAAAAGTTCTGCTGTTTGGTTTGTGCACTAATAGAGAGGCAGAGGAATGGGTCCCTGGTCCCCAGGCCAAGGATGCTCCTGTTCACGTCAGGGATCTCCAGCACCAAAGTCTCTGCTGGGAAATAGACACCTCAATACAGAAATTGCTAAATTTGGGCCAAATTCTGCAGCTCTTAATTGAGCAACCCTCTTGGTGACCTCGAGGGGAGATCTGCTCAGTGAAGGGCTGCAGTATTTTGTCCTCTGTAATTGTTTCTGAGGTATAATTGATGAGAGGCTATTAATGGCTTCCAAGTTTGATAAGTGTTTAAATTCATGGTTCTTGAATCTGTCTTGTTTTAACCATGTTGTAGGCCTTTTAACGCTTATTTTTTTTAATAGTTTTATAAATGTGTAATGCAAATGCCTACGTAACCTTGAATGTGCGTATAGATATCTATGTCTATAGATGCATATGTGCACACCTGTGGACTCTATATAGTGGATAGAAATCAGCAGTTTTTCCTAGGCCAGTGGTGTATAGAGCAGGAAATTCTGTCTGTCCTGTTATAGTTCAACATCTTACCAGAAAGGATCTCTGTCCACATAAAATTCATTATTATCCTAGCAATAAATAATTTTTGGTGACAGTTATAGTATAAAACTTTGGGCAGTGGTTTTTTATTGATAAAGCAGCTATGAATCAACATACATGAACACAATAAAAATGTACAAAATATATGTATTATAGTTTAGACTTTGTCAATAGGGCATTACATTGATCCGTTCTCTTTGGTGTTATTTGCAGAGCTGCACTAAGCATTTCACCAGCCATGCAGACTTTGTTAAATTGCCTTAAAAAAGAAGTTGTAGTGTTGGTCTAGCTTTCTGAAATCCAGCTGGGCTTGTCCCCTCTTCTTTGGAGTTGTGACTCTGCAGTAGGTTCATGAAACATTACAAAGATGATGTCCCAAGGCTATCTTAGAGTTACAGATACACATAGATGATATAGACATAAAACTAAAAATACAGATATAGATAGATATAACTTGCATTTGTAGTGGAGAATGGCAGAGAAGGCACTGAAGGCATGAGATATGGGACAGCCTTAGATGAACAAGACCTCATCAAAGAAAGTAACCAGTAATTAATAAAAAAATATGTGCTTCATGTAACTTTTTTTTGTCAAGTACATGAAAGGGCACGTGGAAGGTGACCCTCACAGGAGTGGTTTGAGGCCATGTGGCCAGGCAGCAGTGCAGAGCTGGAGCCATGTCATCAGGGCTGCTGAGCTGGTCCACCAAGTGCAAAGTTTGGGACACGGGTTTGAAGAAATAATAACCAAAGAAGTAATTGCAAAAATGCTCTCAAATGCTGCACAGCTTTACCAAGCATAGATTACGCCCAAATAACCTGATATCTTGCTTTGATAAGATCATTGATTTTCTAGATAAAAGAAATGAAATAGATCTCATCTTGCACAGTAGAGTATTTGATAAAGTGCCACGTGGGAAATTATGAAGGCAAGATAAGTACCTGAACAGCAAGACAAGGGAGAGAGATGGGGTTGGGTCATGCTAAAAGACAAAGCACAGGTCTAGGGAGAAGCAGAAGCCAATAGAGACCTCTTAGGGTTGGTCTTCAACCTGATCTTGTGGACAAGGGAGGGTGGTGACAAAACTTGCTCATCAGGCAAAGCTGGGAAGCATCACTAATGCAGAGGATAATCAGCATATATGGCCTACAGGGAGAACAGGACACTTTCTAGGAAAGGGCCTTTCTGTTCCACCACTGTGGAATGGAGGGAAGTCCTGGAACTGAGTCTTTAGCAGTTCAAAGGTTGCGGACTCCGTGGCCATAGAGAATGGCAACCTTCAACATTTGCCTGTAAAAAACTTTGGAGAATATCTTTCCCGCTGGCATTTCCTGATACTGTTCATCTCTGATTTTCAGTTGTATATTCCCTAATATCTCATCAAATAGAAAGCAGGTGTGATCTTCCCTCACTTGTGTGCAGAAGTAGCCAATGATAGCAGTGTGGGGCACTTGAGATCAGAAGTACTCGAGTGAAATGATGGTGGGAGCCACACACCCCTTTTCTGAAGTCCTGACATTTTATCTACAGTGAAACAAAGATCTCTCACTCACTGCAGTGCAGAGAATGAAGGAGGAGGAAGCCCAACTGCAGTCAAATAAATAAATATGGACATATATGCATGTGCATTCCCTATACAGGGGTGCCTCAGGGGACCCTGGTGCACAGACCTCTTGTGGTCCCTGCCGTCCTTCACGGGATGGTCTCTGCAGCCTGTGAAGTTGGCATGCAGCGTGTGAGCAGTCAGGGTTGCACTTCCCTGTGGGGACATCCATGGGCTCCCTGTCACCTCTGCCCTCCCGTGGTGCCCCATTCCTGGCTGGTGCTGTCGCCTGCCCAACCCCATGAGGGTGCAGCAGCAGCAGGAGCCCAGGCACTGTGGGTGAGGAGAAGAAATAATGTGGTTTCTAAATTGGGATTGGCCATGGTTGTAGCCGAGGCACAGAAGCTCTCAGGCCAAACCCCCCAGAAAGTGAGCAGAGCCCAGTGAGAACAGAAGGATGGTATATAAATACCAATTCTCTGTGGTTGTGGTGCCTCGCTCTTATACTGCAAGTATTTTTGTGTTAAAAACAGTAAGAACAAGACATCTGAAAATTAGGATTCTATGTCAAACTGTCAATACCCACAAGCATGCAGCCTTTCATTAAAATCTGTTTGACATTTTTGTTATGCACAGAGAGCCAAAAAGATGCCAAAAGGATGTGATATTTGTGATCACATCCTCCTGCTAATACAAGACACTGCGAAGATGATTGTATTAAAACATTCTTTGCAAAAGACTGAGCAGTTAAGGAAAAAAAAAGTAAAAAAAGAGACTGAAGTTGAAAAGAGTTATGTGTAGTGTGGGAATTCGGGATGTGCTCCTTGGGCGAAGCAGTGGCAAGTAGCCTTTTTAACTCTTTGTAGTTAATTGAAATGATAAGAAATCTAGTAATTTCAATTTTCCACAGAGCTCTTCAACCCCTAAAACGTGCAAAATTTAATCATTTTGGGAAAATCATGTAATGATCCTGTCATGTGACCCGGGCAGAAGAGATATTATTTTGTCACAACAGTGTGAGTAAATTATCTTACTGGCAACTCGCTTAAAGGTCATGGAGATCATCTGATGCGTGAGATGGAAATTTCTCATGCCAAAACAATATTGACAGCTTATCAAGCAGGGAGGAAAGTACAATGATATAATAGAATGTAAGGTAAGATAACGCTTGCTACTGACGGTAGAAAATATGACATGGCATTTCAATTTTAAGGTTATAGGCAGAATGATATGGTATAGATGCTTGGAGGCATAACAGGGCAACTTGCCTGGGGATGGGCTAAACTGCACCAACATTGTAGCTTAACATATAACTATATAATAGATATTAAATACAATACATGAAGAGAGGGATATAAATAGTTGTACCAAAGCAAGAAGGGCCTGCACCTGCCTGGATGGATGGATTCTCCTTGAACCAGCTGCCAGCTCAGTGAATTTGCTCTGATGGGACTCAAAGCATTTGTGTGGCACTGCTCTCTCTTTCCTCTAACATTTTGGTATTTGTAGGTGCATTGTTGCTTTGCTGTAATTTTACTCCCTGACCACACTCATCTCTCTGTTTTATAGCTGTAATATAGTGCAGGAAGTAAATGACCAGGAATCTATACAGTATTTGTGTGTAAATATATATATGTGTATACATAGTATATGTATATGCATAAACAACAGATATTTGAGCCCTGAACTGGCTATTAGAGGTTTTCCACCTTGTTTTCAATGCTGAGTTACAATGCCAGCTGAAAAAGAAATTACAAGAGAAGGGGAATATTTCACTGATGATCTGATACAGCAGGAATGGTCATGGTCTTCCTTAATCATGTGCTTGAGTGTCTGTCCTTGCTGCACTGGGCTTAGCATGTTGGGACTGTTGCTCCTCTTGCTTTCGGCACAGTGCAGCATGGTGGCACCCAGGCACTGCCTGCTGTGACAGCATGGGCACTGGGCATAGCCATCAGGAAATGCACTGTGCTGGACAGGACTCTGATAGGGCTGAGAAATCTGTTTCTTGTCTGCTGGAACAGATTGCCTGGGAGGTGGCACCGTACCTGCTGCCCACAGGTCATTACGTGGGGAGCCCTGTTTAGAAAAACACACAGCATCAAAAAGTGCAGAGGAGATAAATCAGAGCAGATCAGGGATCTCTGCACGCACCTGTGTTTCTCTGTGTATTTGTATTTGGGACAGAATCAGAGTATTTCAGGGCATGAAATTTCTCATCTGTGAATGGACCACACTGTTCCATTGATGTATTCATTCACTAGTCCTTTTTTCAGCTGTTCTTAACCCAAATGAAAGGTATACAGTATTTATTTTCTTTCCTGCTGTCATAAGTAGCAGAAAATTAATTTACCCCCACCTAAGTGAGCCCTTCCCTGTGTCTGTATGTGGCACTCACAGTCAGGGTCCCACAAACATCACACTTTTGGCGTGAAAGATTCTAAGTCCTCAGCCTCTGCCTCCTGCCTGGCTCAGCACTCCTTGACCTTCACTTCCATGGGCCCAATTAGACTGAAAAAGTGAGCTTGATGCTGTGCTGGAAGGATGCTCTGCAGTGATCTCCAGTGAAAGGCAGCAGTTGTACCTGTGCTAGAGGGATGGAGGCACAGCTGCCTGTGTCCATGGGCAGCACCGGAGGGTGAGGGTCAGCTCAGTGCTTCCCGTGCTCAATCTGCTCAGGGTGGCATGGAGAGTAAGAGTCTGAGCGAGTCACATCTGAAAAAGTGACCAAAAAGTATGGCCAGAGCCAGGGTGTCACAGTTTTGCAGCTGTTTGTGTAGTATGTCCTTGGGATTTGAAGTTCCTAATTTCTCAGGAAAAAAGGCTGTTGCGGAGGTTTCCTCCACAGGCAGTTACTTGTAAATGAGCTATACAAATATTCACCATCCTTTGTGTTGTCTTCATGGAGAATCAAGGCCATCAACAAAATCAACAGGACTGGTACTCTTGCAGCAGCTGCTCAGAAAGGGTTGGTTTAGTTGGCAGATTTTCACTATTCTTGAGTTTGGCTGTGGATTTTTGAAGAAAACAAACCCAGGTGCAAGGTTTCTAGTTTTTTCCCCAAGATGTGCATAGCTCTGTATCGTCTCAGGCATGTTTGTAGTCTCACAGCAGAGCTGTGGCAAATGTAGTCAGTGGTGTTAGGAAGGTCCTCTCTGCTCTAAAGCTTCTTGAAGCTTTGGACAGGGGTAGCTGTTCTTACAGGTTTCCAGCATTGCATCTTCAAGAGTCAACTTGCTGGGAGCAATGCACTCATTTGTGTAAGGAAAAAGATCCCTTAATGTGCTATTAAATTAAACAATGTCACTGCTATTGCAGTAGAGCTGAGCGAATAATCCATAATGAATAATTTATTCAACAAATTTAGCTGCTTTCTCTGCTCACAGACTATCTGGAGACAGATCACAATTCCCTCCAATTTACTTATTATTTGAAATTACTGATGGATAGCTTTGTAATTAAAAAAACAACTCTGTGTCTTGATCACAAACAACTGTGGGTGTCTGATCTTCGTTAGTCAAGGTATGTGCGTTGGTTGTGATGGGTCAGATAAATCACATGATATTGTTTCTGCCTGCTCATTGGAGAAGCCTACAAGCATGTCTGGCATGAAAAGACAAAAAATTCTGTCTCTGCATGCAATTTTGAAATTTGTCTTGTGCAAACATTTGCCCAGTAAAACTTGATTGCTCAAAAGTGTGCAGAAAGCAAATCCCAGGGGGAAATCAGTGTGGCTGCAGTAAATTCATTTAAAAATGTGAATGAATATTTGCAGACTTTTATTTTTTTTTAAAGCTCACGCCTTGTTCTGCACAACAACATCCATCAAATGCACCAAAAATACTTTTCACTTGCTGAGGATTATTTGGTTGGGTTTTTTTCCTTTTCGCCTTTTCTCCTCCAGAAGAAGACAGAACGAGAAGGCATCTCTGGTCTTGGTATTGCAAGAAGGTTAGACTAAACTCAACAATGAACTGCACAGGTGGCATCTTAAAACTGATTTTTTTGAAGGATGTTTCCAAGTCCCCTTGTTCTGATGGCTAGAAGCACTTTCCTGTTGTGAATCTCCCAGGTACTCGTGGCCAGGTTATACTCACTTGTTGCTCAGCCTCTTCCTGCCTGTCCTGCAAACACCCCCAGGGGACACCCCGAGGCAGGCATGGGTGTGCTCTGCCCTGCCCTGGAGCCCTCTGGGCTGCTCAGGAAGCACAGTTGGTTGCATCTACTTTTTCCAAAACTCCTGTTAAAAGCCATCTGTGATTCATTGCATTTCTTGCCTTCTTTGTCGGCTCATCTTTCTCCATCACTACTTTGTTCAGATGGGGGGGGCCCTCCCTGCTTTGAACTCAGTACAACATCNTAAGTCCTTTGACCCTCTGTCCCAGCACAGAAGTTAGACTTGGAGGCCCCAAACCCTAACCCAGCATTTGAAAATGATTGATACTGGAAGGGCAAGTTTTTTCTCTTTCTACTTTCTAATGTTAAGAAAAACAAGTAAAATGGGGAATGTCTTTGAGGTGTGTGTAAGCTTCTCAGAACTGAGGTCTAAGGCTTGTGTTTGTTCGTGAGGGAACAGGCTGATTAATTGATCTTTTCTGAGTCCTGTTTCAATAGTTTACTCTTCCCAATGAAGGAGATGTCTTTGTTTTTGTAAGTTCAGCCAGCTTCGGTCACAAAGACATATTCCCCGTCTTTTGAAATATTATACATGTTGGTATCATCTTCAAGTAGAAAAGTTCATGTGGCAGCTTTTGTGTTTGCCCACTAGGAGCCAAACATGAATAACAATTATTAGTGCACCGTAGCTGTTTCAGGTGTTCACACCGTGTTAAGGCACAGAGCAACTCCAGGAAGAAACACCACTCCTTGGCGGGGAGAGTAGTGCTTAGTGGTGCCAAACAGCACTTCAAACTGGAATGTGGGGGCGTGGGTCAGGGGCTGCTTTCCTTTAGAAAGGCCTATCTTTTTGTATGTGTGATGCTGAGAAGGGAGAATGTGCCTGTTCAAAAGGGACCTTTGGGGAGAGCGGTGCCACCTGCTCTGGTGTGTGGTCGGTGCCTGTCCCTGGGGTCCTGGGCGCTGGCACCCCGCATTCACTTGGCACTTCAGCATTCACTGGCTGGTGACAAGAGTTTTACTTCTTTTAAGTTCACAGAAACGTGGTCCTTTGTGATAGTAGTATATCGGCATCAGGGAGATGAGGAAACAAGTGGGAGCTCGTGGAGCTGAGCTGCATTTACACCCCATGTTTATACGTCCTCCGGTGCCTCCCGGTGCCCAGAACTTTGCTTGGGGTCGAGCATGTGGACTGCTGTGCTCTCAGTGCAGCGTAAGACACCCAGGAAGAAAACAGAGAGATATAAATGTCTCTCCCTGGAAGTTCTCCTCTTAAAGGCGTGGATTTCCCAGCTGTCTGTTTTGCTCTCCCTTCCCAGTGCCTTACACCCAGGTAGGGCTGCCTCTTTCCATGCTTGAAACGGATCCCAAAGCCACAGGAAAAACAAAGAGTGGCTTTTGTTTATTTTTGCAGAGTTTTAACTGGGTCAGCAAGGAACGAAGCCTTGTTAAAAGGATTTTACTGTGGGTCATCCAGAGTTTGAGGAGCTGAGGAAGAAAAGGGGGAGAAATGCTGTTTCCCCATCAGCAGGTTGGTGGCTGGTGCCAGGCTGCCCACCCAGCTGCAGGGAGCGCTTGGTGCAAAAAGCCAGGGTCTGAAGAAGAGCAACAGGAAAAACTCCCTTGAGCAAATAAGGATATGAACTGAGGAAGTTTTAATATTTTTCTCACAGAAAGCAGCTTTAGTTCATTTTACCCTGTATCCTCAATTGCTTATAAATACAAAATGAAAGCAGCGTCATTCTTTAAAGCCCATTGCGGGCTTTCTTAAAATGACCTTTTCACCTGCAATTACAAACAAAAGATTATTGAACCAAATGGGATATATTAGTAAGAACATCAGTGATATAATTTTGATCACAGTGAATAAAATAGTTGGAAAAATTCATTTAACAAACTTTAAATCACCACCTCCTGTGTTATTTACTTCTGAAAGCATAACTCATACAGCTTCTCCTCTGTTGTATTCCCACAGCATGTATTTATCTCACCTTCTCCCTTGAAACCTATGTAAAAAATAGATTTTGCATTGGCAACGCTCTTTTCATCTTCCTCTCTTGAGCCCGTGCTCTGTGTGGAAGGCTTTGAGCCCTGCCTGTGGCGTGGTCACAGCCGTGAGATGGGGATGGACCAGTGGGAAGCCAGTCAAAATTAAGAGAATTATTTTCACATCAGAAGTCTGGAAGTTACCCCGCCCAGTGTGCATTTCAGGACTCCAACAGAACAGCTGAGCTCCGATGCACAGAGCACAGTTTAGCATGTGAACATGTCTCTGCTAGAACTCTTGAAAATGTCCAGAGTTTGGGAGGGTCCTGTAAGCCAGGAACACTCCATGGGAGAAGGCCAGGATGTGCTTTACCTCCGCCAGGCCACAGACAAGCTTTGTGTCTGCTAATGCTCTTAAATCAGGAGATTTTAGGAGACAACAGTATGGTCCATTAACAAATATAATCAACATCGTCTCTGCTGGACCAAGAGCACAGGATATTCTTGCTGCAATATGGTCACTTTGAACGTGCCATTCCCTTTGAATCAGCACACCATCAGGAGGTACCACAGTGGATCCGCCGTGCAGGAGGTGGACATCTGCCAGATATAACTGTTATCAATCATCACCCAAGTATTTACATCAATCATTGAACAAACATTTATGTCTGGAGCCTTTCTTCTGGCCACGATATGCATTTAGACAGAAGCACAAGCGCAGTGTGGACAGGATCCTGATGCTTTCCTTTGCCCTGTTTGTAGAAAATTCACTTCTCTCTTCTCCCCTGGGCTGACCTCCAATTTGTTTTCTATTTGAAAGGCTAAGGCCATATGGCAGATATGTTCAGTCCTCAAAGTCTTTTGATCTTTAGAACAGTTGCAGTCTAAATTTCAATAATGAAAACACTTCTATTTCTTTTTTTTTTCTTCTTTTCTTTTTTCTTTTTGGATACTTATAAATGAGATATTATATTTCCATACATTTTATTTCTGGCCACATCTATGAATCTAATATTGACCTGGAGTTATCTGTGATAGAGAAGTTATTAATTTTGACAGATATAAGGGAGAAGCTAATATCCTTCTTTTACAAACACCTAATATTAATCTCTAGTGATGTAAACGAGAACTTCAGAATGGCTTGGGGTGGTGCTGGAAATGATATGAGATTGAAATTTGATAATGAAAAAGGGAAAGATTCATTTTATAAAATTGATAAAATGGATAAAAAGTTTTATTTCCTATGAAATAAGTGTAGGAAGCACAACTTAGATTTAGCATCCATTATTCTTCTATAGGTGGTATATACACAACAGATATGTTAGGGATCAGATTTTACTCTGATTTATATATCCATAATTCCATTGACTCAGAATATTATCTGTCTCATGGTTTCTACTCAAATAACATGTAGGAAGTCTGGAATTGGATGTACACGAGGATGTACACAGCCGGGTTTGACCAGCTGGGGATGGCTACTACTGCCACAGCAGAAACTCTGCAGTAACGCGGTTGCCTTCACTAGCTGGAGATTTCATTCCTGTGTCATGCTCCCAAATCCTGCCCCTCCTTGGAGACATTTTCTTCCCTAGCACACTTTCTCTGTGTTATTGTGCTCCAGTCGAATGGCTTTGTGAACAGCAAGACAGACTTCCTCAGTGTACTGCGAGGAAACCCTTCTTCTAGCTCTGAATATCTGGAGATCTGGCTTTGGATTCTCCCTTTGGAGAGGTTTTTGGCCTTTGTTCGGGATAAAATTCCAGTATTTTATGATACATAGGATGCTCTTTTTCTCCCCAGCAATTTACTGGGTTATCCTGGGGAAATTGCCAAGTCTGGAGTTTCTGGAAGTGTTTGGAAGGTTTTTACTTTACGGCAGAGAGACAGTTTGATGGCCTGGTTCAAAAGGAGCTCAGATTCACACAGCTGCGCTGTTTATTTTGGTTGTGTTTTTTTGTTATGCCAGAAGCAAAGGCAGGCTATACTGTATATCTCATTCAGACATTTTGCTGTCCTCCTCTTTTTATACCTCAACAGCATTTGTACCCTGTTCCTGTACCAGATCACACCATGTCATTGATCAAAGCCCCCGTTTCTGGGAGGACTGAGCAGGTTTTGTGGCCATGGTGCTATGAAGGGTGCTCAGAAGTTGGTCACCTGTTCTACTCACAAAAGGGGTGCTGTGTTCCTGTGTCCCCATTAATCCATCACAGTGCTGAGATGCCTGTGATGGAGGGAAATAGGGCACGTATGATTAATAAATAGTTTAATGTAGGGATTAGGGGCTGTGTGGGAGAGCTCCTCATTAGTTGCACAGTTCTGTGCTGCTGTGATGCCTTTCTGGTTTTGCTATATGTATTTATTGCCAAGCTTATCTCAGAGTTCTGTATTTGATATCAAGGCTGTCGTGAATATTACTAAAGGCACCAAAAAGCCTGTGCATGTCTCAGAGCAAAGTGGAAAGTTATCTCGACCGCGATGGCTGACAGCACGCAGAGGATGGCACCACGCCTCCCTTCTGGGGAAGGTGTCCCAAAGAGCAGCAGAGGGAGATTCTGGAGGAGCATAGCTGGTGGAGAGAGGGATAGCCTGGGGCAGTCTGTCGTTTTGGGGGTACTTTCTTTGCCTGCAGATGCTGTTTGGGGATGCAGAAGCTCAGACAGTGCAGTGGTGCAGCACAATCCCAACAGTTGTGGGCTGTCAGGGGCAGTGGGGAAAGCAGTCCCCTCCTGAGGAGCAATTTGAACCTTGGATTAATATATGGTATTAGTTGGGAGTGAGGCTTGTGCTTTCAATGAATTTTGTGGTCCCTTTTATTGTAGTCTCTTCCGAGCTGACCCTTGGCTGGTCCATGCCTTGCACTCCCATGAGCAGTGCTCCGTGGTGTCACAGTGCAGTGGGTGCTGCATCACTCAGGATGCTGGATCCCAGCCGTGGCCTCACTCAGCATCCTCTGCACTGCGGGCACTGAGGGTCTAACTGTGCCTGAGCACAGGACAGGCGTCTCTGAGCTTCTCCAAAAAGGATGAGAGGACTTCTACCATTGCTGCACTGTTGTCACTGCTATCAAAGGCAATAGCTCTAAACAGATCAGTGCAGATACTCTGTCATCCACTGCAAGGATGGAATGGGTTGCCAGCCAGCCTAGGGGCAGTTCTATGACTCTAGGTTAAGGCCTAAAACCACAGTGACTTAAAAGCCAAAGGCCTTCAGATAACACTGTCCTGGTTTGCCCATCAATCTTGCTTCCCTCCTGTCAAAAAAAACCAAACCAAAACAAGACAAAACAAAACAAAACAAAACAAACAAACAAACAAAAAAAACACAATTATCAGGTATCAGTGCCTGAATCTTAAGTGTCTTCTGTAATACTTAATATAAAACCAAATATGTTCTCCTTCAGAAAATGAAGCAGATCCCAATTAATTATGTATAGCTCTCCTGCTTTCACACAAAGAATAGCAACATTCAAATAAGCTCTTTGGTCTTCTTATCACCTGTTAGATTACAGGCATCTCCCAGCTCTCTAATGATCATCTGAGTTTTGGTGCTGGTTTTTTCTTTTAACTTTGCATCATGTTCTTTCTCTTTCTTAGCATTTTTGATAAAAATAGTATAGTGGAAGAGAGACAGATGTCCCTTTGGTGATGTAATGCATTATTTGCTGCCCTAAGATGTCTGAAAGAATTGGCTTATGTATCAAGAGTTCTCTATGTTCTGGATTTCATGTATGCTCAAGGCAGAGAGGAGAATGGAGAGGTGTATATCAAAGATATGAGCCAACCCATTGAATCTGATCGATGGAAAAACAGTGATGAAACCCAACAAATGGATGGAATCTCTCTAATGAATCTACTACTTAGGAGAGCACAACAACCCAGACCTACAGGAAATCCCCTCCTGTATGTCAAGTGATATTTTCTTGCATTTTATTTGTTCATGGTTAACCTGGAGTCTTTTGCTCCAAGCTGTGGGAATGGTTGCCCTGCAGAAGACTAGACTAGGTTGGACACCCATGAACACAATTTTGTTGTTTTGGCAGCCTTTGTGAGCTCTACCTGCTTTATGGTCAGAAGGATGACTAGGAAGTCTCCAGCATACAGTGTCATCAGCACTGTGATCTGAGAAACAACACCTACAGAATCTATTATTCATTAAGTGTAACCAATATATAATTTAAAACAGTGGGTTTTGTCAAATAATGTTAGGTCAGCATAATTTTCTGCCTATTACTAATATCTATAACATCTTTGCCTTAGTCAGCTCTATTTAAATATGCAATCATTTACAGCTTTTGACTATATGTGTGCACACTCCCAATTTCCAATATTCAACTACTACAAATTTTATGCTGACATCAATAGCAAACTATTAAAGACAGTATTTCATTATTGGTTTTTCATCCCAAAAGTTATTTACAATTATATACTAAGCACTAATATTAAAGGAAACCATTTAAATGAGGTGCTATCTGCTTTAACAATATGTCTGTCACAGAATGAGATTGTGTTTAAAGATTTTATCAAGAAATGGTTGTTTGCTGAGGTTATGTTTTGTCCATGAAATATGCATTTCATATCTCTTTCATTTCATTAACATAATTTAATTTGTGCTTTGCATTTTGTGCATAATACATATTTGATTTACAAAACAAATATTTCCATTAGAAAATGAATTTCATGCAGGCAAAAAAGCAGAACCAAATGATGTATTGAAGGAAAATAAGAAGAAATGAAATGCATTTTCTCAGTCTATTAAAAAATCTATGGCATTGACAGAAAGTGCACTTAGTGCTACATTTAAAAAATAGCACATATGTCAATGTATTAACAAATAGAATTGGAAATACAAATATTTCCCTATATCAAGCCAAGAATCTCTTTATTTTAATTGAGTTGATTTAAAAGCCCAACTACAATTTAATTTTTATTTCATGATGTGGTACACTGCCTGGTGCCATTACATCCATGTAGAATTGGCAGTCAATATACAAATATATTTTACCTTTTAAAAACTTTCTATTGACACCAGCCATAAATAATTTAATGGGCTGAAAATGTGAAATCATTAATTTGCTGATTGTCTTCGAATATTGGGTAGCTGGGTAGGGGTACACATATGTGGATGAACTAATGCACAGTGTTTGTGAGTCTGGCACGAGAGGACCCCGGTAAAGCAAGGCACAGATGAAGTGAAAGGCTGTTTCAACTTGCCTGGTTTAATCTCCAGATCCAAGGAGTTCAAGAAAATGATGAAGCTCAAAATGCCCTAATATCTCCCTGTAAAGAAAACGTATCAAACCTGGTGTGGAGGAGTTAAATGTCTGACTCCTCTGGAGTCTGAAATGTGCACGTTTCCTTCCATCTAGCCAGCTCTGAAAATATTGAATGTTCCCATGTGAGTGGTGGGCTGAGCAGACCACCAGGGACGTGGCAGCTTCGTGCCTCCAAGGGAGCTGGGCACCTCCCTTCAGATGGGATCTGCTGCATATCTTTTAGCATATGACAGACGGTGGGCAATAAATCCCTCGTCCTTCCAGAGCAAGCCAGAACCTTGAGAAAACATCTTCAAATCCCTGTCCCTTTTACACAGAGGTGTAGGTATGGACTGTCTCACTACCTGTATGGCCACTGGCAAATTTTGGCATGACACAGGAGGGCAGGGTTTGGCCCCAGGCCTGCTGTTCACACAAAATATGAGTCACATTCTGCCCACAGCTGTAGTCGTGCAGCCCCAGTGATCTTGGTGTAACTGGGAACAGAAGTGGGATTGTGAAAGATGAGGCAGATTGGCTCAGGGCAGAGATGGGCAAAACTGCTCTCTGCGGCACCACTGGCATCGCCAGCTGCAGGAATGTGTCTGGGGCAGGACTCAGACAACATGAGAATTAATTTAAATTCACGGGATATTTTAAAGATAATAATAGATGTCGAGTTGCATCTTTTAGTTGTTTTGGAGCTTTGTGCTTTAAGCTTTTTTACACAAGGATTAGCGGCTTGCTTTTAAAAAAAAGGGAGGGGTTGGGAACTGGGATTCCTGCAGTCTCAGGAGTCCAGAAGCAGCAGCTTAAAGAAAAATACCAAATGTTGCAAGGCGGTAAGACTAAAAATCCTGCATTATTCTGCCATGGGGAATATTTTTAACTCTATGAGAAACTCTACACAGCAAAGTAAGGAGAGGAAATGAAGAATAACTCCCCTATTTAAAACTAAGAGATACATTTGGGGAGGTTAGGCTGTAAATACATTAGCTTAGCTGGAATTTTGCCAGGACTTTGGGACTAATATCCATACTCTTATGAAAAGTGCTTGGGATAATGACTACAGGTATCTGAGGCCTCGGTGCTGTATCCAAGGCTAATTGAATTGAGTAGGCGTGCATACTTGAGAAAACCAAAGGGAGGTTAGGTAGAAAAAGTGAAGAAGGTGAAAAAGAAAGCAAAGAAGTGAAGCTGCAACACTCTGATAATTAACCAGAATGAAGGCTCCAGGTCTGTCCTGCCAGATCACGCTACACACTGGCTGAAAGCAAAGTGACAGGGGAGAGTGCTCTCTCCCTGCTGCTCCTGTGGTCACCCATGCCACAGCTTGCAGCTTGTTCTCATCTTCTGCTGAGCACCAGCCAAGGCAGGGCTCCCTCAGTTATGCTCTCGTTGCAAGAGCCAGGCTCTCCAAAGCCTGCACGGCACAGGCTCCCTTCTGCACTGTCACGGCACCTCTCGCATCCTGCCCATCCCATGGCCAGGTCTGGCACTGGGGCAAGCCCAGCCCCACCACGTGCCACGCTGATGTCTTGCCAGGATGCTCTGGTTGCTGCTGCCTGCTCATCACAGCCCAAAGAATAACTCAAAGGGCCATCAGAAGAGAAGGGAGTGGTCCCCTCACCTGGCCGAGGGGCGCAGGGCTGC
Source organism: Sclerurus mexicanus (assembly GCA_013396755.1). Classification (NCBI taxonomy): domain Eukaryota; kingdom Metazoa; phylum Chordata; class Aves; order Passeriformes; family Furnariidae; genus Sclerurus; species Sclerurus mexicanus. The sequence continues at coordinate 75,225 of VWZF01000224.1, read as the reverse complement.
GGCGCAGGAGGAAGGTTGGACCCTGCCTCACCTTGGTGCCATCTCTCATGGAGATTTGATGGGTCTCCGTGGTGTTTTTCCTGAATACAAAACACGAAGTGCCAAGAGCGAGAGCACATTTCATTAGCTACGTGTGGAACACCATGTGTGGTGTCTGGGAGGAGGGTTGCAGCGGGGCAGGGCAGTGCTGCTGCCAAGCAGCCCCGTCCGAGCAGCAGCTCAGCTCCACGTCCCTGCTGACTGCTGGTCGAGACACTTGTGCTATAAATCCTCGAAAGTGAACCACAGAGTCATGTCTTCAGCCGAACCTTCGAAGAAATGAATACCGTGAGCCTGGTGATTAGCTCTAGGATTAATGTGATGCACCACCTACATTCATAAGATATAATGAGGAAAAGTACCCAGTAACGTTTAAACATCACAATTCCTTTCCTGACAATATCGGCATGTCAGACTTGGGATAAAACTGTTTTGAATAAAAAATAAAGTATGTCTAAAATATTAAAAGAAAAAGGCTTAGTGCCTGCACACACAAAAGCAATGATCTAAGGGAAATCACCAGTTGCTGTTCTGTGAGGTATAAAAATAAACCCTTGTCTCCTTTACTTTTACATTCACTGACAAGTGACTATATTAGCATTAAGTGAAAAAGCAGATGAAAAGTAATGTCTTTTATTTAGCTCCTACCTGAAACATATTTAAGTTTCATGCAGCAAGTGAGATTGTGCACAGGGGTTTGAAATCATGTAATAAGACACTGCGTGACATTATCTGTCCACCCAGCAGTCACTCCAGTAACTAACATTGCCACTAAATCTTGGAAGGGAAGTTAACACAAATAACTTCACACTTCCCCCCTCCCTTTTTTCCCAACCTTGTCAGTGTGTCTATCTGTATAAGATTTTGTACTCATTCTCCAAAGAAACCTGTTAGGATACCTGTCCATCAACTAGTCTAACGTACTTGTCTCATTTTTAATATGCCAAAAATGTTGAACCATGTATTGTTTCTAAATGAAGCACATGTGTGCTGCAGACTAGAAACAGAAATGTGCTGATACAGGAAACTCTACTTGTTTGTTAGCAGTGATATTGGAAAAAATCCATCTCTCCTAGCAGGACAATCTCATCATATTAAAAGTTATGGATTTCTTGCTTAAGCATTCTACACTAGCTGCAGAGCTGTATAAACTTGCTTCTGCTTATCAAGCGAGCCAACAATACACAAAAAGAAAATTTAACATCTTTTAACATTTCTGCCTTCATATGGGAGTTCTCCTGAAATGAGTTCTTCAATTATCCTGATGGATCTGTTTAGTGAGTTGGTACTGTTTCCTGGCTTATAAAAGCCACTGCATTACTATGCAATACTGTATATGTGGTATTGAAATGAGATCAACATCATTGCTTTACTACATTTTAAGCAGAAGTTAGCAGAGATTATAAAAATCATAAAGACTTTGGAGTTAGATATTGTAGCAATGTATTCTAAAACCGACATTGGTTTTTGTTGGCAAATAGAGGTGTGTCAAAAATGAACTGTTGGTGGCTTCTGCCTTAAATAGTTAATGAGTATTAATCAATATCAAGCAAGGATTAAGAGAGGATATGTTTTATTTTTCTTTATATTGGCTTACAAAGGAAACTGGATTTGTAAAAGATGATAAACACACTGAAGTAATATTATTTATTTCAAAATAAAGTTGCAACACTATTCCTACATGCAAGAGATAACATGAAATTCAGTTCAGGAAAAAAATCATTGCTACATCTGAGATTAACTGCATATGACATCCAAGAATGTTTCAGAGCATCGTTTATTGGATTGACTGTGCTATACAAGTATGCAAAATATTTGCATCTTTAGTTGTCCAAATTATTAAGCTGCTAAGATTTGTCTGTGAACAGAAGTTTTAACAAACCAGTTTGTAGGTGTTCCCTCTGAACCCAATATCCTCAGCTCTGTGTGTGTGCATTTGCATGTGTGTGCATGCACAGATTTTTTAGTCTGTACACTGTAAAAAAACTTTGGAATTGTTTGACCCTGTAAACACAAAATTCATGTCTCTCACCCTGGGACAAATACATTCTTTTTAAAAGCAGCATATGGGCAGCCTTGGACTGATGTTAGTTTATTGTCACTGCTTGATAACGTTTAATGGAAAAGATACAAGAGTGCCAAAGAATTTTAATTATTTTTGTGATAAAGTTATATGTTCGGCCTTGAAAAAGTGGAGATAATGCTGGGATTCATTATTATTCCCAGTGTGTTTAAACAGACGACACAGAATGCAAACAAAAGCAGATGAAATTTGAAAAGTATTATCAATATTGCAGATAGCAGATGCCCTTTCCAATCAGAACAAGCATATCTTCTATAGCAACTTTATGGTTGAGTAGTTTATTCATTTCTATTAGAAGGTTGTACGTTTCTAAAATATGTAGATGGTATCTAGAAAACCAACCAACCAGTAGGGTCATTTTGCTTGTTTTCCTAAATTTATTATTTCACTTTTGCAGGCTTGATCTGAGGTGCATTAACATGGGAGTGAAATCTTATTGTGTCAAATCCTATCTTGTATATGACCTTTCATGTGTTTTGCTGTGGTTCTGAGAGGGAAATGCTAAGAGGTGTCTATTCTGCAGGGCTTTGCTGGGGTTGTATTTGTGCTGCTGTAATTAAAACTGGACCCACCTTTCTGTAAAATTTTTCTTCTTCTTGGCCTTGTGGCTTGAAAGAAAAATTTTGCTGCGGATGCAGCGCCTAATTCACACTTCTATTCTTTTAAGAGTGCCTGAGGCGCAGACCCTTCAACCGTGAGGTGCCCAGTGCCACGTGCCAGAGGTGGGAAGCTGGCAGGGAACCCCAAGCTCTGCCACCATTTTAAAAAGCTTTAAAAGCATCTCCACACTCATGCAATAATATAACCAAACCGGTTATTTCCGTGTGATGTTGTTTGAGCCTTTCATTCTGTATTTTTCATTTTGAAAGAAAACAGCAAACATTTAAAATTATTTTACAGTAATTTACTGAACCCTAAGGCCACAATTCTGCAGTAGGTTACGACACCGTGGGCTTTGATGGTAAAAAATTGTGTGTTGATGCATTTCCACTGCAGAGGAATGGTGAAAGTGTAGATCTTCAGAAAATATATTCCACAAGGTTTCCTGCTACCTGTTCACGTGCCAATTATACTTTAAGGTTTGCATTTGAAATTCTTATCTGCCTAGTAACATCCTATCCTCTGAAATGTCTCTAGTCCACTTAGTCATATTTAGAGCTGCATGTAAGTGGTTCTCTATATGCAAACACACAAACTAAGAATGTTCCACCAATAATTTTAAAAAATACTGATTCTTCTCCATAAAGGATTTGGAGAATGTTCCTGTGAGACCTTGATTTCAGGCATCAATGGAAGAACAATGAATCCTTTAAAAAATATAAATATTCAGCGGTTGGGCAGTCATAAAAGCTAAAACAGAAGGCACCAGGAAAAACTACTGTGGCATTTAATTGCAGCTTAGTTCAGCCTTGTGGAAGATTTCCCCCAGATGAAGGTCTAAAATGGCAGGAGACAGTTGTGTCCTTGAAGGCTGTGAAGAAAGAAGCTGCTTCCTGGACTCCCTCAACCTAACATCCCTGGCTCAAGGATCCTAGAAGGATGTGTGTGCTGGGGACAGGGAGAGGAAAGGAGGAGGGGGAGTCAAGGACTACATTTCCCATGATGCTCTTCAACCAGCTCAGACTTTAAATTGGGCAGGTGTTGGGGTTGGTACTCCTGGCTCTGGTGAGGTGGCAGCAGCTTCGTCGCTCCCAGCTCTGAGGCTCTTCACAGGTATTGTAAAGCTGTGCCATAAATGTGCTTGGAGAGTGAATTCAGGAAATGCGTTCACAAGATGATTGCATGTGTAGGATAGGTCTTAAAGGGCTCTAAACTTGGAGAGCACAGGAGGAAGATGAGGTAGAGGGCATCCCATCCTTTAACTGTGTTAGGCGTATGTGCCTGTATCTCCACTGGGGTGTGTTTTCTTACCATTAGCACTGAACCCTACCTTGGGCCAGTCCTGAGTTTCCTCTGAACGTGACAAAGGGCATGTGAAACCTGAATGTGCCACCAGAACTTGTGGCTCCTCCCCAGTTTTGTGCCCCATGGCCAGTGGTGTGAGTGAGTGGGGAGGGTGCCGGTGGCTCCCCGTGGCACAGAGCAGTGGGGATGGAGAACTGTGTGAACATCTCCCAGTGCCCCTGCGTGTGCTTCTCTTTCCTGATTATGTGTATCCTTTACCCTTACTGTCTTCTGTTACAGCCCCTAATGCACATCTAATATAATTTTATAGAGCAATATTATCCGACAAACGCCCGACACTCGCCTCCTCCTCAGCAGTGGTGCAGCACTGCCCACCCCACCCGAGGATCAGAGATGTTGGTGCTCCGGCTGCATCCGTTACTTAGCAGACTTCCATAATGAATGCAGCCCATAAATATAAAAGCATTTCTAGAAAGTTAAGTGTTTGGATGTTATAAAAAGCACCACTGCTGAGTCATGCTCTTCCCAGCCTGCGGGAAATGGGCAGTGATTATTTCATGCCATTTTGTGTTGGGCTGAGATAACTTAAGGGAAAACGTGGCCACCAAAACTGACAACTCCTGCTGATCTGCTGCTCCACGCTTGTGGTGCCATCTGTTAGCACATGTCACTATAGGTATGGAGATGTATTGTACAGCAGACTTAAGTCTATATTTCAAAATTGCTGGGAAGTAAGAGGCACACAAAGGAACTGTAATAAGTACAAAGTGTAATTAAATTTTGCTCTAAGAACTGCCATAGTCAGTTAAATCAGACCAGTTTAGATGTCATTATTTAGCCAATAGAGTAAATCTTATTTATAGAAGTCCAGGTCTGGCTCCACTTGTTTTCTGATAAGCAGTGGTAGGCTATTGACTTTAATGCATGATGCTTATAACAGAAAGATGCATAAATAAACATGGACAAAATGAGGGCAGAAGAGCACCACTAAATTATCCCTGCAATTGTTGGTGCCCTCAGCTTGGGCAAGGGCCTAGGCTTGGGTATCAATTCCTGTTTTCATTTTCTTCTTTTAATTGATCTCATGGAGCAACCATTATCCAAGCAGTAAGGGAAAGGGATGTTCTCTTTAGGAACTGCTGACGCTGCAGCTCTCTGCTATTTCATCCAGGAGTCAGATAGCAAATGTGGAGAAGTAAGGGGTGAATTATACCCACCTGGGGAACAAAGGGGAGGATTTTTTTTTCCAAATTTAGGAAGATGGGTTTTAAAAATGAAGGAACTGCTGGAAAAAAAAATTAGAGAGATGGGAATGGCATGTGACAGAACGTAGGTAGAAGTGGTATCCCCAGCAGTTTTCCTGAGGAGGAAGAAGAACCACGTGAACCTGGGAAATTAAGCAGCTGCAAGTGGTAATGCACTGGAACTCAGGTGTTTTGCATTGAGATTTTGGTGTGGTCTCTGCTGTGCTCAAGTTAAGTATGTGAGAGGGAAAAGGTTCTGGTATTTTCAAGCCTTGTTCAAAAGAGCAAACATGAGAAGTCTTCAGTGAAATTGCTGGCACGTGATTTTCTTACTTTACTTTCCCACACTCTGAGTGCTCAGAAGGTTTGGATGACTGTCTGGATTTTTGTGGTCTCTTAATTAAGCTAAAGCCTGACCTCTGTATGTTTTGGAGCTTGCCAAACACAAATTAACATTAGTGAAGCAAGGAAGGGTTAAAGAGCCCGTGGAAGCTCACTTTCCAGATGTGTTTAGTTAATGCAGAGTGTTTCAGATGCTTGGTGCTGGCAGCTACCACAGGCTTGCAGGTGAGTGGGGCTGGGGTAGGAATGAGGTTCCTCATGGGAAGAAAGGGGAGGCAGTGATTGCTGCTGCCTGGGGATTGTCTCCTTTGTGCATTGGAGTGTGTGATCAGGGCCGCTTCCCAGATCTGCTGAAATATCATCCAAAAAACTTTTTGTATGCAATTTTAATGGAAGGTATTTAAAACCATGCATATTCTTCCTTCAGTGAAAAAGAGACTGAAAACTTTAGAGGAAGAAATGTCAGGGAGCCACAGAAGCATTTTCTGCCTGTGATAGTAGTTGATCAGGTTGGACAAACACTGGCCTCCACAGGAGAGCTTCATACTTTGAGCAAGGAAAGGCCAAAGCTGGAGGGGTTCTGACCCCTCTGAGGTATTTAAAAAAGAAGTGTATGTGACAGGATGGGCAAGTTCTTCTGCGTTACCCTGATGTGAACGTGCAGTAGTCACTTTACATCCCAAGGTGCTGGTTCCCACCGCTCATATTGACTTGGATGGGGAGGCAAGGAGCAGAATGCATGGGGATGTTGGGTTGTGAGTTGCTGGATCACCAACACTTTTTACCTTCCAGCACAAGCAGTTTAACCCAGAGCAGCCATGGATTTGTTGGTACCCAAGTATGGCTGCTCTGGAGACCATAATCTGGTGTCGGGGTTTTGGGAGGGCGACTCTGTTTTCTCTCCGCCGCTGGTTGCACGTGGAGATAAACACACGTGTGATGCCAGGATACAGCTGCAAATTGTACTTGTGGTGGTGAAAACACTGTTTCTGTTTGTGCTGAGAAAAACAGAACCAAAAGGCCACAGAATGAAATATAATTTGTTAAAAACAGGGAATAACATTGATTAAAATGAAAGCCAGTGTTCCAGCACTTTACTGTGGAGAAGTATGTCCCCAGGTTCCTTGCACTTGCCCTGTGATTATACAATAGATTTTAAGTCTGTGATATCTACAAATCTACATCAAAATATATTCTATAGCTGTAGGAAACAGCTCTGAATTGTTAACCTTCTCTCCAGGTACTGGAGGTAACACACTGTGAGATTAGATGTATATTTTCTTCAAGATATACCACCCATCGAGGAGTCCATATTTACATCTTTTGTTGATATTTTTTATAGATTAAAAGAGTCTCTTTTCTGGTGATAATTCTGCTAAGTACTGTAATTTGCTGCCACTAATATTTGTCTGAGTCCTAGTTTGCAAAATATATTTGAAACCACTTTATAAAGTCTCATAATTGCTTCTTTGTAGAGCTGGTATAATGAGTAGTTTCTTTATCCAGCCTTTATCCTGTTAACCTTAGAGGTGAGCGACTGCTTGCTGGAGTAGTTGGGGAATGTCTTAGCACTGTTGAGCCATTTAATTTCACTACTAATTTCATAGCAGTGACACAGAATTGGCTATGAGCAAGCTCGCAGTTATTTCAAGGGTTTTCAGTTAGCATTGAATCAGGACCTGATTCACTAAAATGAAATTGAAATAAATGCACATGTAGATGATTTTTTTTAATGCATAAATTGATCTGCATTTATGTGCCCAATCCACATTAAAACATTGACCTGCTCTTGAAGGATGGGAGCTCAGCATATAAAGCAGCTCTAGCATTGAAAATGAGAACTTGCACCACTGTGCTGGGGGTTCATTCTCTGATTCCTTTACTTTTGCTTTTGTCCCATTTACAGGGAAACTCCTTGGTTATTCAAATGTTACTCCTAGCTTCCCGGAAAATACAGAGTCATGTTTTGCAGTTCCTTTTGGCCATTTTTACAAAGACAGCAATTGGTGTGCTGTGCTGTTTAGCATGTGGGGTGGCTTCCAGGCTTGCCCTTTCTGCAGGGAGACATTCCTGTTACTCTGGTGTTTGCTTTAGATGAGCAGAGCTGCCTTGTGCAAAACTTGTCTTTTCTCCAAAATTGTGGGGAAGTTCTGTTGCTTCCCAAATGAAAATTCATTTTACCCCAGAGCTGGCTGCATTTCAGAGGGGAGGTTGTGCCTTTTTGTGAATATAGCCTAAAATGTGCATGTGCACGGAATTCTGCTATTTGCATCCTGTTGCTTTTGCTGTTACTGTAACAGTTGGGTGATCTGAAAGAAGTGTGATTTGAGGGTCACTAAACATGAGAGAGAGAGCTTTCAGTTTGGCATATGAGAGAGTATTTATGGCACGCGCTCAGGAAATGTTACCACTGTCTAATCTTACGTATGCATACAACTATAAAGAGCATAAGAATAACATTTGGCCAAACACTGGGCGTTACAGGTGCATCCAGAAAGTTGAGAATGAAGTCATTTATTAAATGCGCCCTGCCCACAAATCAGCCCTATGGGAAAAGGGCCGTGGCAAAGACTCAGCTGGTCTTTGACATGGGCAGTGGTGACACCGGACAGTGGTCGCTGCTGCAGAGGGAGGTGTGGGGTGATGGAGCAGCAAGGCCTTGCTGTTCCCCAGTATCACAGATCAACCTGGACAGTGATGAGCTTTTCCCAGGGCTGGTTTGGGGGTCTCTTATGCTGTGTGCCACCACCTGCCCTTTCTGAGCTGCCTGGTAGCTGAGCCCTCATGTAGTGCGCCTACCTGGAGAACTGCCAGAGTAAATGTGCTTTACTGGTGAGCTGTGGCTGCATGGCAGGGAGAGGGACAAAAGACATTGCATTATTCGTACGGGACTGGTTTAACCTCTATACATCCTGCATAGGCACCTAACTAGTGCAGCACTTACCTACAAGCTATGATTTAGCAGCATGCTAATGCCACCCTCTCCATTGTACTGGCATGTGCACTTCGGACACTGCAGGCATTTTATCATCTGGAGGTCATCACTGTTAAATATTAAGGGTGAGTTTTGTCTGGAAATACAGAGTTCTGATTGTGCACTTCATTTGATCTTTCAATGGCTCTGTCATTAGTGACATTGTCATTTAATGTGGACATGCATTTATAACATGTCTTGACCTGGCTCAAAAGCATTTTCAATGGCTGCACTCTCAATTCAGGTCTGTTCCCTCTCGTAGAGTCTAGGTAAAAGTTGATAGCATTTGAAATTTAATCAGGTTGGCATTGTGCAATTTATCTCTTATAAAAGTTTCAGTAGCTTTTTTGCACACTTTACTGTTTAAAAGGAGTTCTCAAAAGTCTGGAGTTGGAGGAACACAACTCATACATCATTGCAGACTGCACTTTTAGTTCTTTTAATCTGAGTTTGATCTCTTCTGTGAAACAGATCCTCGAACATGGAGCTTGTTACATCAGGCTTTTATAAAATTCATAACTAAAAGCCTCTTCCTTCATAACTAGGAGTGTTTTCTTTTAACTGTAAGGACGGACTAAAGATGGCATATATAGAAAGTTCTTACAGTACTAGTAAAGGCTGGTTTTCCTTAAGCGAAAATGTCTACTTTTTCTGTATTTTTTTTTCATTACTAAGACCAATTTTATGCCATTATAGAGGATAGATTCCTAAATTTTAATCAAGTGTTTTGTCCACATCCAAAACTTTACTGAATGTCATCCTAATCCTTAGGACCCCCATGATCTGGTTTTGCTCTACATCCCAGAGTGACAATATTGCCCTGCCAGGTCTCAAATATGGACAGTACAAACTGCTTTGTAATGTGCCTCTCCCCCACCTTCATCAGACATTTATTTTAATCATCTGATCTTGAAAATAAGAACCTACACACGATCTTCTTATTGCCCCATCCAGAAATTCCCCTCCTCTCTGACCAGTCTGTTTTCCAAAATACTCTTGGTCCTTCCAAAAAGACGGTTTTATTCTTCTAAGTTTCAGATTTAAAATCTGGATGAGTGAGAGATCTGGGATGAGAGATGCATTAGCAGAACTGATTTCTCTTGTTACCAGTTCAAAAGGCTTCAGTATGCAGCACAAATGATTCATAAGTATCCATTGTTCAGAGTTCAGGATAAAGAGTTCAGAATCAAAGCTCTGCTTTAATGTGCGCTCATGCATTTCTTTTTTCAGTAAGAGCATTCTCTTCATATATATAGCAAATGAAATTCAAACTTGTTTAAGCTGCAGTTCTGGTAAATTGCTCTGCCTCTGAAGTTAGCTTAGAATATCATGAGAGTTATAGAAACCGTTACAGATTTTGCTAGTATTGCAAAAACTTGGTGCTTAGTTATAATCAAGGAAGAGATGTTTAATAAATATAACAGCAAAACAAGTGATCACCTGGTGTTTTACCTGGGTTTGGACCTCACGTCAGCCCTGCTGGCAGATCCTGAGAGCACAGCCACACAGGATTTGGCCTGTTGGTGTTTTTCTTATTGGCCTTTACCGAGGGGAGAGACAGCAAAGGCTTCTACTTTATGGGCAGATTTTTGCATGGGAATGCAGGGTGACAGTCAGCGGGCAGTGATTAAGAGGTATTCTGATGTCTAGACGTTTGTCCAAATGTTTTTCATCCAGCAAACTGTGCCCATTATTGCTTCTTTCAGAGCCTGCTTTATCTTTCATTTTAATGTTTCATAGATCCGAGGTGCTGTCACTGCTGCAGTACTGTGTTTTCTCCTGGCATCTTGTATCATGGCTGAGCATACTGAATGGGCTCTCTAAAACCTTTCTTATCAATGGAGTACAACAAGCCCAATGCAATCATCCTTTCAATTATCTTCTTCATCTCAAGTGTCACCAGATAAGTGCTGGCATAGTATTCTTGGAACATTTCTGATATTGTTCCTTGCGTTTTTTGGCTATAAATGTATGAATATGGGATAAAGATTAAGATATCTCATGTTTTACCCTTATTATGCACAGACAAAACTATGCTTATCTCCTAAAAGGTTCTTTTTTTTTTTTCCCCCCCATCTCTTCAGTTTCAGTGCTCGTTGGGGTCTGGGTGATGATTAGAATATTGTGCTAACTCTTGTGTTGCAGTGGGAGTTGTGCCCTCTGGGATGAGGGGAAAAGCCAGAGAGTCTGTTCAGTGTTGTGCAGCCTCTGAAAGGAGCTTGATGTGGAGGTGACCTGGCAGTGGGTTACAGAACAGGGCTCCCCACGTGGGACTCTGTAAATTACCACCCCGAGTACTTGGCTCAGCCTCTGCTTGCTCAGTCCTGGAGATGTTTTCTGGGAGTTTAGTGACCTCAGAGGGAAGGGAAAGGAGCCTTTAATTTATTTACTTTGATTATTTTTACCTGGTGAATGAAATGTGACTTTGTTAAACCACAGGCCTTTACGAACTCTTTAGGTTCAGGAGGCACTTGCGAACAGACTGAAGAAACAGCCTGTTTCTTCACTGAAGAAACACGGTTTCCTCTGCGCTCTGGAGATGATTAATACTCTAATTCCTGTTCACTTTTGGGTACATAAGGTATTCCTTTGTGTACCCCTCTGTGCTTTGTGCTATGCAGGTGGTGTTTCCTTCTGAGCTGATGTTGGTATCTGTGCCTGGGCACATAATTTTGTTCTGAATTGTTATTATTTGAGAGTGCAGTGTATTCAGCACTGCAGGGACACTCACAGGCTGTGTGAACATGGCCTCGACCTCCTGTTTAGAGACTGAAGGAGCAGGAAGAGGGACCAGCTGATGGTGGGTTCCACCAGCAGGATCCATAGAAAGCTCATGGGATGGGATATTAGAAGCCAGTCTAGGATCTGCATGTCTGTGAGCAAGGCATCTGTGTGGGGACTGGAAGATCCAGGGTTTTAGCACTTTTCCTGCATGACCTCAGGTCAGGACATTTACCTCCCTGAGCTTAAGAAGTTGTATAAAGTTTAGAGGATCTTTGTGATGAGTACTTTATGTTTCTAAACCGCAGCATTCACAACTGTGAGTCGGGCTCCCCACGAACATGCTGTTGGCTTACAAAGAGAGCTTTTTTAAGGGATTTTTGTTCATTGCCTTTTCATTTGGAGGCCATTAGATTATGTTGGCAATATTCTTGAAGTTGTCTCTACAATTAGGAGAGCTCAAAACACTTTTAAATTTAAGGAATTAATTGTGATGTAATTATGAAGAGCATTAGGAGTAACACCAAATATAGCAATATGTGTGAATCCTGAGGACCAGCAAATAGGAGATTAGTGCGGGAACAAGAGAGGAATGTAGGCTTCAGTTCAAAGAATTATTTTAAAGGAAAAATACTGAAAATAAAGTGTGATGAAAACCAATGATTCTAATGAAGGACAAATCCCATCCATTTGTACTCCAGTCGTGCTTTCTTACAAGCCATTATAAACTTGTGGGGGTGCAGCAGTGGTGACAACAAACCCAGACAAGTAACAGAGCAGATACAACTTCAATCTCTTCATTAAAAAATGTTTCATGGTTGCACACAGACACACAAAATGTGTTTTCATGCTTACACATTTCAAGCCTTTTTGAAAGTCACACGATTGTTTTGCTGATTTAAGTTCTAAATTGATGAAAATACCATGGGAAGGGGCAAGCTGGGAGGAGAGGAGCCAGGCTTTCCAAGGAAACATTGAAGCACTGCACTGATTGCTGTGAAAATTCATTTCAATTCCACCTCATTCCTTCATTAAGCATGTTAAAGCAGTTTTTTCTTCAGGGGCAATGGTTTTAGGGGCAATGGTTTAAGGGACAGGGGACAATTTGCATGAAGTTATGCTGCTTCACTGCAGGTGCAATTGTTCTAGGTTGGTGCTGCTGAAAGAGAGGAGAATTTAGACTACTGAGTTACTCCAGCCTTGTATGAATGTAGTGACTTCACACATCATTTAGTAAGGATTGCAACAGGTGAGTGTTGGTTATCTTGGAAATAAGCAACCTGAAATACTGAATTCTGGGTCATGGCTTAAGAGTTGTTCCTCTATGTGAAGGATTTTGAATGAGCTTGGTTTCCATTTGGACATCTGGTCTACAGATAGGCCTTGGCATCTAAAGAGCCACTTTAAACAGAAATGGGGGCTGAGTATTGGAATCTTGATCTTAGCAGACACTTTTGGTTTATTGTAAATATGACACCACCTGAAAAATTATAATAAAAATAGATTTTGATTCATTATCATTTCCCCAAAGACATTTATATTTGAACAAAACAGAATAAGCAAAGTGAGGTGTTACACCTTCTCCCAGTTAGCTGCTGGCATTCTTTGAGTACCTTGTTATGTTGTCTATTGGTCCTGGCATTTCCTAATCTCTTAAGCATCTATATCTGCATAGCACTGAGCAATTACTGTCTCATAATGGTGGAATCAAAAATCAAAAATACTATGGGAGAATTCAAGGGACTGTCTTGCAGCCCCTATAGCAATCTTACTCTTCCTTGCCACATTTTTTCCCATTGTACTGAATGCACAGTTGAGTACTCTGGTATCTTCTTGCTTGACAAAGCTGATAAATCCCCCAGATAGCTAATGGCAGTGTGTTGGTAACCAGAATTAAAATCTAACATGACAGTCGTGTAGGAAGGAAGATAATCTCTTAGAGAAATTCAGGCACTGCTGCCTAAGGTAGCTCTGAGACTGGGAACTTGGATTCTGGTCTGTACTCTGCCATAGTTGTTTGTTTTGCAGTGTGGTTGGTTGTGTTGTTTGGTTTTGGTTTTTCTTGTTTGTATTTTTCCTTACGTTAGGCAACACCAAAACCTGCATGTTGTTCAGCAGTTCTGGTAAATGATTTGTTAAATAATTATCCCACAGAGTGACGTTTATGAGGATTCAGGTTTTAATAACTGCAAAATCTTTGACATCATCCTGCTCAGAAGCAGTCCTCACACAAGCTTCTTGAAGGTGTGGTTAGGACCTTGCAGAAGCAGTCTCAGAGGAATTTTTCTCTTACATTACATAGGGATAGAGCTGGCTGGGAAGTGGAGGGATTTATCCAGTGTATGGATAAACAGGTAGTGGGTCTGTTGCTGTTCATGGTCTAATCCTGCAGTTAGCATGTATGTAGTGTGGGACACTGTTCATCCTGCTGTCTAACTCCTCCGGGTTTTTCCTGCCCTGGAGCCCCTGAAACCTCACTGGGGCTTCTGTTCCTGCTGGCTGAGGGGGGAAAAGGGTGCTGTGAGCCAGGGTGTGCTCTCCTGTCATGTGCCCCTCTGTGTGGCACATGTAGTGTTACCATAACAGGTTGAAGTGTTTAAAGTTACTGAGCCAATGATCAGCATCTGAGAAGGTGCTTAGTTAAAGTGTGTTTTCTTTGATTGTCCTGTGTTCTTTAATAAATTTTATTAATTAATGAAACCGACTCCTCTGTATGGTACATTAGAAGAATTGCTATTCTACCACACTGTATAATCATTATCACCATTAATGAGTGTATTATTCTGTCACCAACGTTAATCTAACAAAAGAAACAAATACCTGGCCTGTGCTGTGATGCAGGAGTCAGAAGGTTAAATACTCACTCTGTGTATTGTGATAAACAACCCAGCTGACAGGGCTGGAGCATGGTTGGGGGGCTGCTTTTAGAGACACTCAGCACACGGAGATGTACAATGCACAAGCAGCTCTCTTTGCTGGGCGTGCGATGCTGCTTTTGTGAATGGTCCTTCTTCCCTGGCTTTTGGAATCAGCACCTCCCTGAGGATAAAATGCAGAGCAAATCAGTTAGGCACAGCAGAAGATGGGGCATTTTTATACTTTGCCTTTTCATTTAGATTTGATTCCTCAGAAAAGCTGCTTAAATGGTGTTACAACTGCTTTGATACGGACTCTTAATTATGAAAAGGTAGCACCAGTAAATAGTGTTAGGTGAAAAGAGCGCAGGGGGGAGAGGCAATGGGAACCTTGGCTAGCAATATGTCAAAAGGATGAGTCCAGAAAGACACACTCAGTGTTACAAATTTCTTGTGAAGCCCATGGCAAAGCTATTTTAGCAGCTCTCAAGAAAGGGATGTATGTCAGTCTTATTGGAGTTCCTTGAGGGAATAGATTTAGCACACAGAGGGGAGGAGAGACGGAAGTGAGGCATCTGTCATTTTCTTCCAGTGTTTATGATCCCTTAAAATGAAGAAGAAAATTAAAGGAATGTGTTTCTCTCATATCAAGAATTCTTATGTTCTTCTTTAACTAGCCTCATGCAGAACATTTTGGCTGGTTTAGCTGGCTGTAATTTTTGTGGTGTGCAGCTCTTGTTGGCTTCCCTTGTACCAAACACACACGAGCTATTCCTTTGCTGTGGGTGGCACGGAGCAAACAGCTGTGCGTGTGTTGCCCTGCGTTTAATGTGCATCATGGTAACAGAAGAATCAATCTGAGAAGAGACTTTTTTTGCGAGGCTGTGAGCTTTGGATTTATATTCTTTATTAGCTATCGGAGTGTTTTCATTATTGCGGCTATTGGTTAGACCCCCTCTAACTCCAGTAAAACCGAGAGACACCGAGTTGCAACACTGGCAATATGCAGTATGCACACACAACCTGGATCAACCTAATTTCAGCACAGCAAACACAAAACAAAAGCTGTATATGACTTCTTAGCCTTTGTGCACATCTGCATTATTATAAATGCTAATATAATTCTGCAATGATAAATAATTAAACAATTATGGTCATGAATCAATAAGTTTAGCACATTTTTTTCATCAGCAAATTGTACTGTATAAACAAGAAATATAAATTACCAAGTCTAATTTTCTCTGAAAATTGTAAGCATTTTATATCTAATAATTAAAAAAGTATTAGAATTCAATGTAAGATACTTAGAACTTTAAAATTTTCTGGTTTTAACCAAACACCATTAAATTGTCATGTTTTATGTTTCTGAATCTGATTAACATTTTGAGATCTGACTTTTGCAATCATTCTCTTTGTTTTCCTCTGCTAAAACCCCCTCGCTCAACCTCTGGTTTCTCCTAAACACAGTTTATCAGTTTGAATTCAGCTTCAGTTGACCTCATTATGTTGCCTTTAAGAAAATACAACGTTTAAAGAAAAACATTCAAGTACCTTTCTTCTAAGGTTTTGAAAGACCTAGCTATTTTTATCATGTACCAAGCACTTTGCTGCATAAGGTGCAACATGGAGGCAGGGAGAAGAGGAAGCTTTTACAACTCTGTTTGCATTCACTCAGGGGTTGTAGGGTTACCTGTAATCTTTCCCACTCTCAGGTCTTTGGCATTTGTAAAGAATTTATCACCCCAAATACTGGCACCTGGTTACATAATTTAAAAATAATCCTGCCCTTCTCTATAAGTAGGGGTAAAAAATACTGTATTTTCAGAAAAAAAGCTGAGTTTGATTTTTTTTTTTGAAGGTGTGTGTGCTTTCTCTGCTGAACATCTTGCATGAACTAAAGATTTGCCATAAAGGAGGTTACTGCAGAATAGCTGACTGCTCATCATTGGCTTCCTCGGTCGTGCTTTAACCTAGGGAAAAGCTTGACCTGCTTCTACTGTGTCTTGTGCTACGACAGAAACCCTGTTTAGACTTAGCCAAGGCATGTTAGGACATCTGGAAAACCAGCAGTTTCGGGATGGTGTGTGGCATTGTGGCACTAGATCCGAGGGGGACACGTTGGCACCAGGTGCCCATCCCTGCAGTGACAGCGACCTCTGGGACCCTCTCCCCGGCAGCCAGGGCTCTGTCTGGACCTGCAGGGTGGGCTCATGCTCCTGGTGTTAACCTAAGGCAGAGCTGGTGGGGCTGGTTTGTTGGAGGCATTGGAGTTTCGCCGCATCACTGTGCTGGAAAAGCAACTCTTCGTGGGAAAATTCGGCGAGCCAATAAACTGGGATTTGTCTGTCTCCCATGTGTGTGGTGGTGTGAGCGAGGCACAGCAGCGCTCCTTCATGGTGGCCCCCTCTGCCACTCCTCTGCAAGTGAACCTGCAAAACAACCAGTAGGATGTGAAGAAGGTGACACTACCCTTCAGAAAATAGGAAAAATCGGGAAGGGAATTTGATACAGTACAGCAGGGAATGTGACCTACAGAAGGCAGCTTCCCCAGGCCTGGTATGGTGTCTCAAGGTCCAAGATTAGTTTGTCTGCCTTCGTAGGGAAGCTTGTAGTGTTAGAGAGGGGAATCCATCCACTGAAGTGTTAAAGTTTGTTTGCAGGTTTGTTTTTTTTTTTTACCAACTGGAAGCCTCAGGAATCTCCACCAAGCTGGGAGATCAAGGACTCTTCCTCTCAATTTCACTGCTCGCTGGCAAGCAATTAGTTATTTGTATAACAGAGAAGCCTCACAAAGATAGTATGTTTAGAAATGCCAGCAAGTATTTTGCCTTCGGGGGGGAAAAGAAGAAGGAAATATTTTCCTCACCTTCTTGTCTTTATCTCCCTTTTTGTTTACCCTGTCTTCCTCTTTTTGATGAATAAGAGAAAGAAAACTACATATGGAGTCTGAAGATCTTTACTTTGAGTTTCTTCCTTGTGCTGCTGCATCTGCTCCTCTTCCACTAGCTTTCCCAGTGTGCTGTGTTTCCATTTGTGGGTGTAAGTGTCTTTGCCTCTGATGCCAATGTCACTCTTCTTGTGGCAACCAGATTTTGTTTTACTGTATGGCTCTTAGCGACATGTTTCCTGCATTCTGCTCGCTCTGTTGCGGAGTTCACACTTTCAAAGTCTAGAGATATAGATTGCTCTACTTTCACATATATGATTTTGTCAAAACAATTAAAGTCGAATGTTGGAACGCGTTCCTTTTCCTCGTGCAGAGTTACTGGTTTTGTGTTTCACTCTGAAGCAGGTCTACATTGACCATCCTTCACCTCCGTGAATCCTATATACCCACTATGCTCAGATTCCAGTATCAAATATTTGCAGAAAATTTTGTACTTCCATTTAGCTGGACCTTTTTTAGGTGGTTGAAAAACTGTATACTGATTTTTCACGCCACAGTACCTGTATTTAAAGGCACTGATGTGATAAAAGTCCTAGCATTTAAGGGATAGGGCAAAACTGTAGAAAATTTTCATTTTCCTCTGTGATAAATTAGTAGAACCTCTGGAGATGTAGTAGTGAAGCCATACATTTAGCATATTTCATTATTTTTACTGTATCTACATTTAAAACTCTGATTCCACCTATGAAACTAGATTACAAGATGCACAGCAGGTTTAAAAATATTTTAGAGATGTTGTTTTCATGCTTCAAATCCTTGAAAAGCCAAATACGCTCACTTCTGAAACTAAATCTTGGTTTTCACTGTAAAAAAAAAAAAAGGAAAATGTTTAATAGCACATATGGCATAATTTCATGTGACATCTGTTTTGTAACAAACAATATTTAGCTCACTTATTTGCTGAATGATACAGTACATGCTGCAAACAAAAAGTCCAATGAACAGTTTTACATAGTTTGTAATATATCAATGTTTATCGCAAAAGAATGCAAAACTTAAACATTTAAGCATGTTATTGATTGTAATATGCAAAACATCGATTCCCGCATGCTGCCAATGCAAAGGAAGTCTACTTGAATGCCTTATGGGGGATGAAAATTAGGTAGATTTCTGAAAGAATAACAGTTGTCCTCCCACTGGTGACATTTAGGCTTATGCCCCCTCCACCTAATCTGTGTCATCTTCTAGGAGACAGCTGTCAATATATTTAGGATGGTTTAGCTCATAACAGCAGAAATGGTGAGAGCCTATTGGCTTAATTGCATGGAGTGATTGATTCTAATGGAAACAACATTTAGAAACTCAAAATGCACTTTCTGTTGGCAGATCTAATAGAATATCATAATGAATTGGAGCATCAGGCGTATACTGTACTTTCTGCAAGGACTGAAAAGGACAGTCACGGGCTTTTATGTTGGTTTTTTAGATTTGATTTTAATGTTTAAGTTACTGGTTTAAATAAAACCAAACCATCACAGAGCCGTAGTCGAACAGAAACCAGAACATCAGAATGATCCTGAAACCGCACACTGGTACAGAGAGTGTCAAAGGAAGACTGTGCTCAGGTAAATTGGGTGAAGGCACTGAAATACGTATTAGTAATTGCAGTGCTGTGGGGACTCACATGGGTGCTGTGCACCCAGATGGATGATTTCAGCACAGTCTCTCCTATAAACCCCAAAGACTTTGTGGAAGCAGGTGGGCTGTTGCAGACCATGGTCTCTGCTGGGCTGCACCAAATGGGGGTGGATGTGTGTCTGGGGCTGGAGCAGAGCAGGGTCTCTGCCTTTCTGATGCTCCTTCTTGCATCAGTGTGTGGCCAGATCGTTCTGGGGAGCCCCAGTGGTGGTTTGCAGGTCTTGAGGGGCCTGGATGTGTGAGAGGAATCTTGTCTGGCACTCTTGGAGGAGGTGCTTTGGCACTGCAGGCTGCTCTGGTGTTGCAGAACGTGACCCTGGCTGGACAGGCAGAGGAAAGCCTGTGCCAGCTCTGGTCTCCCTGGGATAGCAGCAAAAGCTCCAGAGCAGTTGCTCTATGTTTCTTCCTCCTCTCTCTTTCTCTCTGTTAAAAAAAAAAAAAGTTTATAAGGATCCTGTTTTCTTCTCCCTGTTTTAATTGCTCAGAGACATCTTACTCTTTCCTGAGTATCTGTATGGAAAGCCAGGATTACAAAATCTTCTGCTTCACTGAAAATGCTGTTTGACCAGAAGCTGATGACGTAGTTCTGTCTTTTCTTTTTCTGCTCCTTTAAGATCTAGAAAAGTGTAGGTACTGGGGGGGATTAAGATGTGGTTACAGATTAAATGATTTCCCCCCCCCCCTTCCCATAATTAGAAAGGTATGAAGAATCGGATGCAAGATTGAACAGTGTAAATCCTCCAAAATTAAAAACATTTCAGAACTGGAATAAATATTAATAAATTGGGTGCATAATGAAATGCTGTAGATATGTAAGGGGAAAAGCAAGTGGGAAAGGAGGGAAGATTTTTATAGACCTTAATTACAGCAGGGTTGTTAGTAAATTTACTGAATTGTAAATGTAAAAGATTCGGATGGCCTGAGTAAAACCACATATTTAAGCCTTCTAAATGAACATTTCTGTTTTTTGAGTAATTTGTACCATCTGTGTCAAAATTCTGAGCCTAAGAAGAAAAAGCAGTGGAACAAATGTTGGTTCCATAAAACAGTCCTAGTTCATTGTTGAAATTGTCACACATTACCATTGCAGGCCATCTGGGTAGACAAAAGACTCTAACCAGATTGCTAAGATGATTTTATTGGTCTGGTATTAATCAGAATGTGGCATAATATTTAAGCAGAAAAAATGATGAGGTGAAGTGGAGTGCCTTTAACTATCCTAACTGTATGGTAGTTGCAAAATAATCGTGTTACACCATAGAGCTCTGTGTTTCTTAGCAAAGATCCTAATTCTGAAATGTAAATAACAAGCTATGTGATATTTCCAATTTATACTTTAAAATAAAATATGAAACTTAAAGAAGTAATGACTGTTGGCATATTGCAATGTGGAGATTTAAAGGCCACAGCATGGTTGTATTAAATTGCGGTATAGCCACAATCATGTTGGAATTAACTTTAATTTCTTTTTGTAACATTGTAAATCAGATTACACTTCATCTCGAAGAATCCAGAACTTGTGATTTACAATTGATTTTCTACATTTTGAATCTCTACACAATGCAGCAGCTTGCCTTCTCCCCGGGATCTAGAGATGATGGGTATGTATGTGCATGTAGGTCTGTGTTACATTTGTTCTCGAAAATCTTCATCTGCTTTCTCATCTTTCACAGGCCATTGGAAAAGTCTCTTTTTAATGTTCTCTATGACCTTGCCTCTTACTAGTTTCCCCCTATGATTCTCAAAAAAAAAAAAAGGAGTTTTATTGCTCATCTCTCCTCACTTAACTACCCCTTTGAACACCCTGTCTGCCCTCTCATTGCAAACCTGACCCAACACCAGCGATGCCTCTCGGCATAGAGAGACACCTCCAAGCACCATGGAAAACCTTCTCCTGGGAACATTTTGCACTTTGTGTTTACTGTGAGAGTTTTCCCTCTGAGGGAGGCAGCTGGTGGAGTGCCCTGCAAAGGTGCAAGCAGGGCTCCCTCCCAAGCCGCCTCCAGGCGGAGGGACCCTGCCTCACATAGGAGACCAAGGGTCTGGCAAGGTGGGAAGTGGAACTCCATCGTTAAGTTCAAGTGTAGATGTGCCCTGTCTCTTGCTGAGGGAGGCTGTGCAGTGGTGATGGTCCCTCCCTGCAGCAGGACATCACTGCCCATGTTCCCAGGGTTGGGAGAGCCTGGCTGCACCTGCATGCTGCCCTCAGTGCCTGAATACAAGGCTTGAGTGCCAGTTGGGATTCATACAGAGGCCAGAGAATTTCCTATTTGTAAAATGCTTCTGGTCCTGATTATTATATAGAGTGCATTCTGTGGAAGCAGCTGTAGCACACTCCTGTGCCATTTTCCTGGCACAAAATATATGGTTGGATGGTTTCTGCTCTGTAGTTTTGTACTATGAATTTCTCATTGTCTTGGGGAAAAAAAAAGTATAGAGAACAATCACTTCCTACAAAACTTGCATTAGAAAGAGACTGAAATTTTCTGAAGTAATAGTATGATAGTATTTGGGTAATTAAACAGTGCATGTGATGCAGTTAAATAGCAGAGATGCCAAATTAATTTAGGATATTTTGGCTTTTTGACTTCTGATTTAAGTTATTAATGTAAGAGTAAGTGAAATGGGATGAAAAAAGAGACTGTGATAGAGGGATGAAGAAATTGAAGGATTGGAGTGGAAAACAGGATTGTCTAGCAGGGATAAAATGAGGGTGAGGGCAGACAGAGGTCTGTACGTGGTCTGAGGGGTCTGCCTGGGGCCACGCTGAGCATTTGCTTTGTTCCAAACCTCTCTCCTTGGGAAAGATCTGGAACTGAGCAAAACCAACTGAGCCCCACAAGCTCTGTGGGCTGAGTTCATTGCTTGGGCAGGAGAGGTCCTGGTTAATGTTTTTATCTTATTTTTTTACTTATGCATTGCTCAGTCTTCAGATTGTTTGGGAGATGGGTGGCCCAAAGGCACGTACAATGTCCTTGTCTCTGGCTGACCGTGATGCCCTGGAAATATCTCTCATGAGCCAGAGTTTGTGCCAGAGCAATAGAGTGATCTTAACTCTGATGGAGACAATATTTCTAAGCATGAATACCTTGGGTAATCGTGTTGCTTGATCTTCTGCTTGGCATAAACTTTAAAGGGGATTTTTCAACTTCACCAGCAGTTTTTATTTTTTCACTCAGTTGTCAATAATCTTACATTTGAGTGTTTAGAAATGCTAAATAATGGTGTTAAAAGATGACTGAAATCTTTTCTATTTGATCAAAGATTTTTCATGGTTTTGCCTATTTAATAAAAGAATTATCAGCCATTGCTGTGGAATTATACGGTATAGTGTAAAGTATGCCTAATTAAACAAAACATTTGGGATTGTCAGCCTCTCAGTGCTGGCCTGGTCCTTGATGACAGCAATGGTGAGAAAATGTCACCACAGCCACACCAGTGTTGCGCTATCAGCCACATACAAGTGAAATGTGGATTAAAATGCTATTAACATAGCCAATTAAACATAGGCATAAACAAACCAGTTAAATCAATAATCCTAGCTACTGTGTTACAGAGCTGGTGCTTTGCTGTGGCTCACTTTGCCCATCTGAGGACTGCCCAGAACAGCAAACACGAAGGATTCTCGTTTTGCACATCAATGACATCAATGGAGAGGATGTTGCCCCGGAGCAAAGGCTAACCACACCTTCACAGCATGGACTCAGCAAAGACATAATGAGGGGTTAAATATTATTTTCTTTCCTAGGTAAAAAAAAAGCTAGGTTTTTTTTTCTTCTCTTAGAATCCATTTTTTACTGTTGTATTTGGTGTGTGTTCTATATCTCATGGACTCAGTGCCTTTGTAGATACTGTAATTGGTCTTTGTGGCTGAGATATGAGTCCGGACAAGGCCAGCAAAAAGCATGAGCCATCTGAAAGGGAGACTTCATAGGTCACAACTAGGTGAAATAGAGAGATAGTCTGCTAGTTCACAGCAGAACAGCAAGCTGTTTCCAGGTCTTGCACGTGGTCACCATGTCCAGCACATCCATTTGATGCTTTCTCAGTTCTTTTTCTCATGAATGCTAACCTTGGTTAGGCATGCGTTTCTCCATCCTGGAATTATGAAGATCCCTGTCTTCTGTACCTTTACTTTAAATGCCTGTCCGTTTTTTTATATTTCAGTGTCATCTTCTTACCAGGTGTTCTGCTTTAGTTCAGTATAGTTTTATTTATTTATTTTTTTTGTTAAATGTAGGAACTAAACTCTGTATGTGTTCTTTTCTGAATTAGGAAAGAGACTATGAATGAGAGAGTTGCATATGCTTTGAATTTTCCAGGTGTTAAATCTAATTGCTCTTCCTGGTCAGCTGGCTTAATCCTTTAGTCTTAAAGGATTAAATGCTACCTATAGTAGATCTCTTCTTGATGTCAAAAGATTTCTCTGGATGGCTGGTATCCTAAAGCTGAAAGCCAGCAAAATAATTCCTCTGCAAAAAGTCAGCACTGCTTTATTGAAACGCCCATTTGAACAATGAGGTGAAGCATCACTGCTCTATTTATCTCCTAAGACCACCTTCTTAATGGCTGTAGGCTTGACAATAACAAGGGAGCACTGGGTATTTTCAGTCTGAGATTTCTCATAAGAACAAAGAAGTGATGAGATTTCCTCTTGATTCTTCATCTGAATCCATTTAAAAATACAGAATGAAAAATAACAATCTCTTGTTTATTTTTTCTGTAGTGATTAAAAGAAGTGATTGTTGAAACAACAAACAGAAACGTTTATTCTTTATTTTTTAAACAGCAAATTTAAGTATATTTGGGGTATCTTCAAAAGACTACTTTTTGAGGTGCGTATGAAACCTGTTAGAAAGGTCACTTTGACAGTATGTTGGATTTTGTCCAATTAATGCCCTTTAAAAGCATCTTAATGGAAAACAATGGGGCAAAAAAAGGCAAAATCCCTGTTTCCAAAGCCAGCTGGGCAGGTGATTAATGGTGGCCCGCGTTATGGTAATACCACACTGGTTGTAGACAAACTGACCCTGCTTTCAAAAGCTCTTTTACCACTGTGGTGGCCCAATAGATGTTTTGATGTCATCTGAGCTATTGTGTTTCCAGGTAGTGCAAGGCATGTAAATTCAAACTGCTTTCCTCCTTTGGGCAGGAGGACTGAGCTTCTGGCAGTGTATAAAAATAATAATAAAAAAGTAATGAAGTATTTGAGTGCTAAAGACAATCTCAAAGCTTTGTTAATAAAGGCAGGGAGACAAAAAGGCAGTGAAGGGAAGTAAAATTGCTTTTGTGTGGAACCAGAGGCCAGCACAGCCTTGCTGGTTGCCTGGTGGGGTGGCTATGTGTCACCAGCCTCATTGGTAAGGTGCTTTCTCTGCTTTGTGGTGCTGCAGGTTGGGTGAAGTCCTACCTCACATGTCTGTGGTGTGCTGAGAGCATGTTGCAGGTGGAGCACAGCCTAGACCTGCATCTCTTCTGATTTGATTCTTCATCTGGATGTTGTAGGATCAGACTCTACCAATTAGAAAATGAATGAAGAGCCTGATTAGAGCTTTAAATGGGATTCTTGAGACTTTTGTTTGTACCTGAGGCAGTATGTATGCTGAAATTAAACAGCAACCACTTTTGGCATGCTTCCTTCCTTCATATAATCTCTCTAGCAGGCTGTGCTTTCTTACTGTAAATCTCTCTCTTGTATATATGCATTTATTTATTTATATTCAGAAACATCATGTGTGTATGTGCAGTTCTGGGGAGGAATCACAGCCATTTTCAGTCCAGCAATATCATGGGTCATCCTGCCCCACCAAGGAGTGGAGGGCATTTGACCTTGCTGCCTGCCCTGCTCTCATCCCATTTTGGCTTGTGGTTCTGTGGTTTGGGGCATTTCTGGGAGCTTACTGACCTACTGATGGGTTCTGTGGCCCATCCTGGCTGTGAACCAGGGCCATGGGAACTCATGGTGAGGTCTGTTGGCTTCTCTTGGTGTCCAGCTCTAATGCTCCTGAGGAGCTCATCCACACTACCTGATGGTCCAGCTGCCGTCTCAGGCAATGCTCCTGCTTCCTTCCAAATAAGTCCTCCCCATACCCTGAAAGGACACCCTTTATAGATTGTGGGTTGTTGACGCTCTTTTAAGAAAGAGTTTTTAATAGGTAAAATCATGTTGATATGAGGGTATTTGCTTTGCAATAGAGAAGTCGGGAGAAAGAATAAAATGAGAGCAAAGAGGAAAAGAGAGCAATAAGGGAGAAGTGTTTTGGAGGCTGACAGACTGAGGAGGGGAAGGCTGCTGGGAAACCCTGGCTGCAATAGGAGTTGCAGGAGGGGAGATGTTCTGATGGGAAGAAACCCAGAGGTTAGAAACAGCCACTGAGCGCTGTGGTGTGTTTTCCTGGGAGACTGAAGCCTGCCCATGGAATGCTTCAGCTTGGAGGGAATGCAGACATTGTCCTGGGCTTTGCCTCTGGGCTGTGCACTTTGGTCATTGTAGATCGTATTTAATGTTGGATAGTGACATTGCTGCTACTTTGTTGGGCCGTCAAGACCACTGGGAAATGCAAGCCAATTCAGCTTTAAGTGTATTCCTCTTTTTAGTTTTTTTGTTTTACTTTTAATTTTTTTTCCCAGAGACAGTCTAACAGTAAATTAAGCTTTTGCATGTGGTTATTGCTTCATGACAAGGGGTGATGAAGCGCTTAGGAATTTCTGTAACTTTAAAATTATCTTTACATTGGACCCTGTTAAGATTTCTGACAATTGCAGTTAATCTTTAGTCTGGGGAAAAAGGCTTTTTCCACACCATACGGACTAGACCAGATTTATCTGCTGCCTGTTGTCCTTCATGGGACATGAGGCACATTCTGTTGAGTGATGGATCATCTACGGATGTGTCGTAGCAAGAGCATGTTGGCGTGCTCACACAGTTGACAAAGTCCTACACACCTGCATTTAGTCAATGTACTCATGGTGTATTTTGCTATTTTACTTCCCCGTCTATAGTTCGTGTGCATTTTCACAGCCCTGTTTTGTTGGCTGCATGAACATCACCGGACTGGAGATCGGCTTGTGCAATGTGCTTGGTGAAGTCTCTTATTTCTCAACTGCAATTTGGTGCAAATGTGGGCCATTAAAAGCTGTGATTGACTCCAGACCAAGGCTGTGCTCCCAAACCCTTCATGTACTACTGAGGGCTGGGTTTTTTTGTTCTTTGATACTTGTGTTTTGTAAGAGCTTCCTGGCAACATCAGCAGTGCAAAGTCAACTTTTTGTTAATTTGTTTCTAATAAAAAAAGGTATCTTTGTGGCCAGAGCATTGAGAACTCCAAGCTCTGGTTTTTCATGAAGACAACCGTATTTGAATGTGCAGAAATATTTCCAGAGTGTGGTCTGGTTGCTGATAATTCCCTTCAAACATCCAGAGCTACATGTTGCTAACAGTATGTGATCAAGGTGCTTGTACCAATGTTCTGGTGCGTGGCAGCTTCTTTCTCTTATTTTTAATCCACAAGCTTTTGAAATGGTTACACAGTCCTGCTTTGCATGAGATCAGTGGGTCAGGAGGTGAACAAGGTGTTGTGTTCCACAATACAGAACATTAATGTTTGCTTAAGTGGGATCAAAATGTGTGCAAAGTTTTACATGCAGTTTGTCAGTTTAGAGAAATATCATTTTCCCTTTCAGAATTGTGGTGTCTACCATTGAAAATCAATTGAGATATTTATGTCCTGTAGCAGTTGATTTCTAAGCAATTAGAGGAAAACACAAGTATTTGCAAGTTTTGTAATTTTTCTTCAGTTGTGTTTGCTTCTTGGATAATTTTATCCATGAAGACTCCTTTACCATTCTGTCTTGTTGACTCAGCTGAGTTAAAATTAAAGCATAAAATGAAATGTTTATTTAATCATGACGATGTTCTTAAAAACTTGAGTTTTCTCGTGTCACTAAAAAAGTGCCTTCAAAACTTCCTGAACTTCTTAAAATGCATCCTCAACACTGATAATTAATGAAGATATACTAAATAGTAAAGCAGCATTTAGTCTGTATTTGAATAATTAGAAATTTAAACTAAATTTTCCTAGTGTGTCAAATATGCTTGACTTTGATTAAAAAAAAACAACAAAAACTCAAACCCTAAAAAACAAAACCAAACTGATAAAATGATAAGATCTTTTGCACAAGAGTATTTCTACTTATTTTGAATTCTGAGAACACAACAGTTTTAACTATAAGATTTTTTTGAGAGAGGAATAAAAAACTATTCAGTAATCAATCGAAGACTTCTTTATAGAAAGTATAGAACAACTTTAATGGGAAAGCAAAGTGAATCCAGCAGTGGGATTCATACAGCTTGCTTAGTTACACAAATAGTAATTCATTCAGGTCCTCTGATGTGACTTCATTCTCCTGTTTGACTCTGTAGACTGTCATCCCATTGCCATAGCAAAAAGAAAAGACTGAATAATGCCAATAATTTCAGATTCTTCCCTGATATGATAACCTTTGTCAAATAAGAATATATTTGACTCTAGATTCTGAACTTGGCTCTTTTTATATATATATAATGTCATACCATATGTGAAAACCAGTGACCATGGCAAAGCAAATGAAGTGTTAATTGTCCAGAAAGACCTTAGTTCTACCCAGTGATGAATAATGCTGCCCAGATTCAGAAATGGACTTATTTATGTGATTAAATTTAAGCACATGCTTATTCTCATTGATCTCTACCGTCAATAACAGTTTATCAATGCAGAGCTGCAATTGGCGTTGCAAACACAAAGGAAAGATGAGCGGGGTCTTTGCCTTGACTTTGCCCACTGAATGTCCTGTGGACAGGGAGGTGGAAACAGCAAGTGGCTATTGCTTGGAGATGGACTTTGGTGACTTCAAGATTCTTTACTGTCATTGGTCTTTCCCCTTTTCATTCCACAAGGGTGAAATTTTGGTCCCTGACATTTTGAACCAAATAGGTTTGGGTGGAAACTGTTTCAAAGGAGGGGATGCAAGCTGAGGAATAATCAGACTGGTAGCACTCTCTATGGAAGAGAATATTAAAATAGGAGAATAACAAAGGAAAGATAAAAATTCTAGGGCTGAACGTCTGCGGTGAGACAAATAACAATCAATAGCATGCATTTGTAGCCTGTTGTAACTGGGCAAATAAATAGGAATATAATGGTGTCCTCTAGACCTGGTGCTTCTGCTGGTGTGCACGTGTCCCTTGCATACTTGGAAATATAAATGCCGTGGCACCAATGTCTAGTAACATTTGAGTGCAAATTCATTTGAACTGCTTAGATGAGGGGCATAAAACTAACATACACTACTGGAAAGCTAATTCTGTATTCCTGGGGCTACCTTTGAGGCCTTTTTTGTTTTGTTTCTGAAGTATTCTGCAGAATAGCCTTTATCTATTCTTAAAGTGCACTGGAGAAGCAAGAAAATATCTTGTCTAGCATGCTTGCCTTTTGGTTTTCAGTTTAATTATTCTTCTTTGGCTGAGAATCAACTGTTTTCAAAGGTATTTTCAGTAGTGCATATTAACATCTA
Source organism: Sclerurus mexicanus (assembly GCA_013396755.1). Classification (NCBI taxonomy): domain Eukaryota; kingdom Metazoa; phylum Chordata; class Aves; order Passeriformes; family Furnariidae; genus Sclerurus; species Sclerurus mexicanus. Next base: position 46,925 of record VWZF01000224.1, on the reverse strand, counting down.
TGATCACCTTTCATAGCTTTGCTAGAAAAATCTTTATTTCAAAAGCACCAGTGCTGGAGCCCACTAAAAGCACTTTCATCATTGATAGAACTGCAGCTGTTTCAGTGAACAGAAATCAGCTTTAACTTTTTTTGTGGTGTAGCTTCAAGCATAAGCATTCTTGGTTAGCCTTGAGACAGTTGATAACATAAGAAAGGTACCATCACCTACCCACCTTTAAATTAATGGAGTTAAATAAACCTGCTGTTGTTCCATGCTCACCAGTTAGAATAAAAGCAAAATTAGAACCATTATGGTGCATTAATATCTATTTTCAAACATGGAGGAGTGGGATGGAAAATCCCTAGAAGGCTTTTCTTGCGTAAAGGTTTACTTTGGGTGGAAGGAAGGATAAGAAAGCCCAGGGGAAGAAACTACATTGACTTTTGCAATGAGCTGCATTCCAGCTAAATAGATCTCAATATCCTAAAGCCAGTTTCTGGGTTGATGGGTAAGGCTTGGTTTTGATGACATTGTGTTTGAGAATATGCAGTGTGAAGAATGCATTTCTTTTCCTCCTAATCACGAAGATATCACTAAATTCATTCAACTATCAGTAGCATGTTTTGTGAAGATTATTTAGGAGGGAAAGTAACACGGCAGGGACCCAGTGCCTCAAAGGTGATGTGAATGTCAGATTTATCTGGTGATAAAATACCCTTGACCTGTACTCTGGAAGGTACAAACTAAACAAGATAGCTCCATTCTGAAGTTTTCTTGCAGAGGCAAAGGAAAACCGACCTTTTTAACCAAGGCCTTCACACAAGTATTTAAAACTTTCTAAGATAGTTTGAGGCTAATTTTCGGGAGATACACATGACTTTAGTTTTTTGGTGATGAAATTATACTTTAATTTCAGTGAGAGAGCTCAAACAAGGTAAGTAGCATGTGAAGCTTAGCATTTTTTTAATCTACCAATGTAGAAGTAAAGCTATGCAGGTACTCTGAGGCAAGTTACAGATCTTCTGGTTTTTATTCCTCTGCTTGCTAGCTAGTGAGTGATAGGCTGAGAAATGCAACATCATCTATTTCTTTTGTGCTGTTGGTTACCATAGAGCATATGCAACATACAGCAAAACACAAACATTTCCTGCTTTGTTTTCTCGGCAGTTTTCTGAATTCAGTATTTTGGAATTAAAATGAAATAGTGTGAATCAATGTAGAGCACACAGAACACCTCGTTTCTTGATCCTCTGATGAGCATTTTTAGAAAAAAACTGCTGAAATATGCATCGTAATCAATCTGATGAACAACCAATGGAGAAGGCTTTTAAATATTTAAGAATCTCTGTGTTGTAGAGAATAGCACAATTTTTTTAAATGAGACTACAAGTTCTTATAGACCGTCAGAGTAGTCGTCCGTAGAAGAATTTTGTGCCAGAAAGCTTAAAATGCCTAATCCAATCTGGCCTAAGTTGGGATCTGATGTGGCCTCTCTGAAGTACATCAATAATCTTATTTCGGCTCCCAGGAGTGACCATTGCTTCCCTCCTTCCCTCCTCCAGTGGGACTTGCTCCCGATTGCCCTTGCAGCTCCCGTCCATCTGCCTCAATTTCCTCTGTTATTCTTGTAGGAAATATTTCCCTAATTACTTACAATTTCACCCCAGTCATGAATGACACCTTCCCCTGTGTCGTGGAGAGCAGCCTCTGGCCGGCACCCACTCGCAGCGCTCCCAGGTCCACAGACCCCTCCGGGTTTGGCGTCAGTGTGCTCCGTGAGCTCCTGTAAACTCCCCAGCATCACAGGGTAATCCAGCTTTTAAACAGAAGGCATAATTAATATTAAAGCACTCTGAGCAAGAGTGTAGCTTTGTAAATAACAATTTGTCATTATAGGAAGTGGCTTTTGCAAGGCGAGGGCTTGAATAAGGTAATATTTTTGGGTGATGCTTCAGTGAAGAGATTTTCTGGAAATCTGTGATTTACCTGTTACTAATATTGTGCTACTTAACAAGCAGGAAGCAGTGTGTGAGAACAATAATAGTAATCTTAGTTAGAATGGTTTTGATGAAAGTACACTTTAATTCACTAATTATGGCAGCTAAAAGGCATTTTTACATTCAGTGTTAAAATCACAGTATCTGTATTTTTACCTCACTCTTCCAGCTGCAGAACTCTTTTTCTAACATGTTTTTAGTCATGTTATGCAAATGCCTGTTTAAATTACTAGGAGTATTTGTTTTCTATTTCTGCCCTGTAAAACATAATTTTAATACAAGTTATTTGTGAAATGCACATTGTAAAAGGAAATAAGGTTTCAGATGGCATTTCTATGATAATTTTACTGCAAATGTTGACCATGTTTTTGTATTTGTCTGTAGAAGGTAATGCAGGCTGTACATAAGGCATATTTCAAAGATCTAATACTGTATGTGACTAAATTAGTGAAGTAGCGTTGGCTTCCCTTTGAACAGTTAGTCTGGCACTAATCATACGGAGTAAAATAGATCACTGCCTCGCATTCATTTTGTGGGAGGCAGTCGCTGTGGCACACTGAGCTGAACCGAGCCCTGCCGCAAAGATCCAAAGCCCTTCCCCAGATCTCCCTCCCCGCTGTGCCTGCCTGGGTCCTGGGGTGTCCCCAGTGCTGTGGGAGCCGGGTGCTGTCCCCCAGGAGGAAGAGACGTTAAAGGCTGGGCAGCCGAGCCTGTGGAAAGGCACTGGGCTGGCACAGCAACGCGGGTGTAATGTATGTAAATAGAGGGTAGCAAATGCATGAGCAGGGAAGTCAAGGTGAAGGATGTGCTGAATACCTAAAAACTGCCTGTGATGCTCTGCCAGTGCAGGGAAACTTGGGATGCTTGGCGGGGTCTGAAGGGGTGAGCCCCCCGGAAAAGTACATCGTGAATTCCCAGCCAAAACCTTCGCGCTGCCTCGTTACATGCAAAGCTGCAATTAAAATCACACTTTCTACTTTAGATTGATTTGCTTAATAAAGTAAGGTTAGTTGCATTTAAAAAATGTATGGGCAAGTTTGCTGCATGTGGGGAGAATAACGGATATTGCTGGCAAGAGATTGCTCTTAATAAAACATCTCCATTTCAATGGCATGCTGTATTTTTGTTTGGCATGATCCTCAGCCTCTGAATCCAAATGAAATTTTTTTAAAAAACAAAAAGAGGTTTCTGGAGGGGTATCCTGTTGTTTGTGTCTGTCGCACTTTTCAATCAAATGATTTGCACTAGACTGAAGTTTGACGAAAGCACTGTAGTGTCACGAAGAAAAAGCTTCCTCATAAAATCAAAAACATATAGCAGATGCATGTTTTATTGAACATGACTAAAAATAGCGCTTTAAACCCTTACTCTGTCTGTAATGCTCTTTAAGTATCTTTTGAACACTGCCTTCATTATTAAGTCTCTGAGCTTCCGAAATAATTTTCTGATTCTTTCTCTTCCACAGACCTTATTTTTCAAAACAGTTGATCTTTGTTTCCTGTTTTGCATGCGTGTATAGTGAGTGAGTTGTCAGTCAGCTGATGACTCTTCGGTTGTGTTGGAGAAGATCCTAAGCCTATGTCCGTAAGCAAATTCCACACCCAGCATCATGAATATATTGTGAGATTCTTTAAGGATCTCAAAAGAAACTAGGATGAAATATTTTGCCTGTTGGTGACTCAGTGATCAAAGTCAGGGTGAGGGGAGGAGAGTTCTCCCTCTGCCCATTGTCATCCCCATGCTGACCAGCGTGATGTGATCTGCACAGCCCCTCTGGCTTCTCCTTGCCTTTGCCCGCTACAAAAGAAGGTGAAAGCAAGATTACAGCAAGACTTACAGGTTTACAAAAGCAGGGGAATCAAGGGATACTCAGGAAATGAGGACCAGGAGGTGATATAAACCAGTTAATAGGAAATACTGACTCAAGATTTTATTTGGTAAAATATAATATTGAACAAATATTTTTTATGATCATGTATGCTGTTGGTCTTGCATGACTTTATAAATAGCAGTTGCTGAAACATGACATGCAAAGCTACAGTTTTATGTCATTGTGGTTTGAAATACAGCTAAAAATGGCAGGTCTTTGGCTTTTAAAGGGATTCAGTTCAAATATTGCATTTCTTCCCTTCCTGTTACTGATGAGGACACCAAGCACACGTTGTTGTTGTTTTCTTAATCCAAGTTTGCTATCACCAGTGACTCAAGACTAATTTCTCCAGTTGGATTCTCCATCAGGCTGATGGCTGCGAGTTTTCAGCAACCATTTCTGGCGTTTGCTTTGGGCTCTGCAACTTATGTTTCACTTTTTTTACTTCTAGCCTTGCAATGTGACTCGACACTGGTGTTACTTAAATCACAGAACGGGTAAGGTTGGAACGGACACCTGGAGGTCATGTGCTCCAACCTCCCTGTTCAAGCAGGGTCCCCTAGAGCATGTTACTGAGGATTGTGTCCAGATGGCTTTTGAGGGAGGAAGATTCCAGGAAAGGAGACTCCATGCAGCTGCCTACCTGTACATACAAAAGCAAAGGAATTAGATGTAATTTTTTTTTTCAGGAAGAAAAAGGGTTACATGAAAAAACAGTTATCTTGCAGAAAGCTTTCTAAACCAGAACTTGTGAAGATTTGTGAGCATAGGCAGAGTGAGAGCAGTTCTGACTTGTAGAGTTTGCAGCTGTTTAGCCTGGGAGGGCTTTTGGGTGTGCTGATTCCGCTCCCATTTCAACTTGGGATGAGTCTTATGACTCTAATAATTAATTTATAACTATCTGATATATTGCCTTCTAGCTTCCATGGTTTCACAACAAAGTGTCCTTGGACAATGTGAAGGTACCTGTCCTCATTTAGGGCTGTATATGTGCTATATAAAAAATTGTAATTGTTATATTATATATGCAAAGGATAAAAAAGCCCCACATATCTACCAAGACAACTTAGCTGGAAATATTTAATTTTGGAGCTAAAAAACTGAAAATAAATAACACATATCCTTTAAATAAGTTTTAAAAAAACCTGAGTCTTGATGTGAAGTGAGTTCTGAGCATCTATATCTTTGCAAGTAATTTTGATTAGAAATATGTAAGCATAGGAGTCTGTTCTTAGAATTGCATGAAACAGTGTAGTGCTGCTGCCTCTGTGCTGCAGGACAAGGGGAAATGAAGCTAAATTTGGATTTGTCATCTTTCTCAGCATCTTGCGGACTGGTCTGGTTGAATGGAGCCCAGAGCCTGAGCCTCCTAAGAGTGGGTGATATATTAAGACAAGAGTGTATTACGCAGTAAGACATTAACAATGAGTCTGAAAAGGTATTGTGAATGTTAAAATCACACTGACTAAAATATACTGAGGTTAAAATACAGGGTAACTTTACAAATCACTATTAATTTCTTTGGCTTTCATTGCAATAACATTGATTTAATTCATTAGATTCCTTTCTAAATCTATATTTCAGTTTTAGAGTTGTCAGTTTCTGTTAATGACAATTTTGCCCATCTGTTCTAACATGAAAATGAGGCTTCATGCAGGAGACATGATAGATCTCTAATAGTTGAAGAAGTAAGAATGTTAAAGGTATTTCATTTGGATTAGATCCACTTTGATGTGATTCACCCTTTAAATTAAGCAGAGTACTAAAAACTTTTAACTGTATAATCAAAAAACAAAAGTGTCATATCTTGTCATTTAGGCCCCTGTCTATTTCATAATTTACAGAAAAAATTTCAAAACATTCCCACTCATTCTCTTTCTAATGACAGAACCATAATTTTGGGTGTCAGCATATCAGAATTCTGCTGGATGTGATTAGAATAAGAATTAGTTTCTTTAATTTGGCCATTCAGATGGTAGTATGACTACAGCAAGTCGTTTTGCTAAGCCAGCCTTTGCTGCCAAGCCGGGTTACAACTTCTGCTTCAATCCAGGTTTAAAACTCCCGTTCCTCACCCAGGTCAATCTTCTGAAGGGGTAATTTTTCAAAGCAGTGTGTGAGTCTTAAGCACACAAATCCAGTTAGCAAATAACAAGATTATGTTCTGTGCACTGCTTTAAAAATTTACCCCTAATATCCTAGAGATAGGAGCACAGTTGTTGCACATGCTGCGTACGAGGTGTAATTTAAATTGTTTTTAGTAAGCAATTCTCTGCATTTATGCAATGCAATGTTATTCGGGGGGAAAAACGCTCGGCTAATTGTTCAGTCTAGAAAAATAAACACATCCATTAAAGGCTTGGCTACATATTAATGGATGACCTTTCTAACCATAGTGTTTTATTTGCAAATCTTCTAGAAAATTCTTTATGCATTAAATACGTATGGAATTGGATTTTGTCTTTGTCACTGAAAGTTACCAAAGGTGCACTGACTCAAACTCAGCACGTTTCGTGTTACCTTGTGACAAAGGAGATGGTTCCTATAATGTGCAGCATTACTGCTTTCTGTCTTAAACTTCCCTTGAAATTCGGAGTATAGCTGGGAAAATCAGACTAAAGAAGCTCCTACAGGACTATATTTCTAATTTCTAAATACAAACTACTGAAAATTTAGCTTTTCAAGTGTAATGCTTCTAACAAATTAAAAATCAACAAAAATATTATGCTTCTATGTTACCTGTTCAAGTGTATAGAATGTACAAAAACTTTAATCAAATACTCAGGTTTGCTCAGTTTTAAATTGTGTTAGTTTAATAGTTTCTGTTCTGCTGTTTATATTAATGACATATTCCCATCTAAATATATTGCAGTGCTGAAAAGCCATCAAAACATTTCTAAGGTTGAATGAGTGCAGTTGCATTCATGATTTTTTAATAAAATGATCTCTTTCTATTGAACTGTTTCTTTTTTTTAACAGAGATTGAGATTGTATAATATATATATACATAGTTATAGGAGCATTATAAATACAAACTGCAGCTTCATTTACTGTCTGAATATTTGATTTCAGTTCATAGCTACACAGTGGGCTGAGAAATGTGAGTTACTGTACATAAACTATGAGAGAAAAAGAAAGAAGGATAAAAAAAGAGATGGAATTGATTATTTTTTTGCATATTGATTAAAAGTCTTATTATTTGAAGAAGCAACTGATAATTTGCTAATAGTGATTTTTCCAAGAACTGAGGTTTATAAAAATGATTTTCATCTATTCTCCTTTTCCTCTTTCACAGTCCAGTTTATATTCTCTACTTTTTAATTCTTGCCTCTTTTGCAGGCATTTGATATTTGTAGTATACATATAAAAGCAGTTTGATATTGGCTAAATTTGGGCATAGTCGTGTTATGAATACGAACATCTGCAATGGAATTAAAAGCGGCATTCACCAAAATCCAAGTGCGAAGTATCCCAGTTAAGCATACGATTCTGAATGCATAATTTAGTTGCCATATTTTGTTTCTTTCCTCTGTGTGAAATGTTTATGAAATTCTCAGATTTATTAGGCATTTTGAATTTCCTTTAATTTCTTACTGCATTTTTCTCTCCATGCTTTCTGTGCCTGTAGTTAATCTGTGTGTGGACTGGTCCCATGTCATTTTATTTTGTTTCTATTCATGCTGGATGACTAGCCAGCCTATCAAGGATTTCAAATATTCAAACCAGCTGAAATTCAAGAACCTGCTATACTTGTTTGAGTTTAAAATGCTTTTTCCTACTGGCAAGTTCAGGGAGTCAAGTACTAGGGCACCAAATAGTCCTAAACAGCACTTACCTTTAANATTTTTCTTTTAATTTTATTTTTATGTTAACTGCTGTGGGAAGATTTGAAAATTCTCCAGTTAAGTCTCTGTTTGTATCTGCCTCAGCTGGGAGTTGTTCAGGGAAAGCAAACAGGAGAAAACAGATCAGATGAGATCCCTCTCCTGAACTGGTGACAGTCTGAAATTTGTGCATAACCCAGCTAGGCAAAAAACAAACCCTCATAGTCTGATGGTGGCTGAGCTGGGAAGCATAAGGGAAATTCTTACCACACACATGGAGTTGCTACACCTAATGTAGTAGAATTCCACCCATTTCCCAGCTATGACAATCCAGTGCTGCTGATTCAAGCAGAAGATGCCTTTTATTTCTCGTGGACACCTGGCCCAGCAAAGCAGAGGTGCTGTCTGACTGCTGGTGGCTGGAGTGAAACATCAGGTGGGAATAGATGCTACCAAAGCTCTCGCTCACTGTGTTGTCAGTCATTTGGCCCTTGATGAATTAATTTAAAAAATAAGCTACAGAAAAATTTCTTTTAGTTTGGGAACCAGAAAGAATTTGGTGTTTACTCAGGCTGGGGGCCTGAGTATGAATATAAATTTGTAAATGAGCACAGTATATTGCATGACTAGTTCATCAACTTAAGAGTATCACTAGGTTACCTCAGTTTTACATTTGGAACTGCTATACTTGAAGAAAAGCTGTTCTTACAAAACAGCTAATTTAAGGCAACCATGCATACAATTTAAATATAAAATATAGCTTAGATGTGGTTTCATAGCAAATGTGATCTGTTTAGAAATATGCTCAATTGAGAAAGATGAAGTATGGTGTGAATTGCATTATTTTATCACAGAGTTTTGGCTTTGCCCTATTGCAGATCACGAGCTTATCCAGGTTGTCAAACTTGGCATCTGACTTGCTTCCCTCCCGAGAGCAGAAGCACCGCCTAAAGGCAGGTATCTTCCTCCATCAGCTATTTACACAGGCTAAACTTAGATGCTCTGTCTGCCCTTCTGCACCTTCCTCCCACATACAAACACGGAGGGAAGAACGAGGTTGTCAGGTGGGTAAAATGGAAATAAGTAGCAAAATTCCCATAGATCAATGACTGTCTGCTGTTTCCCTCATGGTATTTAATTAAGAATGTGATATCTAGCATGGAAGAAGACCTGAGCAATAGTTGCTGGTGCTCACTGTGTTCAAAGTTTAGGAAAGCTTTCAAAGCTCTACCCATAAGTCAGTACAGAGGTGCCAACAGGAAGGCTTTATGCCATACTGTGGATTGAATATGGTAATATGAGCTGTGCTCCTAATAGTGCTGGTAAACAGACTGTTCTAATCAGATTCAAATGCTAATATATATAAAATCTTTACCCATTTAAAAATAATAAAATATTTTGCTTCAATTAATTCTGATTGTGCTAGTAGAACATACAATCAACAATGTTATGCAAATAGTTATTTTTGCAGTTGAAATCAATAACTTATTTTCTTTTGTAATACAAAAAAATAGAAAAAAGAGGTTATTATTAATTGCTTATAAAACTAAATCTTTGTGTAGGAAGCCTGCAGGTATTAATCTCATTATCAAGACTTTCCTTCAAAGTCTGTGTGACCATTATTGTTCATGATTCGACCACTCAGGAAATCTTGCCATAGACTCCTATTTTGAAAGTATTTATTGGAAGCTGAATGAAATTAGTTCTTTATGAGCTAAGTAATTGTAAAGTTACATTATCCTGTGGAAAGAGATAACTGATAAAATCTGACAATTTCAATTTTAAAACGGCTGTGCCTTGCTACAGTGAAGTCATGATAACCCTCATATTTATAAATCTATAGCTTACTGGGTGCACATACATAGTCATGAAGTATCAGTTACATTACTGATAAAATACTTTAAACATTGATTATAAAATAACCTGTGTTAACAAAAAGTATATTGCTTGCTCATGCATACGGAATTGCTTGCTTCATTTGAATTACTGTATCTCTAATTCTCTTTTCATTTTTGTTTTATTCTCTTGAACAACCATTGTTCAGCTTGGTCTGACCTGTAAATGGGAGAGGCTTTGCTAATTCAGCTCTGGTGACACCCCCACACCAGCAAGACTCTTGGCTCCTGAGGAGGAACAAGGGCTTTTTGGTAAGACTTTTTCCATCTCCAGGTCTTGCAGAAAATTTTGAGTCTCCTTCAACTATTGAGAAGAGATGCATGCCAGCACTGAATACAGAGCCAGTCCAAGCTAGCAATACAAGCAACGAGTGCTGCTTGCCAGCCTCCTCCACGCAGGTCTACGGGTCATACCCTACCCTTGGAGGGCTTGTATGTAGGAAGGACTTCTTGTGGTCATACTTTCTCACAGTCTTTAAGTGACTGTGGCATCTTCTTTGTCACTGATCGTGTGGCCTTGCCCTGGGTGTGTGCCCTCAGCACCCAAGGGAGATGTGTCTAAGGTGTCCTCACTATCCCTTTGAAGAGTTACCATTCTCTCGCAGTCCCCTTTCCCTTACACCTTCAGAAACTAATGAGGACTGTGTAGTATTTCAAAAAGGGGCTGCTAGGTCTCCAGCAGTGAGGCTTGACCCACTCTGGGATAGTTATTGAGCTTCTTTACCCTTGCACATGGTTCTAGATGTACAGTGCTGATCCTGTGCCTGCGTGGTTGCCTTTGAAGTCGTGCCTGAGGCTGTCGAAGCAGGCTTGAATTTCATCTCTGAAATGATGACTTGGTTTCTGCTTTATTCACAGCAAAGTTGTGTACTAAGAAATTATTCTTTCTCAGTCGTCTTAGGTGTTCTTTTTGGCAAGGGAAAATTGACAAATCTAGAGTATAAACATCAAAGCTTCCAACCATAACAGGAGTATCTATTTTCCAGTGTGCGTTCTGTGGTAATGGCCACTAGTTTGAACAGAAAAAAACCCAACCACCCTGTCCTCAGGACAACTCTAGCACCATGTAAAGGAGTTATCTATGTTCTGAAAGTATGTATGTTTAAAAATTCCCATCCATTTCTAGAGATTTGCCAGGTATCAGAACAGACTGTACAAAGTTACATAAAACATCCAGCAGATCAGAAGCAGCCACTCCATTAAAATAATGTATGTCTGGTTTCCTGCGTTATATATATATATATATACACACATATTGTTCCTTGTGGGTCCCTTCCAACTCAGCATATTCTGTGATCCTGTTTTATATATATATATATACATATAGTGTGGAATCAGCATCCTGGAAATGTTCAGAAAGTGAGCAGCCATGAGACTTCATGATAGTGGTGGTGTTAGGTCATAGGTTGTACTTGATGATCTCAGAGGTTTTTTTTCCAACTTTAATGATTTCATGATTCTGTATGTGCAGGAGAGCTGGGCCTGCTTTGTTTTTTATAGGAAAATATACCTTCCCATGGTCCTAACACCATTGTTTTGCACAGGGTTTGCTCCTGTAATTTTTTGAGCATGCAGATGTTAATGCCCATTAACAAATTTGTGTCTATTACCACAGCAGATTGGTGCTATGGGCTCTGTCTGCCTCACTGGCAGTCATAGGAAGATGGTGCCTTGCTGGGTCAGACCCGGCCACCTTTTCCGTGGGACTGGTAAAACACTTCCTGGTTTCCCTGTCAGTTCCAAAAATATAATAAAATAAATACAGAAACGTCCTCAGTTTATAGACTCTTTTCCTAATTAGCTATGCCGGGGTGTGGTTAACACAAACTAATCATACTCTGGAGTGCTAAAATGTACATGGTGCAGCAGAGTGCCTCACGTCTCCTGGGGTGTGATTATTTAATGATAATGATGCCCCCTGCAGAGGCACCTTATTGCTCTTTTGCAAAAACAATCTTTATTGAGGGGAATTAATTGCATTGTTGTTGATAGCAAGAAATAAGTTAATATTTTGAAATGATCTTTCTGGTTTGCACAGCTTAAAGGGATGTTAGCACAATTATGTCAAATAAATGACCTGCTTTGAAAGTTTCTCAATATATTAGGTCTGGATTCCAAAGCCACTCTGACTATATGTTTTCTCTGAAGATTTGGTTTCACTAGGAGTCTTGAAATGCTGAGAAGAGTTAATCTCTCTGTTCCATGGATACCTTGTATTGCTGCCTAAAAATTGATCTCTTCAGGGTCACTGACTGTTTTCTACTTAGAGGCAAATTTGCAGTTACACTGGATTCCCACAGCATATTTACTCTATGCAAAGTATCTGAGAGCAACTTTTATGGTAGGGTTTTTAATTAGTGCGATGTATAAAAGCAGCGAAGTTAATAAGGATGAAATTTGCTGGTGTGCTGACTTCTATGGAAGGCAATTGCCTCAGAGTCATGGTCATAGCCTAGTCTTAAATATCCATCCATATTATTGCACTGATGCTACATAGATTTTAGAAGGCACAGCTCACAGCTCCCAACTGGAAAAGATAGAAGCAGCAACATATACTTTACGTACTCCTATCTACCCACTAATTTATCTCCAGAATAATCGCTAATTTACTTATCTCAGTGCTAATGTTTGCTACAGTAGTTTGGGTTTTGTTTCTTACTTTATGGGAGTCTTTGCATCATTTTTATCACCTGCTTGCTTTTTTATACTAATGGTTCAGTACATCAGCATTACAGTAATAATATAGGTATATATCCATTGTAAAATGATGATTTACTGCAGCAGGATGGATGTATTTACCGCGTGTGCAATGCTGCAAACAAATGAAAAGATCAGAAATATGTGGTCCTGTGTCATGTCAACATGTGTGTAGGCATACCTGAAAGTGTAAGCATGAATAAAGCAAAGCCCCTTGGTGAAGTCACCTGCAGTGGTACTCACTCTGTGTGTGGGACTGCGGAGGAGGCAGAAATCCCACTGCGGGCAAGGAGAACCTCACAGGCTCCATTGCTGTCTCTGCAGCTGGTCCTGGCTGAGCTGTTTCCTTGCTCCTGGTGGTCCCAAACATCATGTGGATGTTTGAGTAATGAGGGGATTTTATTGCTTTCAAGGGGTTTGGCACGCTCCTCCTTCTTGCTGGAGGTATGGGATCTCTGCTGCCACTCTGGGTGAGTGTCCCATTCCTGCCCCTCTGAGAGGGCCAATGGTGCACCCTAAAATACTGTTTTGAAAGGAGTGAACATCATTTTGCCTTTGATAGTCGGTGGATCATAGGATTGTTGGATAATTCAGGTTGGAAAGCAAATCAGTCTCTTCCCACGTGTGTGTGTGTATGTGTGTTTTCCCACCCCCATCCCAGTTCTCTTGAGGAACTATTCCAGTAACTTTGGGAAATTTTCATTTCCTTGGTCTCTTCAAGGGAACTGCCACGTGCAAATATTCCATCACTTGTGTGCCTAAACCCAGACCTTACCTGTGCTACTTCTGAGGAATTATTCTAAAATAATTCTGTTGGTATTTTTTAACAAAATGGAAATTCCAGGTGAGCTGCTCCTCAAAGGTACGGACGGATCTGTTTGTACTCAGTCTAGCTGGCTTTGTGGTTGAAGCTGGTCCCTCCGCTAGTGGTACTAAGGTAGTGGGTTTTTGCAGTGAAACACTCTCCTCTCACATTACAATTCCCCAGATGGAGTGGCACTATCCCAGTGCTCAGTAGCTGCCTCGGAGATGGGTCGGGACAATGTCTGGTCTCCCTCATAGCCATTGCTCTTGAATTTGGCCATGGTGCTATTTGTTTATACACCTAGACCACATAATAACTTCAATTTACAATTAGGTCCCCAGCTTCTGCAGATATCTGTGTTCTTCAAAGTCACAGTTTCTGTTTACATCCCCAAAGCTTTTTGGTACCTGGATAATGTTCATTTAAAGAAAAGTTCAGCTGATGACTGCTTTCAGACTTTTCAGTTTTTTATTTGCCTTAATTTTGCTCCTATAGAAATAGTTTCCATGTACACAATTCTGGTTTTTGTTAAGTAGGATTGGCTCACCAATATACAAGCAGCCTGCCTTTCATCTGGATGAAACCGAGATCTTGGATCAGCTTCTATGTTAAATAGAAAATATTAGATCTAGATAAACTAATTTATGTTGTGTAAAGACTGGTTGCTTCCTCTTCAGGGAATGAATGGATATTCTGACTTTTTTTTCCATCTTTCCAGCTGGAAAAACAGCTGAACATGGAGTTGTTGAATGTAGGTTTCTTATTTTCACAGAAGTATGGACAATTACATCATGCATTTAAATTATTTCAGCCCTACAAAAAGAAAAGCATATTTGATCTGTCTTCTGTTAGCTGAATTGGTAACAATACTATTTTAAAAAGTATTTTTCTCTCTTTTTAGACTTGTATGACAAGGTCAGTAATTTTCCAGAGGCTTGTTTTAATTGCTTTGATAGGTAGAGAATTAAAAAATTGAAGCTTTCAGGGATGCGAGGAGTGTTGACAGAAAGTCAGGGAAAAGAATGGGCCAAAGAGCAGTAGAAATCAGGAAAAGCAGTACAGGTGCTGGAAGGGGTGGGATAGATAAGAAAAGAAGCCGAGAGAATAGACATTCCACAGTCTTGCAAGAAGGCAAGGGAGGTCAGGAGGGATTGGCAGGGGGAGAGGGTCCCTTCAGCAGCCCTGCTCTGCCTGTTTTGGGAGGTGACAGTGCTGTATTATGTGAGCAGAAAACATGAAATGGAATAATCTGATACGAAGAATCATCTGAGTCCTTGAAAAGGACTGCAAGCTGAGGGTGAAGAATTTTGTCTCTTCATCCACTCAGGTGTCACTGCCCAGTACCAGGTAAGTCTATGGGAAGGAAGACTCTACCCATGTCCCAGCTACCTGAGTACTGGGATCACAGCCCTGGGGATCCATTTCAGCAACAAACTGATACTCTGAGCAGTCTCATGAAAGATGGTGCATACAGGAATTAGACATAGTATCTTGGAAAACATCTATGGTGGCCACAATTTATGTCACTGAATGCCTGAGAAGTTGTCAATGATGTTGCTGTGGGTTGCACAGCACTTGGGAAAATTGTGGTTTGTTTTTGTCTCGTTTTATTTGGTTTGGGTTTTGTAAACTGTAGAAATCAGTGACAGAATAGCTTTTAAAAAAAAGTTAGAACAAGTATTAAGAAAAAATCTATGGACTTTTAAAAGGAATTCTCTTTAGAAGATGCTTTTGTTGGGAATTATGCACCTTGTTTTTATTGCAAGTCTTCGCTATTTTTCCATTTGCCTTTATCTTGGGTAACAAGCAGGGCTAATCAGCAATTTCCCCATGAAATAGGAATAATAAAGCTATCTCCACCTGATTTACTGGCAGTATGGGTGGATTCTGGGTGTATTTGGAACTCCTCCTCTCTGCTGGAGGTGACAGTGGGCCAGTGCTTGAGGGACTCAGTACTATAAACCAAGACCTTCTAAGATAGGAAGGGCCATCCTGGGGAAAACAGAAATCTCTTAAAAGCTATGTTGTATACTTGTGACTTTGTTTAATGTGTGGCATATAATGCAGTTAATCTCCTTACAAAGTCATTGCTTAGAGAGCAATATGAAAGGAAATCCTGATAAAAGGCACCAGTGTAAATTTGACATTGCATGTAGCAGTCAGCTTTGTGTGTTGTAATTGGAGGGGACAGAATAGTTGTTTATTCAGAGGGGAGAATGATGCTATAAATTTCAGGTATGAGATTAGAAAATAACTAGACTTCATTTTAAAACCTCCTTTCCCCTTTATTCTTCTTCCAGAGTCCTTGTTTGAGCTCTTTGCAAAAGAGAGAGAATCACTGATCCTGCTCCGTATGAGGGAGTGGGAAGCAACACAAATGGGGGAGGCAAGAGCCTCTGGACTCCAGATGTGATGCTCTGCAAGGCTCCTGTTGCCCTGTCTCCAGCAGCGATTCCTCTGCAGGTCTCATTAACCTTGTGAAATTGGGCAGGAAAAGGCCAAGAGCATGGTTTTTCCAGGGTCCTTCCACCTGCTTCAGGCTTTGGAAGAGGGATGAGGCTGCGGGATGGGGCTCTGTGCATGCAGCCAGCCAGGGACACTGCCAGGACTCACCGTGAGTATTCCCACCGCGTCTGCCACAGAGGAGCCGTGCTCTTGGCTGCCGAGCTGGGGTGCCCTGCAAAATATGGAAAATGCTTTCCAATCAAGGGAGAACTCTGTATGCATAATAAACGTGTGATTTTTCTGATGGCTACGTACAGCAGAAATGCTGAAGAATAGTCTGTGTGCCTTGTCAGAGCACTTAAGTTAAATAGGGGCACTTTGCATCATTGTTTTGATCTTCAAAATAAGAGAAAATTGAATGCAAAGAGCTGTAGGGAACTTTCAAAGGCACATGAGCAATTAGGAGCATAAGTCTTTTTGGCTGAATAATCACTTTGGAATATTTTTCTTTTCTTGTATCCTTAACTCCCCTCAAAGTACTGATGGCAGAGTAGGTCTGGGAAAATTTGACTCCCTAAGGCTTGTCTGTCCTGTTGGTGAACCTTGATGTTTCAAGCTATTTTGGATTTCCTCTTCTCCACTGATGGCTACTTTTACTAGGTTGGCAAAATAAGGATCTTCAATGTCCAGATACTGATGAACTTCTGTTTTGCTGGAAGTCTGTCTCCAGGTCTCTCTGTAAAAAGGTTGGTGTGGTGGTGGAGATTGACAGATATAAATGATGAGTGTCTGTGCATATGATATCTGAATATAAATGTGTATGCATATGTGAAAGTTTATAGACAGAAAACTTTCCTTCTTAGGGTGTAGTAGTTTTGGCTGAGCCTGCAGTCCTTTTTTAACACCACCATCCAGAATTTCATAAAAATGCCAATATAGTATCGGTGCTCGTGTCCTTCTTAGCTCCAAACCTGACAGGAGTTGTGTTGGGATTTTGTCACACTGAGTTTTTTAAGGATTTTTACTAATCACAGAATCATGGAAGGGTTTGTAACATTTTGAAGTGTACTCCAGCAGGAAAGCCTTGGTTGCGATCACTGTATGAGCACTCCATGGCTACCTCAATGGCACAGGGAGGGAGGTTATGCTGCAGAATCACTGCTTACCTTACACTCTTCCATGGGAGTCACATAATTTCTACTTAAGCGTAGACAGATATTGCGAAACGCGTGAACAGTTT